>WNGS01087388.1:0-78321 GCA_020271785.1 Procambarus virginalis
AGCAGCGTCTTCACCACACAACCATCAACAGCATCTTCACCCCACAACCACAGCATCATCTTCACCACACAACCATCAGCAGCATCTTCACCACACAAACCAGCAACAGCATCTTCACCAACAAACCATCAGCGCATCTTCATCCAACCACACACCATCAGCAGCATCTTCACCACACAACCATCAACAGCATCTTCACCACATAACCATCAGCAGCATCTTCACCACACAACCATCAGCAGCATCTTCACCACATAACCATCAGCATCATCTTCTCCACACAACCATCAGCAGCATCTTCACCACACAACGTCAGCAGCGTCTTCACCACACAACCATCACAGCATCTTTCACCACATAATCATCAGCATCATCTTCACCACACAATCATCAGCAACATCTTCACCACACACCGTCAGCAGCGTCTTCACCACACAACTATCAACAGCATCTCGTCCCAACTACGAGAAACCCAAAACATCTCAACTCGATTCCAGCAGCATCTCTATCATACAATCGCCAGCATTTGCTTCATAACAATCCACTACATCCGAGCAACCTGTCCTCTTAAATATAACGTCGCTTTTGGCCGTTTGCTCGTATGGCCGAAATTGGACGTAATTTGAAAATGAAAAAAAAATGAAAATAAATTTGGGATTTTTTTTCTCAACAACAGTAAGTTAAGGGTCCTCTGATAGGTTAGGTGGGCAGGAAATTCTCATAAAGTTTCAAATCATTATGAAAAACGTTAATTTAAAATGTCCTCTCCTAACCTCTCCGCGTAGGCCGGACGACGCAAACAGAAAACGGAAGAGAACGTCACTTTTGTGAGTCGATTTCATTTCAAATTACGTCCAAATTTGGCCATAGCGCGTATACGAGCGAAAAGTGACGTTATTTTTAAGAGGACGGGTTGTCTGACGCAACCCCAGCAGCATCTCCATCACAACTCATTTCATCTTCTTTCAACCCCAAGCAGCATCTTAATACTATTCCACAACATTTTCACACATCCTCCAGAAGCATCTACATCACTCAACCCCAAGGAACATCTTCACTACAAAGATACAACCGCATCTTCACAACACAACCCCAAGTATCAGCTTAACGACGCAACCCCCAGAATCATTTTTACAAAAAAAAAAAATAATAATCTTGACTGAACCCCCACCACCATCTTTATCTTATGTTGGTATTCACAACAACCATTTTATTCTTCACTCAACGTCCAGTAACATCCTCACCATACAACCCCGAGCAGCATCTTCAGCACCACACACCCGACGATCATCTTCACCAAACAACCCCTAATAGCACCTTCATCACACAACGACCAGCAGCAACTTCACCACACTACCATGAGAACCATACTCATCATTCAACCGCCAACAGAATCTTCACCACACAACCACATGCAGCATCTTCACCACATAACCCCAGGATCATTTTCATCACAACCCCGAACAGCATCTACACAACATAACCCCTGCAGCATGTTCGCTATATAGCCTAAACAGCATCTCAACCACACAACCACCAGCATCATCTTCATAACCCCTGCAACATTTTCTCCACAGAACTTCAGTAGCAGCTTAACTACTTAGCCTAAAAGCATCTTCATAAACGGGGGCAGCATCTTCACCACACAATACCCAGCAACATCTTGACAACAACTAATATGATCTTCACTCAACCCCCAGCAACATCTTCACAACAACCCACAACTTTTTCACACAAACCTTCAGCATCTTCATCACCAACCATATCACCTTCTCTTAACTCCAAGCATCACCTTCACAACCCACACACATCACACAACCCACAGCAGCATCTTTGTCGCAACCCACATAATCATCATCACATCCAAAAGCATGTTCTAAGAACCCCCAGCAGCATCTTCATAAACCAAAACATCTTCACATCAGCCAACAGCATCTTCACCTCAACCCTCAGCATTTTCACCACAATCCACAACATTTTCACCAACACCCACAACATTTTCACCACAATCCACAACATCTTCACCAGCACCCACAACATTTTCACAACAATCCACAACATCTTCACCAACACCCACAACATTTTCACAACAACCCATTAATTTTTCACCTTACAACAACCAGCTTCGCCAACCTAATCACATTCTTATAACTGTTCTATGAAAACTATGAGGAGCCCAGCAGCGACCGAGGGAGAGGATCTGCAGCCCAGCAGCGACCGAGGGAGAGGTTCTGCTGCCCATCAGCGACCTTGAGAGAGGATCTGCACCCCTGCAGCGACCGGGGCAGAAGATCTGCAGCCCACCTGCGAGCGAGGGAGAGGATCTGCAGCCCAGCAGCGACCGCGGGAAAATATCTGCAACCCACCAGCGACCGCGGGAGAAGATCTGCAGCTCACCAGCGACCGGGGAGAGGATCTGCAACCCAGCAGCGACCGCGGGAGAGGATCTGCAGCCCACCAGCGACCGGGGAAGAGGATCTGCAGCCCACCAGCGACCGAGGGAGAGGATCTGCAACCCAGCAGCGACCGGGGGAGAGGATCTGCAGCCCACCACCGACAGGGGGAGGATCTGCAGCCCAGCAGCGACCTGGGAGAGGATCTTCAGCCTAGCAGCGACCGGGGGAGAGGATCTGCAACCCAGCAGCGACCGGGAGAGAGGATCTGCAGCCCAACCGCGACCGCGGGAGGAGAGGATCTGCAGCCCACCAGCAACTGAGGGAGAGGATCTGCAGCTCACCAGCGACCGCGGGAGAGGATCTGCAGCCCACCAGCGACCAAGGGAGAGGATCTGCAGCCCTCCAGCATCCGGGGGAGAGGATCTGCAGCCCAACAGCGACCGAGGGAGAGGATCTGCAGCACACCAGCGACCGGGGAAGAGGATCTGCAGCCAACTAGCGACCGGGGGAGAGGATCTGCATCCAACCAGCGACCGGGGAGAGGATCTGCAGCCCACCAGCGACGGGGGACAGGATCTGCATATCACCAGCGACCGGGGAAGAGGATCTGCAACCCACCAGCGACCGGGGAAGAGGATCTGCATCCCACCAGCGACCGGGGGAGAGGATCTGCAGCCCACCAGCGACCGGGGAAGAGGATCTGCATCCCACCAGCGACCGGGGGAGAGGATCTGCAGCCCACCAGCGACCGGGGAGAGGATCTGCAGCCCACCAGCGACCGAGGGAGAGGATCTGCTGCCCACCAGCGACCGAGGGAGAGGATCTGCAGCCCACCAGCGACCGGGGAAGAGGATCTGCAGCCCACCAGCGACCGGGGAGAGGATCTGCATCCCACCAGCGACCAGGGAAGAGGATCTGCAGCCCACCAGCGACCGGGGAAGAGGATCTGCATCCCACCAGCGACCGCGGGAGGAGAGGATCTGCAGCCCACCAGCAACTGAGGGAGAGGATCTGCAGCTCACCAGCGACCGCGGGAGAGGATCTGCAGCCCACCAGCGACCAAGGGAGAGGATCTGCAGCCCTCCAGCATCCGGGGGAGAGGATCTGCAGCCCAACAGCGACCGGGGGAGAGGATCTGCAGCACACCAGCGACCGGGGAAGAGGATCTGCAGCCAACTAGCGACCGGGGGAGAGGATCTGCATCCAACCAGCGACCGGGGGAGAGGATCTGCAGCCCACCAGCGACAGGGGGAGGATCTGCATATCACCAGCGACCGGGGAAGAGGATCTGCAACCCACCAGCGACCGGGAAGAGGATCTGCATCCCACCAGCGACCGGGGAGAGGATCTGCAGCCCACCAGCGACCGGGGGAGAGGATCTGCAGCCCACCAGCGACCGGGGAGAGGATCTGCAGCCCACCAGCGACCGAGGGAGAGGATCTGCAGCCCACCAGCGACCGAGGGAGAGGATCTGCAGCCCACCAGCGACCGGGGAAGAGGATCTGCAGCCCACCAGCGACCGGGGAGAGGATCTGCAGCCCACCAGCGACCGGGAAGAGGATCTGCAGCCCACCAGCGACCGAGGGAGAGGATCTGCTGCCCACCAGCGACCGGGGAAGAGGATCTGCAGCCCACCAGCGACCGGGGAAGAGGATCTGCATCCCACCAGCGACCGAGGGAGAGGATCTGCAGCCCACCAGCGACCGAGGGAATTTGTCTTTGTCCACCCTGTCAGTGTGTGCGTGTGTACTCACCTACTTTTACTCACCTAGTTGTCCTTGCGGGGGTTGAGCTCTGGCTCTTTGGTCCCGCCTCTCAACCGTCAATCAACAGGTGTACAGGTTCCTGAGCCTATTGGGCTCTATCTACACTTGAAACTGTGTATGGAGTCAGCCTCCAACACATCACTTCCTAATGCATTCCATTTGTCAACCACTCTGACACTAAAAAAGCTCATATTCTTTCTAATATCTCTGTGTCTCATTTGGGCACTCAATTTCCACCTGTGTCCCCTAGTGCGTGTGCCCCTTGTGTTAAATAACCTGTCTTTATCTACCTTCTCGATTCCCTTGAGAATCTTGAATGTGGTGATCATGTCCCCCCTAACTCTTCTGTCTTCCAACGATGTGAGGTTTAATACCCGTAGTCTCCCCTCGTAGCTCATACCTCTCAGCTCGGGTACTAGTTTGGTGGCAAACCTTTGAACCTTTTCCAGTTTAGTCTTATGCTTGACTAGATATAAACTCCATGCTAGAGCCGCATACTCCAAGAGTGGTCTGACATATGTGGTATATAATGTTGTGAAAGATTCCTTACACAAGTTTGTAAATGCCGTTCTTATGTTAACCAACCTGGCATATGCCGCTGATGTTATCCTCTTGAATGAGCTTCAGGGGACAGTGTTGTAGTGTATTGAGTTGGTGGTGTTGTCGTTGTTGATCTATCTTTCTGGACAACCCAACCCACTACTCGGTAGAGTGCTTATACTTCACTAGGAGATCACACTAGGCGCTTCTGGCTCTTGGAGAGGGGCTCAACGTCACACGTTTAGGCGATGCGGCTCCAACACTTAGCCTCGTTGTCACATGTACACACCCACTCGAGCCGCTGTGACTCCCCACTCTCTCCTTATGTGGTATGATCTCCTCAATCCCCTTTGACTTACTAGTTTTCCATCCTACCCTGTCCACAGCAGTGGTTCCTGTTTCTCTCTCTCTCCTTCTTTACTATTTCCTGGGAAGCCTCACTAGGACAAGGGCAAACAGCAGCAAATTTGAATACATTTACTGGACAAAGCACATACACAATACATACACACATATAATGATAATGAATCCTATACTCTATACTATTAGTCAGGTTGCACTCCAACACCATCAGAATTCTATCATCTGCTTATCAAGTGGTATCCTATCTCCTGGTTCACCACCTAATATTATCAAGCTCCTCAAGTAGATCAAGTCTTACAATACAATGTTGCACTATCAGCAAGAGAATATATACATATATATCTATAAACATGTAAAAGGAAAATTAGCGTATGAATGCAATAACATATATATATATATGTTAGTATAAATGTTCCTTGATACACAACAATGATCAATCGATCGATCACTCCATCAGTCCTAGAACACATACATCGGTAGGTAATCCAGCCTACGACTGTAACTCTAAACTTCAGTATAAACACTCCTCAGCACAAGAATGACAAACAATCGCTCACCTTTCACTGCGTCTTGCACGCTAATGACAAAAACTCTATCACCTCCCTACAAGTAATCATTTAGAACTCCCCCCTTCCACATCTGGAAGTTCACTATGTTACCACCCTTGAGACTAAATGAGGTTCTTCTCCCAGCAGTGTACATAAAATATTTAAAACGGCCTTACCAATAGAAGTCTAGGGGTAAAGATAACTCACTGCATAAAATGGGGAACAATATATTTATGCTAAGGGGGACAAACATAACAATTAAATGGTACGTAATAAAGCCAGAAATATTTATCAGCATGCAATATTAAAATAAAATCCTTATCGAGCAATGAGCAATATCACCAGCACTTAAAAACTTAATTGAAAGAATACAAAATCATCTAACCAGGAAATCAAAACTTTGAATGGGCTAAAATAACAAATCAATGACTTAACTTAATACATGTCTCCTCTCGACCCCAGCCGCCACGCTACTGACTCACGCGTCGGTCCACAGGCCAAGCGTCTACTAACAAATCAACTAACTATCCACATAACATTGTGGAAATTCTAATAATACTTTGTAATACTAAATATCAAGACATTATTAATCTCAAGAGTACACAATGACATTAATTTATACAATAGCATTTACTGACAAATAAATAGGAGTATTAAATCAAGGTTAAATCATAAACACTCGCTTGACAACACTTTCCCACGCTAGTCACATTCCCAACCTGGTCAACCCCACACAGAGAAACACATGAGAATTGTAACACGAAAGCCTCATACAAATATAATGCAACTCAGGCACACTATAACATGCTATAATATATATCATATAACATACAAAATCTCATATCATACAACTGGATGCTATATTAATTAGAGAATAAGACAATACAGTAATACAAGAATCAAGAGTAATGAGAGAATCTAGCAAGATTCGTAACATCCCTCCCGTCCCCTAAGAAAAAATGAAATTAACTGAAGGTTGATTTCATTTTTTTGACTGCATGAATTAACACATGAAAAAATTACACCACATGAAAATACTTAAACTAAATCAAGTACAAAGCAATGAAATTTCACACAGTAAAAAAAATACAAAATTACATACATCTTATGAATAAAGAACACTACAGATTATGGCACTGCAACAGGAAAACCTCTGGATAAGGCATCAGCAATAACATTTTGCCTCCCAGGAATATGACGAATTACAATATTGAATTCTTGCAGAATCAATGACCATCTAAGTATTCTCTGGTTTTTACACTTCATAGAGTTGATAAATGTCAATGGATTATGATCTGTATATACTACTACTTCATTTCCTGACAAATATGTCTCAAATTTCTTCACTGCTAGTATTAAACAAAGTGCTTCTTTCTCAACTACAGAGTAATTAATTTGTGTCCTGTCAAACTTACGTGAAAAATAATAAACAGGATGTTCTAACTCATCTGGTCCTACTTGGAACAAAACAGCACCTGCTCCTAAATCTGAAGCGTCTATGTGAAGAATAAAAGGTTTATTATACTGTGGACTAGCTAACACAGGAGAAGTAGAGAGAATTCCTTTCAACTTCTGAAAAGAGTTCTGACACTCCTGCGTCCACTTAAATTTTACCTGTTTCCTTAAAAGGTTTGTTATGGGTGCAGCAACAATAGAAAAGTTTTTATAATACCTCCTATAATACGCACACATTCCAATAAATCTTTGCACAGACTTCTTATTAGTTAAGACTGGGTACTCCACAATTGCCTGAATCTTGTCGTGCAATGGGACTATCCTTCCTTGTCCGACCTCATGTCCTAAATACACTATGGTTCCTTTAGCCCAACTACATTTCTTCATATTGACAGTCAAATTAGCATGTTGCAATATATAAAACAATTTCTTTAAACTAGACATATGATCTACCCAATTCTTACTGAAAATCACAATGTCATCCAAATATGCCCTACAGTCTGGCACATCCTTCAACAAAGAGTTCATTAATTTCTGAAACGTGGTTGGAGCATTCCTTAAACCAAAAGGCATGACATTAAACTCGTAAGCTCCATCAGGAGTGATAAATGCTGTCACTTCCCTGGCAAAATCTGTAAGAGGTATCTGATGATAACCCTTAGATAAGTCTAATTTAGATACAAAGTTGGCATGACCTATAGTATCAACACATTCTTCTAATAAAGGTAACGGATAAACATCAACTATGGTTACCTGATTGAGTTTTCTATAATCCACTACTAATCTCCACTTATCTTCTGGCTTTGGTACTAATAGGCATGGCGAACTCCAGGAACTCTGACTGGGTCTAATGAACCCATGTCGAAGAAGATAATCAACCTCCTCCTGGATGATACGACGTTTCTCGGGTGTCACTCGATAAGGGTGCAACCGAATTGGAGTCACATTTGTCAGGGTGATATCATGTGTAATGAGAGAAGTTTGAGTGGGGACCTCCCCAAACAAGCTAGAAGACACCTCCAAAAGATGCTGGAACTCTGCTCTCTCCTCCTCCTGCAAATGACTCAACAATTCTTCCCCGGAACTACTGGAATTAGACAAACAAATATTACTATCTTCCTCAGCAACACTCGACTCTTCAGGAATTTCCTCCTCAGCAACACGACAAGCCACAATACTAGGCCCACAATAAGCCTTCAACCGGTTTACATGTACACTCATGGTCTGTCGTTTCTGCTTGGGATGGCAAACCTTGTAAGTAACCTCCCCAAGACGTTTAACTACTTGATACTGTCCTGTGAATTTATTAGACATAGACGTACCCATACGAGGCTTCAAGACCAATACCAAATCTCCTGGCTCAAAAACTCTGAGTTTGGCCTTGAACCTCTGGTCATGTTTCTGCTTCATTACCTGTTGTTGTTCACCTAGATGTCGTAAGGCCAACTCCCTCGTTCTGGACACCTTGCTCTTGACATCCGTCAGGTAACGCTCACTCTGCCTGGCTGTAACATCTCCTAACATTTGCTCATATAACATCTTTAAAGGTCCTCTCACCTGATGTCCGAATACAAGCTCGAATGGAGAACAACCTAGTGCACTGTGCAATCCATCTCCAGCCACAAATAAAACAAATGGCAGATTATCATCCCAATGTCTGGGTGAATCTTCCCCAGTCGCCTTCAACGTTTTCTTGAGAGTTTGGTGGAACCGCTCGATTCCCCCTTGACTCTGAAGATGGTAAGGACTTGAAAAATTGTGTTTTATACTAAAACTGCTACAGAAATTTTTAAAGGTGGTGGAACAAAAATTACTCCCATTATCAGTTTGAATTACACGGGGCATACCAAATAGTGAGAAAAATCGTTCCAACTGCCTGATAATAGTAGAAGCTCTAATATTACGTAAAGCATACGCTTTAGGGAACCTGGTGGTCATACATAAAATTGTGAACATATACATATTTCCGGATTTTGTATGGGGTAAAGGTCCGACACAATCCAGTACCACATGAGTAAATGGCTCCTCTGGCACTACAATAGGGTATAATGGTGCTCGTGGCACAGTCTGATTAGGCTTACCAACAGTTTGACACACAACACAGTTGTGGCAATATCTGACCACATCTTTTTTAAGTTTCGGCCAATAAAAAAGTTTACAGATCTTATGATACATACTGGTAATGCCTTGATGGCCTCCCATCAGGTCATCATGAGCAGCTTGCAATACCTGCTCCCGATACTCTGTTGGCACAACGAGCTGGGTGTTAAACTCACAATCCTCTGATGAGGGAGTTCCTGATGGTCTCCATCTTCTCATCAGACATTGATCCTTGAAATAACAACCTGTACTCTCCTCCAAAGTATCGATGGAGTCGGCTGCTTCTGCATAACACTCAGCTAGACTGGGATCAGTACTCTGTAACTTACGCAAGGTCTGGAACTCTACAACTGGAGCGAGCGGGCAAGGAAGTGGTACCTGGGCCACATCTTCCAGACCATCTGGGTCAGAATAAATTAGGGCTTTGGCACCGGCCTCACTCTCGACATCCACGTGAGCTATAAATGTATCTTCAAGGTCCACCTCCACCTCCCTGTCTGAAGGGGTCCTAGCCTCGAGAACATCCACCTTGGTAGTAGCAGGACTTACCACATTCTGCTTACCCATGGATCTGGTCACAACACAGGCTGGATAAATGACACCATCATCCTCATCTGGTTGAGCAAGTACTGCATTAGGTTTAGTATACATAACAGGACAATCGGTCCCACTAAATTGACATTTGTCAAAGTCATTACCTACAATTATATCAATCCCAGGAATGGGCAACTGCTCACTGACTGCTACAGTGCACCAACCTGGTGTAATAGAAGAATTCAGGTTAACCTTAATTAATTTTTTTTTTAATTTATTTTTACATGCAAGCATGCAAGTACAATCAATAAATACAATAAAAGGGACATAAAAAACCGAAATTAGCAAACACAAAAACATACATCGGCCAGAAGGACCGACATCACAGTACAATACCATCAAAACAAAAAACGCAAACAGGCAAAACAATGCCCAAATTACAAGACCAAATTACACAGAGCAATCAGAGGAGTACAAAAAAGAATAAACTACGTAACATGGCACAATAACAATTCAACACAGAAATAATAAAAAAACAAAATTGCTGCACAATAACCCCTCACGTAAGAGAGCAAACAGCAGAGCCAGAAGGGCACATAATACAATAAATCAAAGAAACATAATGCATGAAAAGGTATAGCCTAAATTACAGGAAACAGGGACATCGGCCTGAAGGGCACATAATAAACATCACAGAACAACCCAAGTCCAATACACACTCGATACAAACTATCAAGATTGCGCATACTTTTCCGGCCACTCCGCTGCCGGGAAAAGAATACAATACGCCTCCCACAAACACAGGAGGTTGTCCGGAATAGGGGGACTCCAGATCGTCCGAGGATCGGGCATCGAAAGCGGCACACCCTCAACAAATACCCGATCCTGTGGAACCCAGACGGTCGAGGGGCAACACGGAACAGGCATCACACGGGTATGAAAGTTAACATTCAAAGGGTTGGTCACCGGATCAAACGCCACGCCGGAGGCCAAGATGAACGGGACGGGTGGCCCCTTACAGGCGCGGGCAACGGGCAGCGCACTCGTAACCTTTGCAGCCCCACAGGGCTCCGCAGCTACCACCTGACGGGACACCTGCAGGGGCCCCCCTCGCCGAACATCCTTCTTTAGTAACAACACTAGGTCGCGGCCTGCACCAGCACCCCCCTCACCAACATCCGGAGGAGCAACCACCCCCCACTGCGGGGAACCGCCGTCAGAAGAAACAGGAGGTGAATCATACACACAATCCTTGGCATCAGCAGGTACATGGACGTCAGCGACCACCACCTCATCTCCCGAAGACCCATCGGCGTCGAAACCCTCCACATCAGCCCATGCAGTAGAAGAACGCCTGGACCGTTTGGGCACCGGGCGCACATCCTCAGAGCCGGAGGCGGACCCAGAACCACGGGCATCACAAGCCGTGCGGACCAAAGCCCGTCTCATGACTGCAGCAGCCTCAACCGCAGGGGGAACCGGACCACACACAACAGGAGGCCCCACAGCCACCCCAGCACTCAGCGCAGCCTGGACCTGAGGCGAGGTCGCAGGCGAGCACGCAGGGCCAGGCGCAGAAACCGAAGACGGGGGAGCAGACGGCGAGGAGGGAGCATCAGAAAGGCCCACGGGAGCATCAGGGACAGGAGCAGGAGTATCCACCGAGGGCATCGCAACATCCTGAAGAGGGTCGGCGACATTCGGGTGAACTCTCACCACAGGAGGCGCATCATGCGACCCAGGGGGCGCAGCCGCGGCTGGAGAGGCGCCCTCCTCCACAGGAAGTGGTGGAAAGTCCTCCTCGCTGAAGAGGTTCACAGGCGCAGAGGCGGGCGCAGAACATTCAGCAGCCTGATGGCCCGACAGGCCACAACGATAACACGTCCGAGGTTGGCGGGCGTAGAATACACGAACGGTGTACCCCAGCAGCCGCACAGAGGACGGAATATCCTCCCGTAGCCTCATGCCCAGGGTACGAATGTTCGTCCGGACGCCCTTAAGTGGGCTCGAAGACACCACATTCACTCGCACACTCTCGATGGCGCCAAACCGGCCGAAATACCGCCGTAGCAGACCCTCTGGAAATTCTAGCGGAGCCCCATGGACGCTGACGTAGGTGAGGGCACCATTCCGATCCGAGATGGAAACAGTGCCCTCACCATCCTGTATAGGCAGAGTCCGCCCCTCGTACCTACGGAGAAATGCACGATACGCCATGTCGTCAGTGAACTTGAGTATCACCCGACGGGCCGTCACCAGCTCGACACCGTAGATATCTATCACAGGTACCTGCAGCTGCTCACACACCCGTGCAATCTCCGGGTACCCAGCCCGGCTTGAAAATTCCAAGCCCACAGACTGAGCCCGCAATACTGGTGGGATGGCGACCCCCATCGTAACGCAGGTCCGCCACGTCAGCAAACAGCCAGCCAGGCAACAACACTGGGAGGGCAGCTACGCCCCGCCACCTGGCGACCAAACAGCGAAACCCCAGCAGTCACGGAGGGACACGTCCGCACTCCACGGCTGCTCAGGGTCAACTCCAACCTTAATTAATGGTACACGCTGGATAAGCCCTCCAAGTCCCTGCAATAACACTACCTCTCCAGTGTCTTCTGTGCTAACATCAGTAAGAACACTGCGAGAAATTAAGGACTGGGAAGCACCAGTGTCCCTTAACAACTGGACTGGTTTCCAGGTTCCACTAGTACATAATAGGGTTCCCGAATGTAGGTATGGATCAAAATTAGTCATCCACTTGGGCATGACTGAAGCAACATTGGCATTAATGGTTTGCAAACCCCTACTCATAATTAGACCAGTTGGTCTCAACTCTGGGTGCAAAGCATAACATGAATTTACCACATGACCTCTTCTCCTGCAATGCGTGCAATACCTGCTAGTGGTCGGAATAGCCGAACCCACTGCAGGCTTATTCACTACATTACTTGAGGTTGACAACCCTGTCGGTTGTTTCTCAGATTTAGGCTTTACAGGAGAAGGGTTAAGGGGAGAAGGTGAAGTAGCTGGTCGAGCCTGGAAAACATGTTGGTTATGAGCATAATGATTAGTTTTAACATTGAAATGATTAATGGGTGCTCTAAAAGGCACTTTAGTAAGTAGTTCATGCTCATCAGCTAGCTTGGCTAATTTTATAAGATCATTGGTTTGTTTATTTTCAGCCATAAACAAAGCTAATTTCTCTGGTAGACATCCCACTACTTCCTCAGTTACTATGAGGTCTCTCAAAGTCTCAAACTCTGTAATATTTAGTGCTTTAATCTATCTGTTAAAGTGATTTAATTTTACTCTTACAAAATCAGAAATAGTCTGGTCATGTACTCTTTTTAAACTTCGGAATTTTATTCTATGTGCCTCTGGGATCTGTTGGTAGGCATTTAAAATACTTTGCTGAACAAATTTAAAATCGAAAGAATTCTCAGCAGGCAAAGATGCAAATACCTCTTGGGCTTTACCCTTAAATTGTCCTTGTAATATGCTAACCCATTGATCTACAGGCCAATTCATGGTGACTGCTAGTTTCTCAAAATGCAAGAAAAATATTTCTGGATCTTCTTCATTAAACTTAGGCAAATCTACACGTTTACTGTACTTAGAAGAACTATTTGTACTCTCTGGATTATTACTAGTGTTACCCAAACCTGCCGCAATTCTCTGCTGTTCTAACCTGTTATTATTTTCAGCCATACTCTGCTGAATTTCTAATTGTTTAGTTTGTTGCTCGGCTTGTTTAGTCTCATACTCTGCCAGTTGTAATTGAGCCTCCAACATCGGTGTTTAGTTTCCAACTCAAGTTGTTTTTGCTGATTCTGCAACTCCAACCTCTCCTTTGCTTGCTTCCAGCCTCTGCTTGTCTGCTTCCAGCCTAGCCATTTCTAATTTAGTCTCCAACTCCAACTTTAAGATTGCCACCTTGTCACTTGACTCTTCTTCTAAATCTTCTAAACACTCCTCGTCAAATCTCTCCTCTTCCACCAAGTGTGTGACAATAACTGTTAACACTTGAGCTTTCAACATTTTACTGGAAACTGCTAGGTTCAATTTATCAGCCAGCAATAACAAACCAGACTTCCTTAAGTCTTTAATTTTACCAAAATTTGGCTGATCTACCAGCGCAGCAACCTGATCCTCCATGGTTGGCTCAATAATCACAACTTACACTTGAAACAACACTGAAAATTATGCTTGGCCCCTGGCACAAGCTGAACACTTACCTCAAATCGTGAAGCGTTGAGAAGTTTTCACAGCAGCTCAGATTGAACAGATAATTTCACAGGCTTGATTAGGTGTCACTAGATAATCACAGAGTACCTAGGAAGGCAATTGCTATTAATAATTAGCACTGTTAATTGTACATCACAGGGAATTAATGGTATAAGCTCCCGGACACAGGCCTCCATTTGTTACCACCCTTGAGACTAAATAAGGTTTTTCTCCCAGCAGTGTACATAAAATATTTAAAACGGCCTTGCCAATAGAAGTCTAGGGGTAAAGATAACTCACTGCATAAAATGGGGAACAATATATTTATGCTAAGGGGGACAAACGTAACAATTAAATGGTACGTAATAAAGCCAGAAATATTTATCAGCATGCAATATTAAAATAAAATCCTTATCGAGCAATGAGCAATATCACCAGCACTTAAAAACTTAACACTTTCGCGCTTAGCGGCCGATCGTTAGCGTCCAATCTTTTTTTCCTGATTCTGCCCTCTGGACTCCGGCTGGCGTCCAATGGTTAAATAATTGTATAAATTTTATGTATTATGCGATTTTCTTTTAGTTAGTCTCAAAATGTTCACCATGAAATTTACGTTTTTTCTAATAACCAAAGAGCTTATTAAAGAAAACGGCATGGCAGTGATTCATCTTGGTATAACAATTGTATGGTGCCGATATGCCGCCGCGGGTAACACTTCAGCCACTTCCAACCGTCTTGTGGGTTGGTTGCGACATTGATTCTATATTTATATGCATATGTCCGTATAGAGAATTGTATTGCGGTTCCAATGATACCATAATCAATGATGTAGGATAAATGTGGTCATCGCAATCATTAAGAGAGTGGAAACATTTGTTGCTGTTTGGCGCTCTCGCCAAACAGTTTGGCGAGAGCTTCTGTTTCTGTTTGAACTGTTTCAAACAGTTTCTGTTTGGCAGTATTTTATATGTATGTTCTTATAGAGAATTCTATTGCGAACACAGTGATACCAAATTTAAATACGTAGGTCTACAATTAGTGTCAGGACAGTAAGAAGAGTATACACTTTTCGCTCCTACCGCTTAAGCGCGCAACGCCCAAAGCACAGGTTCGCTCTCGTTTTTTATGCTGCGCCGAAAGCGCTAAAGTGTTTTAATTGAGAGAATACAAAATCATCTAACCAGGAAATCAAAACTTTGAATGGGCTAAAATAACAAATCAATGACTTAACTTAATACATGTCTCCTCTCGACCCCAGCCGCCACGCTACTGACTCACGCGTCGGTCCACAGGCCAAGCGTCTACTAACAAATCAACTAACTATCCACATAACATTGTGGAAATTCTAATAATACTTTGTAATACTAAATATCAAGACATTATTAATCTCAAGAGTACACAATGACATTAATTTATACAATAGCATTTACTGACAAATAAATAGGAGTATTAAATCAAGGTTAAATCATAAACACTCGCTTGACAACACTTTCCCACGCTAGTCACATTCCCAACCTGGTCAACCCCACACAGAGAAACACATGAGAATTGTAACACGAAAGCCTCATACAAATATAATGCAACTCAGGCACATTATAACATGCTATAATATATATCATATAACATACAAAATCTCATATCATACAACTGGATGCTATATTAATTAGAGAATAAGACAATACAGTAATACAAGAATCAAGAGTAATGAGAGAATCTAGCAAGATTCGTAACACACTACCCTGATATCTTCAGGTTCTTCCGGGCTTAACTACCAGGATCCTCTGCAGCTCCTCCAGGCTGCTACCATTAAGTTTCCTTGAACAACTATGGTGCTTCACTACTTCTACTAGGGTCCTCCACAGCCCTCCTGGCTGCTACACCATGACGTTTCCTCGAACAACTATGGTGCTTCACCACCTCTACAGAAGCATGTGACACTCCTCTTCACTGCTTCTCCTCACAGCTCGAGGTCCTCTCCTCCACTACCTTGGAGTCTCATCAACTACTCCCTCTGTGCTGGCTTCGAAGTTCTCAGCAACTTCTTCCCAAAAAACAAAACCTGCAACCTATCGACACTCCAATAAAAATGCTTCCCCTTTAACACATAAACAAATATAATCACATAATATCTTTGCCTCCAACCTCTATCTGTCCTCTACATACTGTGATATTGGACTCCCCTGTTGGGCGGGTCCATGCTCCACCTCGCCCGGCGGGCGGCTCCTCACTCACTCAGGGAGGGTCCTCCGCTGCCAGGAGCAGGGCTCTCAGTTGGCTTGGTCGACGGGAGAGGACGCGCTGCTCGTCCCTCCCGCTGTCTCTCTCATCTCCGTCCTCTTATTTAGGCTTCCTACCTTACCAAAACATTTCTAACATATAAATAAACATTGCTACTGTCGCTGGGCACACGACCAACTACAAGCAATCACTATGAACTGGCTTAAATCGTGCTTACCACAGATTGTCTGGTCGAGGGCGCTCCTCCCTCTGACTGAGGCTGGTCAGGGCGCTTCCACAGCCCACGAAAATGTCTCTGGGCGGCTTAATAAACACTCCTCGCCGTCCAGGACTTGAGACCACACGTTCTCAGCTCGATTTCACAGCTGGCACGTCGCACACTTCTCTTCTCTTGGAGATGTAACACTAGGGGTTCCTTTCTGACGGGAGCACAACGGAGCGCGGCTTTCCCCCTGTGATGTCTGGCCTCAAGTGAGGTCAAAGCCCTCCAGAAGCGAGCCTCATGCCTCCAGCATAATATCTACATCCCCTAACCAGTCATTTATCTATTTTCTTATTCACTGCCCATAATCTCAAATTGTTTATTAAGTCCAACCGACTATTTTCCGTCTGTGTCTTCACCTCGATATTTCTTAGACCTTCTAATCAGGTCAGTCACGCTGAATAACTCTCAAGGGGGATACTCGTTTCTCCTGCAGGATGAGATCATAACACTCCCCTCCCCTTATTTTTGAGAGGTATTCCAGTGGCAAAGCTTGGGATAATACATCCTCCACCACACTGCCTCGTTCTTTAACCGATTGGTTCGACCAGTTGATCTGCTTATGTACTCTTCAGAGTCTACAACTACTTCGTTGCACCTTGCAACATCTGGCTCACATCTCGCCAGGAACATAATCTTCTCACAAACGATCTGACTTCTCTGGCACCTCTTGGCTAGGCTGTCCTTCTTGGACGCATGCACTCCATCGGTCCACTCTACTTATTGTTTCCACCCTCCGTTTCCTCGTCTTCTTCTCTTCACGTCCAGAGTCAGACATCTACTGTCTGTACCTCCTCTGTCATATTCACACTTCCATCTACTGCCATTATACTTTCGTCTCCTGTCATCATACTTCACTCCCTCGTCTTCACCGACGATCCTCCCTTTCGTCTCCTCATTTATCCGAGACCTCATCCTGTTTGACTTCCATCGAGTCCTCGGCTTTCTTCTATTCCTCCATGCTTGTATCATCATCCTCTTGTCACCTCTATACAACTCCATTTCTTCTCCTTCAACTCTTCTTCATTCCCTAAAAGTTTCCTCGAGCACTGTACTACAGCCAACAGCACTCGACCGTACATGTCGCTTTACCTCTCCTAGAGTGCTCGTAAGCATCTCTCCACACATACTGCCTCTTCTCCTTTCATTTTCTCGGCCATTACTTTCTTCACTGTCTTTCCTCCACGTTTTCTGTGAAACATGTCAACTCCTGACATCTCAAACAACTTAACTCTACTATCCATATGCCTCTGTGCTCGTGGATAACTTGACGCTCTACTCCAGTCCTCAGTCTGTCCACATCCTTCTTTATTTCTACTCAGCACAGTTGTATTCGCCTTCCGACTCTTAATTTCGGTGGGCTGGGCTCTACTCAGGTTCGCTCTCTTCACATGAGTCTTCTTCGGCTGGGTCATCTTCACTTTTGACCTCACCGAAACTCCATTTTCCTGAGCTGGACCTTCCTCAAATAACTACGCTATATCTACGTCGATATCTTCTACCGGTTGAATCGACACTGTCTCATCTTCCCCAGCGTCTTCCTCGTCGGCCACCTCTGCCTTCATCACTACCGAGACAGGGTACTCAATGGCTTGACGGTCTCCTGACTCATCTCCTCGGATGTCAGTCAGGTTCACACTCTCAGGTGTCCCACCCGTGCCGTGGCCTTATGGGCACTCCTCTGGCACAGTCTCCGCTATGACTTTTGGCAACAACTTTGTCCCGCACAAGTCATTCCCCAGGATCACTTGGATTCCTGGAACAGGTATGTCGGGGCACACTCCCAACATCACCTCCGCCAACACATATTCCGACCTTAGCTGGACAGTACAAATGGGCATGTCACTCTCAGACAATAACCCATATACTTTCATCTTACTCCTGCCAGCTAACCGTCGATCATTCCCAATCAGGCTTCTCGTAATCAAGCTCTGATTAGCTCCGGTATCCCTTAAGATACCAACTTCTACCTCAGGTTGGCCTCATACACTTATCCAACCTTTGCTCATGGATGGCCTATACCTCTCGTTCACTAAGTTCACCGTCGGTGGTTTGTCTTGGAACACATTAGTATATTTACTTCGGGGATCACACATGGCCAGGGTCAGAACTCTTTTGCCCTGCCTACAATCTCGCATCACGTGACCCAATCCGTTACAATTGTAACACCTCACCTGAGAAAAGTCTCTTCTATATGTACCAGAGCGGCTCTGACTTTGTCCACTCGCGTGAGAGTTCCTCGGGCCAGACATACTACCTGCACTCTGTGGAGCTTTACTGAGCTCTTGATTCCCTGGACCACGATTAGTTTCTCGTTTAGCTCCTCCATCCTCACTTTTAGACGAAGAGCGCGACCTACTCTTTTGAGTTTTAGGGTACTTACGTTTATCTGCCCATTTATCAAAATTCTTCTCACCCCAGACTCCTCTGGGTCTTTCATAATTTCTTTCTCCCCAGACTCCACTGGATCTGCCATTGCTGCGTCTCACCTCATTCTTCACTCTGTTCTCCCTCAAGCTCTTATATGCTTCCGTAATCATATCCACCCTATCTGCGGCATCTTTCACCTCCTTTATCCCTGCTTCTTGGATCTTGAACTTTGTTTCGGGATGCATCATCTCCAAGAACTTCTCCATGACCATCAATTGCTTCAGGTCAGCGTAAGATCCAACTCCAGCAGCCTCAATCCACTTCTGGAATCGTCTTTCCAGATCCCTTGCTGTCTCAGCAAAGGTACATGCTCCAACTCTGAAGCGCTTCCTATAAGTTTCTGGGGTTAACTGAAACGAGCACAATATGCTGCTCTTTACTGTGGTGTAATCTGGCACTCTTCTAGTGACAATTAGGTATATGCCTCTCTGGCTGCACCGATCAATCTTAACTGGACCAGCTGGGCCCATTTCTCCTGTGGCCACTCCTTGTTACTGGCTACTTTTTCAAAGTGCTCGAAGAAGCTCTCTTCCTCTTCGGGCACAAACAAGGGAATCCTTTTCATCTGGAGTTCTAACTTCATCTTTTCCAGCTAGAACTGTCTCTTCTTGTCCTCTCGTTGTTGCTGCATCTGGAGCTCTAACTGGAACCTTTCCAAGCTCCTATTTCGGTTACTCCTGCTACTGCGGCTACTCTTACTGCTCCTACTCGATCCCTGGGATTTCACTTCATCCTGCCCATCGTCCTCCTTTCCACTTTCAGCTCCTTTTTGGGCTCCTTGTTCTGCCGCTTCACTTTTGGCTCTCAACTGCCTCAGGATCTCATCCTTCATCCCAGCTACCTTAGATGCTTTCAACCTAATGCCGCATTTTTCTGCTATTTGTTTTAATTGATCCCTGGTGCAACCCTCCAGGTCCTCAGGCTTGCCTGACTCCACAAACACACCTTATCCATCTTGTCCTGTGAGTCTTCCCAAGAGAGAAAATATAGACCTGCGGTCACACAGTATATCTAGTTTGACAAGGGGTGTACAAATCCACTCTTGGATAGGGTGTGGGTGTGTCAGTTCACTATCCCGGACACAGGCCCCCAATTTTTTGTGTATTGGGTTGGTGGTGTTGTCGTTGTTGATCCTTCTTTCTGGACAACCCAACCCACAACTCGGTAGAGTGCTTATACTTTACTAGGAGATCACACTAGGCGCTTCTGGCTCTTGGAGAGGGGCTCAACGTCACACATTTAGGGGATGCGGCTCCAACACTTAGCCACGTTGTTACGTGTACACACCCACTCGAGCCGCCGTGACTCCCCACTCTCTCCTTATGTGGTATGATCTCCTCAATCCCCTTTGACTTACTAGTTTTCCGTCCTACCCTGTCCACAGCAGTGGTTCCTGTTTCAAATTGAAGATCTTGAGGGACACAGCGGCTCTTCAGTCCATTATATTGAAATCGGCTGTGCCTAACGTCACCTACACCGGGGAAACCGTCCTTATCACTGACCTCACTGCTACCACTCCATATCCACTCGCCAGAGTCCACCTGGATTGTCCCTTCGTGACCGGTGAAGTCCAAGTCGCCATAAGGGAAAAGCCTTTTCCCATGCCTGGAGTGCAACTTCTCCTGGGCAACGATTTGGCAGAAGATCTGCAACCGCCCAACCTGATCATCACGGACAAACCCCAGGTGTGTACTTCTGTAATGGATAATCCCATCTTTGAATATGTTCCAGCAGAGGTTCAAGAAAGTGATCAAGTTTCTCCTCCGGTTTTGGTGACCACCCGTGCACAAGTTGCACGACCGCAAACAGCTGACTCTACTGCTACCGCTCTCCCTCAAGACCCTCAGAATCTACCCCTAAATCTTACCAGTTTGGAGTTCCGTAAGTTACAGAGGGAAGATCAATCATTAACACCATTATTCTTCCAGGCTGAGACTCAACCTGACAGTATCCCTGGGTTCTTCCTAGAGAATGAGTTACTCTACCGCAGATACAGACCCAGCAAGCTGAAGGAGGATGACGATTGGGCCAATGTCGAACAACTAGTGATTCCCACCAGCCTACGGCCCGATATTCTACACCTGGCCCATGGAGCTCTTTCTCACTATGGTTTCAACAAAACCTACCACGGAATCAGACAAGACTACTACTGGCCAGGTATGGTAAAAGATGTTAAAAAACACGTACAGCAGTGTACGTGTTTTATCATCCTGCTTCACAGGGTTCTCTTGAGCGTAGTCATCAGACTATTAAAGCACTCCTAAAGAAATTCTGCAATGACACCTTGAAGGACTGGGATAAACAACTTGATCTCATTATGTGCATTTTCAGAAGTCTCCCCAATGAGTCTCTAGGAGTATCTCCTTATGAGATACTCTACGTACGTAAGTGCCGTACTCCTCTCAAAGCTTTTAATTAAGGACTCTCTACGTAATGCCACCTTCAGTGACCCTCAGAATGTGCCCCAGTTTCTTCAAAACCTAAAACACATTCTAGAGAGAGTACGTAAATTTGCTAATGACAATCTATTGAAAGTTCAGGAGAGGATGAAGACTCATTTTGACCAACGTAGCAAACTAAGGAAATTTAACCCAGGAGACTTCGTGTTGGCATATTTTCCTATCCCAGGTTCTCCGTTGCAAAACAAGTTTTCAGGACCCTACCGTATTAAGGAGTGAAGAAACAACAACAACTACGTTCTTGAGACTCCAGATAGGCGGCGGAAGACCCAGCTGTGCCACATCAACCTCCTGAAGAAATATCAAGGTATTCCCCCCACTGTGTTGGTATCTGTCTCCACACTTAAAGGTCCATATCTCCAAAATGAAACCTTCCCTGTTTCTCACGAAAGCATTTACACTGAATCGGTGCTTTCCAAATCGGAAATCCTACCTGATCTTCATCCCAATTTACAGGAGTATAATAGTGCTCCTTTACCATGCTCTAATCGTATTCTCGCCTCGCTAGATATCACGAAGCCTTTCATCCTCCATGTCGACACCAGTGGTACCGGCATCGGGGGTGACCTGATGCAACAACGAGGCGAGGAGATTCTACCTGCTAGCTATTACAGCTACAAGGAACTACAGCACGATCGAAAAGGAGCTACTCTCCATCGTCCTGAACTTGCAGCACTTCGAACCATACCTGCAAAGTGCTCGGTCTACCACCATCTACTCGGACCACAATCCTCTTCACTTCCTGCAGCAAGCCCAATTCAACAATCGACGGCTTCTACGATGGGCTTGATATTTGCAGAATCAAGACAACATCATAGCAGACGCCCTCTCCAGAGTCTTTGAGGTAGAGGCTGCTCCACCTATCACTCTACCACCTGAGGACGTAACTTCACCAATAACCGCAGGCTTCGGGGAAGAGTTGTGACGATAATCTCTTTCAAGAGAGATTGAGCCTGCTCTTTCCTACTTAAAGTTACGTCAATTCTACAAGTACAAGATGCTACATTCAAGATACGTCACCAGTAGCACAAAACGTTTTGACCAGGAGGCAAAACGTACCCTGAACCCCCCTTCACGCCGGCTCACCACCCGTCTTCAACCAACCAACTACCCATCCCAGCTTGCCTGCTCCTGATTGGTGACTCGCCGACCGCACACCTGCACACCGCACCTCAGCGCCATCTACCTGAGTCGACGTCTGAGCCTGACCAGCTATCAACTTCAGAATATTCTTTGTGCTCTTAGAGTTGACATCTCTCTCTGGCATACTAAGCTCTCTGGCTTTCGTATACTAAGGGAGGTCTCAGCCAAAGCCAATATTCTCAGCACCATTTCACATTATAATATTTAATCTATTGTGTTTTTGCATTTATCTTTGTCATTTTAGTGTACCAGTCATTTACCCGAGATTTGTCTTTATTTTCATTTATGTTTAAAGTAAATATATTAAAGTTTCATTGTTCATACTTTGTGTTTTACGTGTTCCTCCCTCTCACTTTCCACAGACAACAGGCAAGCAGTCTATCTTTTTTTTTGTAAGTGTGACCAGGCATTGACACCTGCCATTGGAGGACTGCCGAACATCAACACTCCAACACTTTCCCATCACAATATCCATTAGGAATTTATTCATCTCCTCATAGTTTCCCTTTCAGTACGACAGCCCTTTGTTTCCCAGTTCTTTTTGGGGGGAGATAATTCCTAGCTCAACCAGGTACTCAAAGGTCAATACACTATGATCACTCATTCCCAGAGGGGCTTCCAACTTAACTTCCCTTATATCCGACTCATTTAGGGTAAATATCAGATCAAGCAAGGCTGGTTTGTCCTCTCCTCTCATTCTTGTCGGTCCCTAGACGTGTTGACTGAGAAAGTTTCTTGTTGCCACGTCCAGCAGCTTAGCTCTCCATGTGTCTGGTTCTCCAGACACATGTGTGTCTCCATGGTCCTCCATGTGTGTATGTGTGTGTGTGCATGCGTGTACATGTATGCGTGCGTGTGCGTGAGTGTGTGCGCGTGCGTGTGTGTACGTGTGTGTGCGTGTACTTACCTAGTGGTGCTTGCTGGGGTTGAGCTCTGCCTCTTTTGTCCCGCCTCTCAACGGTCAATCAACTAATGTATAGGTTCCTGAGCCTACTGGGCTCTATCATATTTACACTTGAAGTGGTGTATGGAGTCAGCCTCCACCACATCACTTCCTAATGCATTCCATTTGTCTACTACTCTGACACTGAATAAATTCTTTCTAACGTCTCTATGGCTCATTTGGGCACTTAATTTCCGTCTGTGTCCCCTTGTTCGTGTCCCACCCGTGCTGAAGAGCATATCTTTGTCTACCCTGTCAATTCCCCTGACAATTTTGTAGGTGGTTATCATGTCTCCCCTTACTCTTCTGTTTTCCAGGGACGTGAGGTTCAGCTCCTTTAGCCTTTCCTCGTAGCTCATACCTCTCAGATCCGGGACAAACCTGGTGGCATATCGCTGAATCTTCTCTAACTTTGTCTTGTGTTTAACTAGGTATGGACTCCAGGCTGGAGCTGCATGTTCCAGGATTGGTCTGTTATAAGTGGTATACAGGGTCCTGAGCGATTCCTAACAGAAGTTTCTAAAAGGTAGTTCTTATGTTAGCCAGTCTAGCATATGCCGCTGATGATATCCTTTTGATGTGGGTCTCTGGGGACAGGTTCGGTGTGATATCAACCCCCAGATCTTTCTCTCTATTTGACTCTTGCAGGATTTCACCTCCCACATGGTACCTTGTGTTCAGCCTCCTGCTCCCTTCACCTAATTTCATTACCTTACACTTTCCTAAGTTGAACTTTATCAGTCATTTTCTAGACCATTCCTCCAGTTTGTCCCGGTCATCCTGTAGTCTCTGTCTATCTTCATCTGTCTTGATTCTTCTCATAATTTTTGCGTTATCAGCAAACATTGAGAGGAACGAGTCTGTACCCTCCGGAAGATCGTTTACATATATTAGAAACAGGATGGGTCCAAGTACTGAGCCCTGTGGAACTCCGCTGGTGACAACTCGCCACTCTGATGTCTCCCCCCTCACCGTTACTCGCTGTTTCCTGTTGCTTAAGTACTCCCTTATCCACTGGAGCACCTTCCCTTTTACTCCTGCCTGTTGCTCCAACTTTTTTAACAGCCTTTTATGGGGTACTGTGTCAAAGGCTTTCTGGCAGTCCAGGGAACTGCAGTCGGCCCACTCTTCTCTTTCCTGCCTAATTTTTGTTGCCTGGTCATAGAATTCTAATAAACCTGTGTGGCACGATTTACATACTCTGAACGTTACGTTACAAAGTGGTTACGTTGGTGGTACGTTACTAAGTTATTTCCCTCCAGACGCTCTACGATCCTTTTCCTCACAATCTTCTCCATCACCTTGCATAATATACAAGTTAGGAAAACTGGCCTGTAGTTCAGTGCCTCTTGCCTGTCACCCTTCTTGTGTATTGGGACTACGTTAGCTGTCCTCCAACTTTCTGGTAGGTCTCCTGTTTCCAGTGACCTGTTATACACCATAGAGAGTGGCACATTTAGTGCTTCTGCACCTTCCTTTAGTATCCATGGGGAGATTCTGTCAGGCCCAACAGCCATTATCACATCCAGCTCCAGCAGACACTTCTTGACCTCATCACTGGTGAGGTCACATTCCTCCAAGGTTGCTTGGTTTACCTCCTCCTGGAGCTTCTCCTTTTTCTATTGTGAAGACCTCCTGGAATATCTTGTTGAGTTCTTCACACACCTCCTTGTCATTCTCTGTCTATCTGTTCTCCCTTTTTTCAATTTCATCACTTGTTCCTTCACCGCTGTTTTCCTCCTGATGTGACTGTGGAGCAGCTTTGGTTGGATCTTGAATTTACTCGCTAAGTCATTTTCATACTGTCTCTCTGCTTCCCTCCTCACTCTGAGGTACTCATTTCTGGCCCTCTGGTATCTCTCCCTGCTCTCCGGTGTTCTGTTATTTCTGTAGTTTCTTAATTGTTTGTTGTGTGTGGTGTGTGTGTAATTACCGAAGTGTAGTCAAAGGATTAAAATTACGTTCGTGGTGTCCCGCCTTCCCAGCACTCTCTGTCAGTGTTTGTGTGTGTGTGTACTGTTGCGGTGGTGGATTTGGGTGGTGTTACCGCTGACGGACCACCCAACCCACAACTCGACAAATGCTCATATTTCACAAGGAGGTCACACTAGGCACTTCTGGCTCTTGGAGAGGGGCTCAACGTCACACGTTTAGGGGATGCGGCTCCAACACGCAGCCTTGTTGTCACGTGCACACACCCACTCGAGCCGCTGTGACTCCCCACTGTCTCCTTATGGAATATGACCTCCTCAATCCCCTTTGTCTTACTAGACTTCTGTCTTACCCTGTCCACAGCAGTGGTTCCTGTTTCTTGCTCTCTCTCTCTCTCCTTCTTTACTATTTCCTGGGAAGCCTCACTGGGACAAGTGCAAACACCAGCAAATTTGGGTACTTTTACTGGACGAAGTACATATACAATACACGCATACATATAATAATAATGATGAATCCTATACTCTGTACTATTATAATCAGGTTGCACTCCAACACCATCAGAACTATCCTCAGCTTGCTAAGTGGTATCCTATCTCTTGGTATTACCTAATATTATCAACCTCCTCAAGTAGATTAAGTCTTACCATATAATGTTACACTACCATCAAGAGAATGTATACATATATATATACCTATAAACACATATAAGGCAAATCAGCATTTGAATGCAATAACATACATATATATATATATCAGTATAAATGATCCGTGCCACACAACGAATCAATCGATCATTCTATCAGTCTTAGAATACATATATATATCTGTAGGTACTCCTGCCTACGTCTGTAACTCAAAACTTCAATATACACTTCATGGCACATAAATGGTAAACGATCACTCACCTCTCATTGCGTCGTTCACGCTAATAACAAACACTCTCACCTCCATACAAGTGATCATTTAGAACTACTTCACTACCCTGATAACTTCAGGTTCCTCAGGGCTTAACCACCAGGATCCTCTACAGCTCCTCCAGGCTGCTACCATGAAGATTCCTTGGACAATTATGGTGCTTCTCTACTCCTCCTAGGGTCATCCACAGCTCTCCTGGCTGCTGCACCATAAAGTTTCCTCGAATAACTGTGGCACTTCACCACCTCTACAGAAGCGCGTGACACTCCTCCTCACTGCTTCTCCTCACAGATCGAGGTCCTCTCCTTCCCTGTCTTGGAGTCTCAGCAACTACTCCCTCTGTGCTGGCTTCGAAGTCCACAGCAACTTCTTCCCCAAAGGACAAACCTGCAACCCATTTGCACTCCAATAAATTGTTTCCCTTTTTAACACATAAACAAAATTAATCACACAACATCTTTGTCTCCAACCTCTATCTGTCTTCTACAAATAGTGAGAGTGGACTCCCCCGTTTTGGGGTGGGTCCATGCTCCACCTCGCCTGGGCGGTCCTCACTCACTCACTCCGTCCTCACTCACTCACTCCGGGAGGGGCCTCCGCCTCCCTCAGTTGCCTACCAGCGCTCAGAGAAGACGGATGTCGCTCCGCGCTCCTCCCCCTCTACTCTCTTATTTCAGGCTTTCTGCCTTACCAAAACATGTTTAACTTGTAAATAAACATTGCTACGGTCGCTGGGCACACGACCAATTACAACTAATCACTATGAACTGGTTTAAATCGGGCTTACCACAGATTTTCTGGGCGAGGGCGCTTCTCCCTCTGACAACGTCCGACCAGGGCGCTTGTCACAGCCCACAAAACTGTCACTGGGCGGCTTAAATACTCTTTCCTCGCCGTCCAGGACTTGAGACCACACGTCCTCAGCTCGACTCAACAGCTGGAACGTCTGCACCTTCTCTTCTCTTGGAGATAATATCACTAGGGGTTCCCTCCTGGCAGGAGCTCGACGAAGCGCGGCTCTCCCCCTGCGAAGTCTGGCCTCAAGTGAGGTCATCGCCCTCCACAAGCGAGCCTCACGCCTCCAGCAACTTGTCCACATCTTCTAACCAGTCATTTATCTGTTTTCTAGTTCATTGCCCATAATCTCAAACTTTTATATAAATTCAACAAACTATCTTACATCTGTGTTATCGCCTCTATAATTCCTGGACCTTCCAGTTAGGTTAGGCTTGCTGAATAACTCTCAAAGGGTGAGACTCGTTTCTCCTGCAGGCTGAGATCATAACAATACTCACCTATTTGTTCTTGCAGGATCGAGCATTGACTCTTGGATCCCGCCTTTCTAGCCATCAGTTGTTTACAGCAATGACTCCTGCCCCATTTCCCTATCATGTCTAGTTTCAAAATTATAAATGGAGTTTGCTTCCACAACCTTTTTCTTAAGTGAATTCCATTTTTCCACTACCCTCACGCTCAAAGAATACTTCCTAACATCTCTGTGACTCTTCTGATTTTCCAGCTTCCACCCATGTTCTCTCGTTCTGTTACTATTACGTGTGAACATTTCATCTATTTCCACTTTGCCAATTTTCCTGAGTATTTTATATGTTCCTATCATATCCCCTCTCTCCCTTCATTTTTCTAGTGTCGTAAGGTTCAGTTCCTTCAGGCGCTTGTATACCATGCAAGGTGATGGAGAAGATCGTGAGAAAAAACCTAGTAACACATCTGGAGAGAAGCGACTTCGTGACAACCCATCAACATGGGTTCAGGGAGGGTAAATTACAGGCTTAATAGAATTCTACGGTCAGGGGACAAAGATTAAGCAAGAAAGAGAAGGATGGGCGGACTGCATTTTTTTTACTGCTCGGAAAGCCTTTGACACAGTACCCCATAAAAGGCTGATGCATAAGTTGGAGAAACAGGCAGGAGTAACTGGTAGGGCGTTTCAGTGGATAAGTGAGTACCTAAGCAATAGGAAGCAAAGAGTTACAAAGAGGGGTGATACCTCAGATTGGCATGAAGTCACCAGTGGAGTCCCACAGGGCTCTGTACTAGGACCTACCCTGTTTCTGATATACGTAAATGATCTCCCAGAGGGTATAGACTCATTCCTCTCAATGTTTGCTGACGATGCCAAAATTATGTGAAGGATTAATTAAGACAAAGGACAGCCTGAGGCTTCAAGAAGACCTGGACAAGCTGAAGGAATGGTCGAACAAATGGTTGTTAGAGTTTAACCCAAGCAAATATAATGTAATGAACATAGGTGTATGGAGCAGGAGACCAGATACAAGGTATCATTTGGGAGAAGAAACACTTCAAGAGTCAGAGAGAGAGAAAGACCTGAGGGTTGATATCATGCCAGGCCTGTCCCCTGAAGCTCATATCAAGAGGATAACATCAGTGGCATATGCCAGGTCGGCTAACATAAGAACGGCCTTAAGAAACTTGTGTAAGGAATCTTTCAGAACATTATATACCACATATGTCAAACCAATCTTGGAGTATGCGGCTCCAGCATGGAGTCCATATCTAGTCAAGCATAAGACTAAACTGGAAAAGGTTCAAAGGTTTGCCACCAGACATATACCTGAACTGAGAGGTATGAGGTACGATGAGAGACTACGGGAATTAAACCTCACGTCACTGGGAGACAGAAGTTAGTGGGGACATGATCACCACATACAAGATCATCAGAGGAATTGATAGGGTAGATAAAGACAGACTTTTTAATACAAGGGGCACACGCACTAGGGAACACAAGTGGAAATTGAGTGCCCAAATGAGCCACAGAGATGTTAAAAAGAATATTTTTCAATATCTAGAGTTGTAGACAAATGGAATGCATTAGGAAGTGATGTGGTGGACGCTGACTCCGTACACAGCTTCAGGTGTAGATATGATAGAGCCCAGTAGGCTCAGAAACCTGTACATTAGTGTATTAACTGTCGAGAGGCGGGACCAAAGAGCCAGAGCTCAACCCCTGCAAGCACAAATAGGTGAGTACAACGCAGCAGTCAGTCAACAGCAGTGTCGGCGGTGAGACATGGGTCAGTGAGATCCACGAATTAACCAGAATAGTTCGGGACACTGATGTTATATAGAGGCTGTTATAGCCCTTGAAGCCTAGGTATGGTTCCTTTGCTTACAGTGATAAAAAATTTGTAAATTCTGCCTGGCCATAAAGTTTCGTCTAGGGTATGATAGTGTGAAACACTGCTTGATATGCAAAACAATATACTGTACTTAAGGGTTATCTTGAGGTTATCTTGAGTTGATTTCGGGGCTTTTTTAGTGTCCCCGCAGCCCGGTCCTCGACCAGGCCTCCACCCCCAGGAAGCAGCCCGTGACAGCTAACACCCAGGTACCTATTTTACTGCTAGGAAACAGGGGCATAGGGTGAAAGAAACTCTGCTCATTGTTTCTCGCCGGCGCCTGGGATCGAACCCAGGACCACAGGATCACAAGTCCAGTGTGCTGTCCGCTCGGCCGACCGGCTCCGTGTAGCAATACATATCAAACCGATAAAATGGTAAAAATTATATGAAGCCAGAATTATCCTTCAGCATGCAATAATATCATAAAATCACTTAATAAGCACAGACAATCTCTTAAACACATGAATGAATATATGGGGTAGCACAAAATAGTCTTACCAAGAGAATTAACTACGTAATAAGCAAAATAAACAATATACACCGACTTAACTCCAATACATGTCTCCTCCCATCCAGCTCACCCACGCGACTGACTAGCTTCCCGCCTGCCAAAGATCAACTTAACATCCACATGAACTCTCGTGAAAACTCTACTAACAATATGTAGTACACAAGAACAATAATATCAGTAATCTTAAGAGTATATAATACTGTTACAGTAATCACAAGAATTAATTACAATCAATAACAGGAATTAATCAAAGGTTGAAATATAAACGCTAGCTTGACAACAGACCGCACACTGAACATACCCTAATATGGTCATCCCCCCACGGAGAAGCCACACTCCCTCCAACAAGAAATAACTTGCACAAGCCTATAAAAAAAAATGCAACTCGGGCATACTACAGCATGCTACAATATAAATCATACAATATTAACTGGAACACAAATGGATACCATACTAATAATAGTACTGAACAGGGAAATTATTAAATTCTATACATCGTTATCATGAATCAATCGTAGAATCAATCATAGATTCGTAACATCCCTCCCGGTCCTCAAGAAAAAATGAAATTAACTGAAGGATGATTTCATTTTTTGACTGCATGAAATATAACATGAAAATATAACATGAAGGTACTTCAACGAAAGATCAAAGTATAAAACAATAATATTTCACACAGCAAAAAAATACATGCATCTCTTGAGTATAGAACACTTCATATTATGGCACTGCAATAGGAAATCCTCTGGATAAGGCATCAGCAATAACATTTTGCCTCCCAGGAATATGACGAATTACAATATTGAATTCTTGCAGAATCAATGACCATATAAGTATTCTCCGGTTTGTAACCGCCAAGATCAAACAAAGTGCTTCCTTCTCAACCATAGAATAATTAGTTTGTGCCCTGTCAAATTTACGAGAGAAATAATACACAGGGTGTTCTAAATCATCTGGTCGTACCTGGAACAAAACAGCACCTGCTCCTAGATCCGAAGTGTCTATGTGCATAATAAAGGGTTTATCAAACTGTGGACTAGCTAGTACAGGTGACGTTGAGAGATTCCTTTCAATTTCTGAAAGGTGTTCTGACACTCCTGCGTCCACTTGAATTTTACCTGCTTCCTTAGAAGATTGTTAATAGGTGCAGCAACAATGGAAATTTTTTACAATATCTCGTATAATACATACACATCCCAATAAATTTCTGCATAGACTTCATACTGGTTAGTGCTGGGTAATCCACGATTGCTTGGATCTTGTCTTGTAACGGGACTATCCTACCTTGTCCGACCTCATGTCCTAAGTACACTATTGTTCCTTTAGCCCAACTACATTTCTTCATATTAACAGTCAAATTAGCATGTTGTAACATAGCAAACAATTGCTTTAAATTGGACATATGATCTACCCAACTCTTACTGAAAATCACAATGTCATCTAAATATGCCCTACAATCTGGCACATCCTTCAACAAAGAATTCATTAACTTTTGAAAAGTTGCTGGTGCATTCCTTAATGCAAACGGCATCACATTAAACTCGAATACTCCATCAGGGTGATAAAAGCTGTCACTTCCCTTGCAAAATCTGCAAGTGGTATCTGGTGATACCCCATTAGATAAGTCCAATTTAGACACAAAGTGTTGGAAATTTCCAACACTTATCATCCATTATTATATTATGATAAATTACTATTAACTTACTAATTGCAGTAGCTCTTAACATCACTAACCGTAGTGTTAATATAAATTAATCTGAGCATATTGCTGATAATATTACTCCTGATAATGTAAATCAAGAGTTATTAATTGAAATTATTCAGTAACAGTTTTTATTCTGTTACGATCGAATGCTCTGGAGAAGTATAAATAACATCTCCATTTCTCGCTAGAGATCATTTATCGAGAATATTATAATTATTAATTCCCTATAATTTCAACCCAGTTCATATTATCGCATTTCATCCATAATTGCGCGGAAAAGAATAATTTGTGTTTAATAATTTCCGTGGTGAATGCGAGAGCGGGGAGAGGGAGGGCGGCGACGCCATTACATCAACAAGGCACGCGCACGAAGCAGCATGGGAGAAGCACATGGCTTTGCTGGGAATTCTTATCGACAAGAATTACGTTGATACCCAGTTAATAAGTGGAATTTACTTGCCTGTGTTCTATAGTGCCTCAGCAGTGAATAAAGCGTCTACAATTAATACCAAGACCCATAATTAAGTGTGCACAGCAGTGAACATTGGGTCCAGCAGACGCACATTTCGGCAGACCTTAGTACTCAGTTACGCTCCTAAGTATTATTTTTTGATGCATCAAAGTAGATAGTACCTTAGTGAGTAGTTTGTCGTCATGAAGAATGAACATCCATAATACCACGTTAGTAATGTTTATTACCCATCTCAGTTTCATGAATATCTGAACATAATTTGTAGCCTAGTCAATTGCTACTTTATGTTTCTTGTATTACAGCGTGTATTTGAGACGCCAGCAAGATTCTCATCAATCGTGTTATTTACCTCGAGTTATTTCTCTATGGGGATTCCGTGACCACGAGGACGAATGATGAACTGGCGTTAGAAATCGTCTTACAGCTAAGACACATTTTTCTTATAAATTTATTCAATTTAATTATTGCTTCTATAATTAATATAGCAATTATCATAGAATGTTTATTGCCAGATTTGGTAGTTAATGTTTATCTTTAACTGTGCTCAATATTTATGCTCAGTGATTAATGATGATTATAATATAATTTGATTACCATATATTTGAATATATTGTAGTTAGATTTACCATATTACTAATACCACAATGAACTAGTGACGAACCACACTGGTTCCTAGATATATATGAACTTCTAGAAATAACCCCCCAATGTTGATATTTGAGGCTTTGGCTTTAATTAATAATTACAGTCTTCATTATTTTCAAGTGAATATTCATTGAATGAGTTTCCATAGACACTGGTTCTCTGGTGTCATTCTAATGATCATTTTTATTTGTTTTCCCTCTTTTCTCAAAAGCGGGTGGTCCTTCGATTTATTTCAATACAATAATTAAATAATTTATTTTCTGAGTTCAAGCCCCAGATACCCAACATTTTGGTCTCTTCGAACCGGATGATTACTAATCAATTAATCTATATCAGTTCTCAGACTGAAACAACATTTTGGTCTTATCGAACTGGATACATACCAATTACCATTAAACTGTATCCGTTCTCAGAGACCAAAACAACATTTTGGTCTCTTAGAACTGGATACAATCCAAGAAATTCTTACAATTAGTCCTGTACTAATGAGTAGTACATACATTATACATTTTTGTGCTGACCCTAGCAAGGGTGGGATTCAACATTACAGTAACTCTGATTAGAGTGCTTCCATATCAATTATTTGTGTATTCATTATTTTTGTGTGTGGTTTTGAGTGTTGCTGTATGATCACCATTACATCTAATGGTGATAATGATGGGCTAGCCGGACGAAAGTTAATGGTGACATGCAGACACCACTCAAAATCTTTAGCTATATACTTGTTAGGTAGGGACATTTAACCTCAAAGTGAGGTAGAGTTTAATTTAGCCAGAACTCAGGCTATACTCAATATTAATTATCAACTAATGAACAAGTATCCCAGCTTCATTAGTAATATTCAATCAAGTCCTATGAAATTTGGACTTAAAGCTAACATGGCTACTCCTGAGCAATTAAGGAGAACCTATATTGGCCTCAAAGGCCATTTAACTAGACTAATTAATAAGTCTGATGACTTGTCCAAGGCAACTCCCATTGATTACTATCTACTAAAATCATCAGTGAGAGTAGCTAATCTTAAGTTTGATCAAGTTAAATCAGCAAGTCAGTCTTATCTTAACTCACTGAATGCTACTGAAACTGATCTAGAGGAATTAGATCAAATTGTAGCAAATATTTCACAACACGAAGATGAGACTCAAGATAAATTTGATGTACTATCCAGTATAGTAAACCATCAATCCAATACAAATTCTACTATGTCTCAATCCAGTAATCAATTACCTGAGGTTCGTCTACCTACTTTAGACTTACCTACATTTGCAGGGCTGGATGAAGAAAATTGGGACACATTTTGGACTTCATTTGAAGTTCATATCCATAACAGGTCTTATCTTGACCCAATTTCTAAATTTTCATACCTGATTAGTCTTCTCAAAGGGGAAGCTAAAAAGGTTATAAATAACTTAGCTCTCACTGAGAGTAATTATGTGGAAGCTATAAAACTGCTGAAGTTGAATTATTGCAACCAGGAGTTAAGTATAGCTAACCTTTATTACCAATTGCTAGATCTGAATGCACCAAGTAACAGACCAGACTCACTTCAAAGCTTCAGGCTAGAAGCAGAGTCTCTAGTGAAGGCCTTAGGTACTAAAGTTGATGTACCAGCTTCAGAATGGTCAATCAAGTTACTTTTGCAGAGGAAATTGCCTCAAATTATCTTAGCAGAAATATGTTCACATTATAAAACCGAGTTTCTCACTCTCGAGCAAATATTCGAGGGGCTGAGAATAACAGTTAACAGGTTGAAGACTCATGATAAGATTAAACCTGAGTCTAAATTACCTAACATTGACATCTCAGTCAAACCCCAATTGACTTTGAATAAATCCAATAAATCTAAGCCTAAGACTACTCCATCCACTGGAAAGGGGAGTGGTAGTGTAGGTACTTATACTGTATCTCCCTCTGACACTGCAACTGATGTGTCTACTAAAAGGACAAATTCAGTCAGAGAGAGAAGGTGCCTGTTCTGCGATCAAGAACATCTCACCTACAAATGTACGGTTTATCCTAACTTTAACACCAGGATTAAACAACTTCAAGAATTACACAGATGCACCAAGTGCATGGGTTCTCATGAACCCAGTAAATGTGTTGTGCAGCTACGGTTATGCAGTAGATGCCACAAAGGTGTACATCATTATGCCTTATGTAGAACAATTTCTACCCAATCTGTGACACCTGGGAAGAATTCTATGAATTCTACCACAGTACAATATTGCAAGGTACATCAGGAAATAAGTGTACTTGCTACTGAGGCAGGCAATAATACCACTCTGCCTACAGCTCAACTTAAACTAATAGACAAGAAATCTAGAGTCAACACTAGAGGTCTCTTTGATCAGGGATCACAGAAAACCTTTATCACGCAACAATTAGTTGAGCAGTTAAAATTAAAACCTGCCAAAAGTGTGAGACTGAACATTTCTGGGTTCTTGACTAATAGTGGACCTCGTGAATACCAAGTAGTCAAGGTATTAGTGAGACTTGGATCTTCTACTAGTCCAATACAAGCGGTAGTAGTTGATAAACTACCTTCAGACCTGCAGGTCACAGGACTAGCTCGCACTGCGAGGTATCTTAAACGAAACCGCATGAGGCTAGCAGATTACAAAATAAATTCTGACTGCCTCACAGATGTTGGTATACTTATAGGCGCTGACCATTATTATAAATTTATAACTGGATGCACCAGACAACACGGAATGAATTTGTTGTCATCTGCTGGAGGCAAGTTGCTTACTGGACCGGTGCTTTTCCAACAAAGGGCAGCGTCAACCAACAAACAAGATAACAATGCAATAGTGGCGTGACTAGGCTTGGAACAGTCACCCCTACATTTCAGAGAAATATCTGAAGATATTGAGTCTGATCCACCTGTACATCGTTTGTGGGATCTAGACACTTTAGGTATTGTCCCTGAACAACCAAGTCCTGATGATATGTGGACTTACCAGCAATATCTGGATACAGTTGTCTATAAAGACAAACAATACTGGGTGAGATTGCCATGGAAGTTGAATCATCCACAACTTCCAGTTAATTATTTCATGGCAGCCTCTCAATTACAGTCACAATTGATACGGCTGAAAAAACAGCCAGATAAATTAAATATGTACCATCAATTAATTCAGCAACAACTCAACAGTAAATTTATTGAAGTTGTTGATAATGATGACCGGAAAACAGGTCACTATTTACCCCATCACGCTGTGTTGAAAGATTCATTGACAACACCAATACGTATTGTTTTCAACTGTAGTGCCAAAGTGAAGGCAAGCAGCGTGTCTTTGAATGAATGTCTCCAAACGGGACCTAGCCTAACACAAAGGCTACATGATGTACTGTTACGATTCCGTACTGGTATTTTTGCTTATACTGCTGATATCAGTAAAGCTTTCCTTAGAGTAGGCTTGCAAGAAGAGGATCGTAATTACACCAAATTTCTCTGGATTAAAGATCCCCAGGCTCCTGACAGTGAGGTCATAACCTATCGGTTTGCCTCGGTGCTTTTCGGAGCGACTTCCTCACCGTTTCTACTGCAAGCCACATTAGATACACATTTGAAGAAGTCAAATAGCCCTTATAAGGCAGAGATCAGTGACAACTTGTATGTCGATAATTTCCAGGGAACAACTAATGATAAATCCAAATTGGTAGAAATTTACCATGAGGCTAACCGTGAGTTAATAGGAGCCAATATGCCACTACAATCATGGGCCTCAAACAATAAATCATTAAACCAGATAATCGAGAAAGAATTTCCAGGTTATCAGGTGCCTAATCAATTAAAAGTTCTGGGCGTGGAATGGAACACAGGTACTGACGAGATGAATATCAAGTCAGTACAAACCAATAATTCATCCCTTACCATGAGAAAATTACTCTCATATGTCAGTCAACCATTTGACCCTTAGGCTTACTTAGTCCTATATTAATAAGGGGCAAACTCCTAATGCAGGAATGCTGGCAGAAACATATGGGATGGGATGATCCGTTGCCAACTGAGTTGCAAGAGAAATGGCAAATACTCGCAGCGGATTTCAATCAATTAGGTGTTTTGAAATTTCCTCGTAATGCTTCAGGACAAAACTTACCTACAAATTTGCACATTTTTTGCGATGCCTCTGGCAAAGCATATGGCGCTGCAGCCTACTTAGTCAATAGTGCACAATCAATTTTACTCACATCTAAAGCAAGAGTTGCTCCAATCAAGAAGAGATCTTTACCTCAAATGGAGTTAACTGCATTGCTAGTGGGAGTAAGATTGGCTCATTGCCTGACCAAGACACTCAATAATATTCACTTTGGTGAGATCGTAGTGTGGTCAGACAATGAGGCAGTCTTACAATGGGTAAGAAATAACAACAATAAAACTCCCTACGTTAGTAATCGCGTTAGGGAAATACATGAATTATCTGCTGGATATAAATTTAGACATGTCCCCACTAAGGACAATCCTGCAGATTACTTATCAAGAGGTTTAACATTTAAACAGCTAAGTAAGTCTTCGATGTGGTTTAATGGACCTTCATGGCTTGTTAGTGGTCAGTGGCCCAAACAGAAACCACAAGTCATAGTGACCAGTATCACTACTCCCATGAAAGACCCAGAACCTCATCGAGTCTCGGCTATTAATCCTCACAATTATTCTAACTTGAGTAAGTTATTAAGAGTGACAGCACATGTGTTTGATTTTCTTGCCAAGATAGGAATCAAGCATAAGTTTCCCAATCCTATCATCTACTGGATCAAACGTGCACAACAAGAGACATATGGAAGTGAATATGAAAATCTTCCAGATAAATTAACCAAGTCTCTAGGTATCTGGTATGATACCAACACTCATAATATATTAAGGTGTGGAGGACGTTTGCTTCATGCAAAAATTGATTTGGACACAAAGAATCCAATCCTTCTACCACGTCACCACGTTATTACCAAACTTCTAGTTTTACATCACCATCAATATGGTACTTTGCATGGTGGAGTGTTAGACACTCTCACCGACCTCAGACAGAAATATTGGCTTCCTCAAGGTCGTCAAACTGTCAAATCAATTATTAAGTCCTGTATAATCTGTCAACGCTACGATGCTCGAGTGTGTCCTTACCCAGGACCTCCACCACTCCCTAAAGAGAGGGTAGTTCATCTTCGTCCGTTTGAGACCACTGGTGTCGATTACACAGGAGCCTTGCTTCTCACTGGCAATCCGGATAAGATACCAGTGAAAGCTTATATTTGCCTCTTCACATGTGCTACCACACGAGGTGTACATTTAGAAGTGACTTCTGACATGAGTGCTGAAGCCTTCATCCAAGCTTTTCGTAGATTTGCAGCTCGCAGATCCTGTCCCAAACTCATGATATCTGATAATGGCTCAAATTTTGTGGCAGGAGAAGCCTGCTTAAGAGAGATATGGAATCATCCAGAAGTGCAGTCTGTCATGCAGAGACGACAATGCCACTGGAAATTTATTGCTCCCAGAGCCCCCTGGCAAGGTGGGTTCTACGAACGAATGATAGGGACTGTCAAGAAGTGTTTAAGGAAGACCTTGCATCGACAGAAAATTAGTTACTCAGAACTCCAAACACTCGTCGTGGAAATTGAGGCGCGAGTCAACAATCGCCCATTAACTTATCTATCAGATGATTTCTCACAGAGAGAGCCTCTGAGTCCCTCGCATTTAATACATGGAGGCCTGCTGAGCCCTCTGATACCTTTGGCAGAAGAGGACCCCGTCGATCCTTCCTATGTAACCAGGAGTGACTTAGTACAAAGTTACCAACATCTCTCTAGAGTAATTGAAAGGTGGAATGAGGTGTGGACTCGAGAGTACCTCACCGCTCTACGAGAGTACCACTATGGAGCTTCGAGCCCCTATAATAAAGTACAGCTTAAACCAGGAGACCTAGTATTAGTTGACAGTGATGGACCAAGGTCAGAATGGCCTATAGGCAAAATTGTTGCAATCCACCCAGATCACCAAGGTATCCTGAGAGTAGTACGAGTTTTGTGCAAAGGCACTACTACTCTAAAGACATTAGAGAAGTTGGTACCTCTCGAATTAGCAGAACGAGAGTGTTTATCAGAACCAGCTTCAACAGTTTCCGAGGACAACAATTCTGATCCACCGAGCACTCGCCCCACTAGAGCAGCTGCTCAACAATGTAAAAGGAAACTACAAGCCTATTATAGCTCTGACTAAGAGCAAATAATTTTTCATCCAATTTGAGTGATCATGATGATACTGTGTTGTGATGTCTAGTAACCAATCAGCTACAAGTCACAATGACCCAGACATTCACCTCACAGTAGAGTCTCAGTTGCTTGAATTGTATGATTCAATCATTAACATGTGTAAACTATTAATTATGACATTAAATTTTCATGTCTTAAATTCTTGTATGTCCTTGACATTTACGGGACATCCGTTGTGTGTGTACTAACATACTAACATACTACTTCGGGATAGGTACGTCAGTACTCTACATGGCACTGCGACCCGAGTTTTCTCCCCCCGGAGTTATGTTGGAAATTTCCAACACTTATCATCCATTATTATATTATGATAAATTACTATTAACTTACTAATTGCAGTAGCTCTTAACATCACTAACCGTAGTGTTAATATAAATTAATCTGAGCATATTGCTGATAATATTACTCCTGATAATGTAAATCAAGAGTTATTAATTGAAATTATTCAGTAACAGTTTTTATTCTGTTACGATCGAATGCTCTGGAGAAGTATAAATAACATCTCCATTTCTCGCTAGAGATCATTTATCGAGAATATTATAATTATTAATTCCCTATAATTTCAACCCAGTTCATATTATCGCATTTCATCCATAATTGCGCGGAAAAGAATAATTTGTGTTTAATAATTTCCGTGGTGAATGCGAGAGCGGGGAGAGGGAGGGCGGCGACGCCATTACATCAACAAGGCACGCGCACGAAGCAGCGTGGGAGAAGCACATGGCTTTGCTGGGAATTCTTATCGACAAGAATTACGTTGATACCCAGTTAATAAGTGGAATTTACTTGCCTGTGTTCTCTAGTGCCTCAGCAGTGAATAAAGCGTCTACAATTAATACCAAGACCCATAATTAAGTGTGCACAGCAGTGAACATTGGGTCCAGCAGACGCACATTTCGGCAGACCTTAGTACTCAGTTACGCTCCTAAGTATTATTTTTTGATGCATCAAAGTAGATAGTACCTTAGTGAGTAGTTTGTCGTCATGAAGAATGAACATCCATAATACCACGTTAGTAATGTTTATTACCCATCTCAGTTTCATGAATATCTGAACATAATTTGTAGCCTAGTCAATTGCTACTTTATGTTTCTTGTATTACAGCGTGTATTTGAGACGCCAGCAAGATTCTCATCAATCGTGTTATTTACCTCGAGTTATTTCTCTATGGGGATTCCGTGACCACGAGGACGAATGATGAACTGGCGTTAGAAATCGTCTTACAGCTAAGACACATTTTTCTTATAAATTTATTCAATTTAATTATTGCTTCTGTAATTAATATAGCAATTATCATAGAATGTTTATTGCCAGATTTGGTAGTTAATGTTTATCTTTAACTGTGCTCAATATTTATGCTCAGTGATTAATGATGATTATAATATAATTTGATTACCATATATTTGAATATATTGTAGTTAGATTTACCATATTACTAATACCACAATGAACTAGTGACGAACCACACTGGTTCCTAGATATATATGAACTTCTAGAAATAACCCCCCAATGTTGATATTTGAGGCTTTGGCTTTAATTAATAATTACAGTCTTCATTATTTTCAAGTGAATATTCATTGAATGAGTTTCCATAGACACTGGTTCTCTGGTGTCATTCTAATGATCATTTTTATTTGTTTTCCCTCTTTTCTCAAAAGCGGGTGGTCCTTCGATTTATTTCAATACAATAATTAAATAATTTATTTTCTGAGTTCAAGCCCCAGATACCCAACACAAAGTTAGCATGACTAATTTGGTCGATGCAGGCCTCTAGTAAAGGTAATGGATATACATCAACTACAGTTACCTGGTTAAACTTTCTATAATCCACTACTAAACGCCATTTACCCTCTGATTTTGGTACCACCAAACACGGTGAACTCCAGGAGCTCTGACTGGGTCTAATGAACCCATGTCGAAGAAGATAATCAACCTCCTCTTGGATGATTCGTCGTTTCTCGGGTGTCACTCGAAAAGGGTGTAGCCGAATTGGAGTTACATCTGTCAGTTTAATTAATGTCATGAGTAATGAGAGACGTCTGAGTGGGGCCCTCCCCAAACAAGTTGGAGGACATCTTCAAAAGGTCCTGGAACTCTACTCTCTGCTCATCCTTCAAATGACACAACAATTCTTCCCCGGAACTGGAATTAGATAAAAGAGGATTACCATCTTCCCCTACAACACTTGACTTCTCAGGATTTACCTCCTCAGTAGCACAACAAGCCACAATACTGGGCCCACAATAAGCCTTCAACTGGTTCACATGTACACTCATGATTTGACGTTTCTGTTGGGGATTGCAAATTTTGTAAAGATGTCGTAAAGCCAACTCCTTTGTTCTAGACAGCTTGCTCTTCACATCCTTCAGGTAACGTTCACTCTGCCTAGCTGTTATATCTCCCAACATTTTCTCTTGCAATATTTTTAAAGGTCCTCTCACCTGATGTCCAAACATAAGATCAAATGGAGAGCAGCCTAGGGCACTGTGCAATCCATCCCTGGCAGCAAATAGAACAAATGGTAAATTGTCATCCCGATGTCTGGGTGAATCTTCCCTAGTTGCTTTTAACATCTTTTTGAGGGTTTGGTGGACCCGCTCGATTGCACTTTGACTCTGAGGATGGTAAGGACTGGAAAAATTATACTGTATACCAAATGAATTACTAAAGATTTTATATGTTGTGCAACAAAAATTGCTTCCATTATCAGTTTGAATTATACGGGGCATACCAAATAGTGAAAAAAATCGTTCCAACTGCTTTATAAGTGTAGAAGCCCTAATGTTACGTAAGGTATGCTTCAGGGAACCTGGTGGTCATACATAGAATAGTAATCATATACATATTTCCGGATTTGGTACAGGGTAAACGTCCGACACAATCCAGCACCACATGTGTAAAAGGCTCCTCTGGCACTACAATAGGGTATAATGTGCTCGTGGCAGTCTGGTTAGGTTTACCAACAATTTGACACACAACACAATTGTGACAATATCTGACCACATCATTTTTGAGTTTTGGCCAATAAAAAAATTTACATATTTTATGATACATATTGGAAATCCCTTGGTGACCTCCCATCAGGTCATCATGGGCAGCTTGCAATACGTGCTCCCTATACTCCTTGGGTACAACGAGCTGGGTCCTAGACTCACAATCATCTGCTGAGGACGTTTCTGGTGGTCTCTATCGTCTCATCAGACATCGATCATTGAAATAACAACCCGTGCTCTCATCCAAAGTATCAATGGAGTAAGCTGCTTCTGTATAACATTCAGCTAGACAGGGATCAGTGCTCTGCAAATCACTTAAGGTCTGGAACTCAACAGCTGGAGCGAGCGGGCAAGGAACTGGTACCTGGGCCACCTCTTCCAGACCATCTGGGTCAGAATAAATTAGGGCTTTGGCACCGGCCTCACTCTCGACATCCGAGTGAGCTAGGAATATATCCTCAAGGTCCACCTCCACCTCCCTGTCTGAAGGGGTCCTGGTCTCGAGAACATCCACCTTGGTAGTAACAGGACTTACCACACTCTGCTTACCCATGGATCTGGTCACAACACAGGCTGGATAAATGGCACCATCATCCGCATCTGCTTGAGGCAGTACTGCACAAGGGTTAGTAAACATGACAGGACAATCTGTCCCACTAACTTTACACTTGTCAAGATCATTACCTACAATAACATCAACCCCAGGGATGGGCAACTGCTCACTAACTGCTACAGTGCATCAACCCGCTGTAATAGGTGATTTCAGGTTAACTTTAACTAATGGTACACGCTGAACATGACCTCCAAGTCCTTGTAACTACCTCTCCAGTGTCTTCTGTGCTAACATTAGTAAGAACACGGTGAGAAATTAGAGACTGGGAAGCACCAGTGTCCCTTAACAACTGCACTGGCTTCCAGGTTCCACTAGTACATAATAAGGTACCTGAATGTAGGTATGGTTCAAAATTAGTCATTCACTTGGGCATGACTGGAGTAACATTGGCATTAAAGGCTTGCAAACCCCTCCTCATAATCAGACCAGTTGGTCTCAACTCAGGGTGCAAGGCATAACAGGAATTTACCACATGACCTCTTCTCCTGCAATGCGTACAATATCTGCCAGTGGTCGAAACAACCGAACCAAGTGCAGGTTTAAACACTACATTACTTGAGGGTGACAACCCTGTCTGTTGTTTCTCAATTTTAGGCTTTACAGAAGAAGGGTTCAGGGGAGAAGGTGAGGTAGTTGGTCGGGTCTGGAAAACATGAGATTTAGGAGCATGATAATTAGTCTTAACATTATAATGATTAGCTGGTGCTCGAAAAGGCACCTTAGTAAGTAATTCATGCTCGTCAGCTAGCTTGGCTAGTTTCATCAGATAAGTGGTTTGTTTATTTTCCGCCATAAACGAAGCTAATTTCTCTGGTAGACAACCTAAAATTTCCTCAGTTACTATGATGTTTCTCAAAGTCTCAAACTCTGTAATGTTAAGTGCTTTAACCCGTCTGTAAAAATGATTGAGTTTAGCCCATACAAAGTCAGAAATAATCTGGTCATGTGCTCTTTTTAAACCTCTGAATTTTTGTTTATGTGCCTCTGGGATCTGCTTGTATGCATTCAAGATGCTCTGTTAGACATATTTAAAATCGAAAGAATTCTCAGCAGGAATAGATGCAAAAACTTCCTGAGCTTTCCCCTTAAATTGTCCCTGCATAATGACAACCCGTTGATCCACAGGGCAATTCATGCTGACTGCTGTGACGGTAAAGTAGTGGAGTATGGTGTTCTGCAGTCTTCCAATGGCAGATGTCAATGCCAGGCCACATATAAGTATCAACAACAAAAAAAAAAAGAAAAAAAAAGAATGACTGCTTGTTTAATAATCTGTGGTAAGGTAAGGGAAGAGACACAAAACACAATAATAAATAATGACATTTAATAAATCTAGAAAAAACAAAGTAAAATAAAGACAATTCCTTGGCTGATCAAAGGGGGTAAGACAACAAGTGGAAAAATAATATAAAAGAATGAATTTAAGTGAACAATGGGACAGGGAGGACATACAATAATGAATAATAAGGAAAGGGTGCTGGGAATATATGCGCTAGCTATAAGCCTCTATTTGATCACACGAGGTGAGTCAACTAGGTGTTCATAGCGTGAGAGCACTAGATATTCTAACTGTAGGGCTGCCAGTTGATCCCGACGTTGACTTGGCGAGGAAGGTGATTGGCGTAGAACTGAAGTGGTGTGTTCTCGAACGGCCAATGAGAATGCAAGCAGGTAGTTTGGCTGGGAGTAGCAGTTGTTGGCGGGGTCGGCGCGTCGACCAGAGGTGTAGGAGTGGGGGGAGGGGGAGTTGCAGGTGCGTGGCGGGTCTTGATATATACGTTTAAGCCACTGTAAAACGTATCTTGAATATTGCTGGGAACGTGACGAAGGAAGAGAAGAGCAGGCTAAATCTCTGGGAAGAGATTATCGTCACAACTCTCCCCCGAAGCCTGCGGTTCTGGTGAAGTCACGTTCTCGGGAGGTAGAGTGGGAGGTGGAGCTGCCTCTACCTCATGCACTCTGGAGAGGGCATCAGTGATGATGTTATCAGGCCCCTTGATGTAACAGATCTTCGGATTGAAGCCTTGAAGGTATAAAGCCCATTGCAGCAGACGTTGGTTATTGAATTGGGCTTGATGTAGGAATCTTAGAGGGTTGTGGTCCGAATAGATGGTAGTGGACCTAGCACCTTGCAGATATGGTGCAAAGTGTTGCAAGCTCAGGACGATGGAGAGGAGTTCCTTCTCTATAGTGCTGTAGTTTTTCTGATGGGGCTTCAAGTTGCAACTGTAGTAGCTGACAGGTAGAACCTCCTCGCCTCGCTGCTGCATTAATACACTTCCGATACCGGTACCACTGGCGTCGACGTGGAGGATGAAAGGCTTCTTGGTATCCGGTGAGGCGAGAATAGGATTAGAACAGAGGAGGAATTTGAGTTGTTCGAAGGCAACGGTTTGCTCCCTGGTCCAATTATACCGTTGCTTGGGACTGGTCAAGGTGATTAAAGGTGTTTCAACAGTGCTAAAGTTCTTAACAAACCTACGGTAATAGGAAGCAAGACCAAGGAAGAGCAGGAGCTGCTTCCTGGTAGTAGGCTGTGGATACTGTTGGATAGCTTGAATATGGATATTTAACGGAGCTAGGCTGCCACTCCCTATAACATGACCCAGATACCGCACTTTACCTTTGGCAAAAGTGGACTTGCCCAGATTGATGGTGAGGCCGGCTTTCAGGAGCTTGGTGAACAGTCGTTGCAGCTGGAGCAGGTGTTCGCTCCAGGTGTCGGATGCTACAACGATATCATCCAAGTAGGCGTAGGTGTTGTCCAAGCCCTGGATGACGCGGTTGACAGCTCTCTGAAAGGTGGCTGGGGCATTGCAGAGTCCAAAGGGAAGCCGGTTATATCTGAAAAGTCCGAAAGGGGTGATAAAAGCAGACAGTTCCTTAGCTCGCTCCGTTAGACGCACCTGGTAGTAGCCCTTGAGTAAGTCTACTTGAGACAGGTAGCGGGCATTACCAATGGCATCAAGTATATCATCGATCCTAGGTAATGGGTATGCGTCCTTCACGGTGACACTGTTAAGCTTCCTATAGTCCGTGCAAAGACGGATCTTACCGTGAGGTTTGGGAACCAAGACGCATAGTGAGGCCCAGGGGGACTCACAGGGGGTAGCCAGTCCATGGTCCAAGAGGTACTGTACCTCAGCACGCATGACTTCCGTTTTGCTAGGGCTGATTCGGTAGAACGGTTGGCGAATCGGCTGGGTATCAGGTAGCAGTTGGATGTCGTGTCGAGTCACAGTACACTCTTGGGGATCATCTCGAAACAACTCCTGATGTTCTCTGATGAGTTTGATGAGTGAAGCACTATTATCGTCCTGAAAATGATCATAGATGTTAGTAAGGATTTCTGAATTAGAAAGCGCTGTCTCAGTGTCAGGGCTTTCGGAAGGAGAAGCAGGGAAGGTCTCACTGTGGTTGTATGGACCTGAAAAGGTTGTGAAGTTGGTTAGCACAGTGGGAGGAACACCCTGGTAACGTTTGAGCAGATTGATGTGACACAGCTGGGTCTTCCGCCGCCTATCAGGGGTTTCGAGAACGTAGTTGAAGTTGTTCCGGCACTCCTTAACACGATAGGGTCCTGAGAACCTGTTTTGTAAAGGAGAACCTGGGATAGGGAAATAGGCAAGAACTAAGTCTGCCGGTTTAAACTTCCTTACTTGGCAGTGCTGGTCATAACGAGTCTTCATCCTCTCCTGGGCTTTCTGTAGGTTGTTGTTAGCAAAGGAATGGACCCTCTCTAGAATGTGTCGGAGGTTTTGAAGATACTGGGGCACATTCTGATGCTCACTGAAGGTGGCATCACGTAGAGAATCCTTGAAAGCCTTGAGAGGTGTACGGCACTTACGTCCGTAGAGCATCTCATAAGGAGATACTCCTAGTGACTCGTTGGGAAGACTTCTGAAAATACACATGATGAGATCAAGTTGCCTATCCCATTCTTTTGAGGTCTCATTACAAAACTTTTTTAAGAGTGCCTTGATGGTCTGATGACTACGTTCAAGAGAACCCTGTGAAGCAGGATGATAGGGGCTGGACAGTACCTGTTTGATGTTAAACTCCTCCAGAGTCCGTTTGAAGAGATCACTGGTGAAGTTGGTGCCACAATCGCTCTGAATCTCCCTCGGAAATCCATACTGGGTGAAGATTTTCAGTAGATTCTTCACCACTGTAGCAGCCGTAATATTTTTCACTGGAACTGCTATCGGGAATCTGGTGGTAGGACACAGGATGGTTAGGATATAGGCGTTGCCGGCAGTGGTCCGAGGCAAAGGACCAACACAGTCAATAATAAGTCTGTGGAATGGTTCCTCAGGCACTGGGATGGGTATCAGTGGTGCTCTGGGAACTGAAACGTTTGGTTTCCCTGCTTTCTGGCACACGTGGCATTGTTGCACAAACTGCTTTACGTCATTAACCATACCTGGCCAGTAGTAGTCCTGACGAATCCCATGGTATGTCTTGTTAAACCCGTAGTGTGATAGAGCTCCGTGGGCCAGGTGTAGAATCGTGGGCCGCAGGCTGGTAGGAATCACTAGCTGTTCAACGTTTGCCCAATCGTCCTCTTCCTTCAGTTTACTGGGTCTATATCTGCGATAGAGTAATTCGTTCTCCATAAAGAACCCAGGAACACTGTCGGATTGGGTCTCAGCCTGAAAGAATAATGGTGTCAATGTAAGATCATCTCTCTGTAACTTACGGAACTCCAAAGCGGTCAGATTTGGGGGTAGTTTCGAAGGGCCTTGATGGACAGCGGTAGCAGTAGAGTCAGCTGGCTGTGGTCGTGCAGCTTGAGCACGGGTGGTCACCATAACAGGAGGAGAAACTTCATCACTCTCTTGAACCTTTGCTGGAACATGCTCAAAAATCGGGTTATCCAACACAGAGTTACCCACCTGGGATATGTCCTTGACGATCAGGTTGTTCGGTTGTTGGTCTTCTGCCAAGTCGTTGCCCAGGAGAAGTTGCACTCCAGGCATGGGAAAAGGCTTTTCCCTGACGGCGACTTGGACTTCACCGGTCACGAAGGGACAATCTAGGTGGACTCTGGCAAGAGGATAAGGAGTAGTAGCAGTAAGGTCAGTGATGAATACAGTCTCTCCTGTGTAGGCGACGTTGGGCACAGCTGATTTCAAGACGATCGATTGTAGAGCCGCTGTGTCTCTCAGGATCTTAAGTCCAAAACGTCCCTCAGAATCTGAACCCAGGGTAGAGATAGTTCCTGGATACAGATGTTTGCTAAAGAGAGAGAGATCATTAGCATGAACACCAACATTCATTACAGGCTTACCTGACTTAGGGTGATTAGGTTTGGGCTTAGTAGGTTCTATGTTACCTTTAGATTAGGACTTACCACATTTTTCTATGGTATGACCATAGAGTCGACAATACCTGCAGTACAGTTGAGAGGTACCTTGATCTGGGCTCGCTTTCTCGTAACTGTACCAAGACTTCTTACTGGTAGGTTCTGGTGTCAGCCGGTGGATGAGGCTGTAAGTGTCAGCTGACTTCGCGCATTTCGCCAAATCGGTCTCTTCTTTGTCTGCTAAGTATAGGCGGACAGGAGGAGGTACACGCCTCAAAAATTCTTCAACCAGCATGAGGTTGACAAGCTCTGGAAAAGTAGAGACATGTGCTGCCTCCAGCTATTTCATGAAATATCTCCGTTTGGTGTTAGCAAATTCTAAGAAGGTGGTGGTACTTGCCTTGATGTAGTCACGGAACTTTCGTCGATAGCTTTCGGTGGAGAGAAGGTAGGCGTCCAACACAGCTTGCTTCAGGGTGGTGTAGTCGTTTTCAGATGCCAAAGTGCTGAGTGTGACTGCTGCTCTACCTGTTAAATGTACTCGGAGAAGGGTAGCCCATTGGTCGTCAGGCCAACTAAGTTGATTAGCAAGTGTCTCAAAAGTTGTGAAGAACACATCAACCTCCGTTTCTATGAACGGGGGCATTAACTTACTTGCATGGGAGACATTGAAACTTGGAGGAAGACTAGCTGCAGCTTGTTGGAGTTGAGCTTGGTGTGTAGCGTCCATCGTGAGTTCTCTGTTACGACAGTCTAGAGCAGCTTCTGCTTGCCGTTTGTCGTGTTCACGCTGCATTTCGAGTTGTCGTTGTCTTACTTCAAGTTGTACTTTTTCACGCTCTTTGAATAAGGCCAACTCACGTTCACTTTCTTCTTTCTTCAGTGCGGCCTCTCGCTCTTTGAGGTGGATTTCTTCTTTCTTGAGTTGTAGAGCTTCTTTCGCCAGAGCAGCTTCACGCTCTTGTTCTTCCTTTCTGATGTTAGCTTCACGCTCTCTGATTGCAGCTGCTTCCTGTTGTTGCTCCCGCTCGATCTTAGCAAGTTCTAGCTTGAGCTTCATGGCTGTCAAGTCATGCTTATCTGAAATGGTATATTGTTCGTGAGTATCAGAAACTATCTTCCCTTCATCCAAAAGATGATCCAGAATTATATTATGTATGGCATATTTGTTGGCTCCATGGGGAACTTCTAAGTGATACTCATGTGCAAGAGCTATCAATTCGACCCTCTTAGCATGACGTAAGTTCCCTATTTCACTTTCTGGATCGGTCTGGAAAGCTTGACTACGAAACATGATGAAAATAACAAATAAATGAGACGCGAATATACTGTAGTGAATATGGTGAATGTCAGAAACAGGAAACGTGGCAACTGATACCTATCCTGTGGAATTTTTAATAATTAAAGTTAATTCAAGATGGTGAATGATTAAGGTCGCAGGAAATCTTGTACCTGGTACTCACTGTGGGAGGATAAAGGCAAGAAAATCCTACTAATTAGTTGAAACTGAGTTTCGAAAGACAAGTGAAACACTAAATGGTTCCAAAGTAAATGAGGTAGTCCAAAAATGTAATCATACCTTGCAGAGTCACTATAGAACATAAGCAAGGTACCCACTGAAATTGAATATGGTACTTACAGAATTAGCGAACTTCGTGCTCAAAAGAAAGAAAGCTAATTCCCTACCTTGAGTAAGTACCATCAATTCTGACCGACTGGGATTGGCTGTTTGGCAGTCGTGCGGAGCGGTTCTGTTGACATTCGCTCCTCAGTCTTGCCTGGACGCTTGGCGTGCACACAGCTGTTGGTGTTTTTTTTTTGTGGGCGCTGGCCTGGCAGGCCGGCGGGTGGCGTTGCCCTTGCCGCCTGTAAAGCGTGTGGATACGGTTGAGTTGACCTTCTCTGGTCTGGTAAACTACTCGTTGTTGGAAGTTGCACTCCTGGACGTGCTGGGTATCAACCCTGCTGATGTGTGTGGTGTGCAGCTGGCTGGGGAACATCGGGCCTTGGTTAAGCTGACTGACGCTGTGGTGTATCGGGATGTGGTCGTCAAGTTTGATGGGCGTACAGTACCTTTGCCTGGCACGGCGGGTACGGTTTCTGTAAAGGACTTGTGCGCTCCTGTGACGTTTGTGGTGGTACGGGGGCTGCCGTTTGAGTTCCCGGAGAGCCTGCTCCGCCGGTTCTTTGGGGGATATGGGAGTGTTCTCGCCTGTCGGGCGAATGTGCGGACGTCTGGCCGTCTCCGTGGCGTCCTGATTGGTACCCGCACGGTTACCATGAAGCTGAGGAAGGCGATCCCTTCGTCGATGGTGCTGCTGGGGTTCAAGGTGCAGTGCTTTTATGCGGGACAGGAACGCACGTGTTTTCGGTGCGGTATGGCTGGACACCAGGCTGCTGGTTGCCGTACTGGCACCGTGCGGTTGGTCAGTGTCTTCCGTGAAGAGGATTTCCCGCCTCTACATGGCCTTGTGGACCCGGGGATGATCCTGCTGGGTTAAACGCCCCCCATGCACCTGCCGGTGATGATGGCGTTGTGGGTGCGGTGCGCCCATCTGGTGCTGACGTGTCGGGTCCAGTGTCTGTGGACCCCCCTGATGTGGGCGGTAGTGCGGTGGTCACGCATGTGGAGGTGCATCCTCCCCCGGTTGCCATCGCCGTCGATGTTGACGCTTCGGTGGGGCGTGGCCCTGTTTTGTCGCCATTGGATGATGTCGCACCAGATTCTGGTGCGCCTGGATTGGTATGTGCTTCTGCCATTGGTGTGGAACCCTTGGAGGCGGATGAGTTATAGGAAGTGGGCCGCCCCTCTCGTCGTCCCTCCACCACTGCTGTCCCGGGTCAGCCTGGCTCTCAGACGAAGCGCCGGAAGACGGCCTGGAGTGGTCGCTCCGGGGACCGAGGGCCTTCGGTGCAGAGGTTGGAGCCTGATGCGAGTGTCTGTGATGGTGAGGCGGTGTCCGTGGTAGCCCCGTCAGTGCCGGGCGGTGGAGGGTGTGTTGTGGACCCTCCTAGTGATCTCGTGTGTGGGTCCCCTGGGGTACGGAGCCCGGAGTGGGCGGTGGTGGATCCGGGGGACTGTGGCAGTGATGATCGCGGCCTTGTGATGAAGTTACGGAAGGACTCTGGCCTCCCCCCCCCCCTGTGGGGGGTGCGTCCCCGTCGCCTGGGAGCCTGGTGGCGGCTGCTACTGCTTCCATGTATGGGGTGTCGGCTGGGACAGTCTGACAGTTTTGTGGTTAGATAGGGTTTCTCTATTTCCCAATGGATCCTAAATTAACGTGTGTTTCGCTGAATGTGAATGGTTTGCGTTCTGTAGCTGTGCAATTGGGCCTGGTGTCGATGCTGCGTGAGTGGAGGGTGGATGTGGCTTTTGTGCAGGAGCACAATGTGCAGGAGGTGGGGTTGTTACATGTGTTGGCTGAGGGGTTTACGGTGGTGTTAAACCCTTCGCATGGCTTGCGTGGAGGTACATTGATCCTGCTTTCTAAGCGGGCCCCGGTTTCCGTGCTTCACACGGAGATGGACGAGGGTGGTCGGGTGCTGTTAGTTAGGGTCTCATTTTTGGGGTCTGAGGTCTCTCTCTTGAATGTGTACGCGCCATCTGGGGCGGTGCAGAAGCGGGAACGGGAGGTTTTCTTTTCCCGTGACGTGCTGCATTTTTTGCGGCACGATACGAGGGGGATGATTTTTGGGGGGGATTTTAATTGTATTACGTCGCCGCGGGATAGCAACAGTCTTCGTCCGGCGAATATCTCACCGGCTTTGAATGCTACCTTGAGGAGTTGCGGGTTTAGGGATGCGGCCGTGTTGCAAGGGGGTACTTTGGAGTACACTTTTCTCTCGCGTGGGGCTTGCTCTCGCCTTGATCGTTTTTACGTGCCTACTGGGGGGGGTTCCGTTTTTTCTTTGCGGACGGTTCCCGTGGGGTTCTCGGACCATTGCATGGTGGTGTTGCAAGTGGGGATTCGCAGCCAGGTGCGGGTTGGCCGTGGCTGGTGGAAACTGAATTGTGGGTTGCTGAAGTGCCCTGTTGTGTGTGCCCAGTTCCGGACCCGGTGGGCTGTTTTGGCCGCTCGTAAAGGGGCGTTTCCCTCGGTTCTGGAGTGGTGGGAATGAGCTAAGGTGGAATGTCGGTCGTTTTTTCGGGTGCTGGCGAAGCGGGAGGCGTCGGGAAGGTTTGGTCTGTTGAGGGTCCTGCAGGCACGGTTATTTCGCCTGTATGGATTGCTGAATCAGGGTTTCGATAGGTTTCGGGAAATTTCGGTGTGTAAGGATCTCATATGTGGACTGAGGGAGGAGATGGCTGAGGGGGTACGTGTGTGGGCTGGGGTGGAGGAACGATTGTGTGGTGAGAAGCTCTCGCAGTTTTTACTGCAGAGGGAACGGGTGGGGCGTGCCTCGGTTTTGTTGGAAGGTCTTTATCGGCCGAACGGTTCGATTCTGTTGGACACGGGGGCGGTTTTGCATTATGTGCGTGGTGAATTGGAGTCTTTGTATGGGGTGGTTGCGGGGGATGAGGGGTTGATGGCGTCCTTCCTCCAACACTGTGCGCCAGGGTTGTCGGATATGGATTGTGTGGGTCTTGTGTGGGAGGTAAGCCCTTCGGAGCTTTGGGAGGTTGTGCGGTCGTTTCGTCGTGGGAAGGTTCCGGGGTCGGATGGGTTTCCGATGGAGTTCTATGTTGAATTTTGGGATGTGCTTGGTGCCGATTTTTTGGAGGTGGTTCGGTTTTGTCTTCGGAGTTTGTCTCTGTCCGTTTCGCAACATGATGGTCTTGTGCGGCTTCTTCCGAAGCCGGGGGACTTGCGTTTTTTTGCAAATTGGCGGCCTATTACGTTGTTGAATGTGAATTACAAGATTATTTCCAAGTTGTTGGCTGGACGTTTGCGCTCAGTTGTGGGGTCGGTGATCTCTTGGGGTCAGTTTTGTGGCGTTCCGGGTAGGTCGTTGGTGCAATGCAATTCCCTTTTTCGGGATTTGCTCCTCTATGTGGAGGAGTCTGGTGTTCCCGCGGCCATGATAAGCTTGGATTGGTCCAAGGCTTTTGATCGCGTACCAATTGGGTTTGTTTTGCGAGTCCTGGAAAGGTTTGGTTTCCCGCCCCAGTTTGTGGGCTGGATACGGATGTTGTACGCTGGTTGTAGTAGTAGGGTGTGTGTAAATGGGTTCCTTAGCGCTCCTTTCGCTATTCGACGTTCGGTTCGACAGGGGTGTCCTCTGTCGATGCTTCTCTATATTCTGTTTCAGGAGCCTTTTTTTCGAGCCGTGCGTGCTTGTCGTTCGGTTGTTTCACCGTGTTTGCCTAATGGCTTGTCACTCAAGATTTGTGGTTACGCTGACGACACGGTCTTGTTTGTTGCCTCTGAGGGTTCTGTGCCTGCTGTTCAGGATTTGGTGCTTCAGTTTGAGTCGGCTACGGGAGCTTTGGTCAATCGTGGAAAGTCTTGTCTTCTGGGATTGGGGGTTGGGCCTCTCGTTTGGTGTGGTCTGGTTCATGGTTTCCGGTGGTTCAGTCAATTCGGGTTCTAGGGATTACGAGGTTCAGGTCGCATGTGCAGTCTTTGGAGTTTAATTGGGAGGCGGTTTCGCGGGGAGTGGGCGTGGCTGTGGGAATGTTGTCGCAACGGCCCTGACTATTTACCAGCAGGCGATTGTCGTGTCTTGTAAGGTTTTGTCGCGGGTCTGGTATGGTGCGCAGTGTTTTCCGTTGGATCGGCAGAAAGCTCGCGCTCTGGAGGGCTTGGTGTATCGTTATGTGTGGTGTGGCCGGTATCATCCGGTTCGTCGATCTACGTTATGTCTTAAGGTGTCTGAAGGTGGAATTGGTATTCCTGATGTCTATGTGAAGGCTTTGTTTTGGGGGTCGGTTCGGAGGAGTTTGGTGTTACGGGGTGGGCTAAACTCCTTGGGGTTATTTTCCTGCTCTATGAGGTTTAGTTTTTTTGCTTGATCTGGGTAGTTGCCAGGAGGTGGCCCTGTATACGCCTCCCGTGTACTCGTGGGCGGTTTTGATCTTTCGGGCGCTTTGTCGTTTTCCCGGGTTTGTGTCCTTTGGTTGTCGGGAAGTGTATAGGGCGCTTGCCTCTCGGGTGCCTCCCAGGGTCGAAAGTTTGTACCCTTGTACAAACTTTGTACCCGTCTGTCGTATACTATGTGGTGGTTGCGTCGCGCCTTTCCTAGGGTTTTTGATGCTTGGTTCACGGTCGAGTATGTCCGGGGTGCTGCATTGGTGTAGGTGGTGGGTTCCTGTGGGTGTGGTTGTGTGTGTGTCTGTGCGTGTTCTTTGGGTTTGGGGGGTCTGTGTTTGTTTGTCTTTGGGGTTTTGTGTGTGCTGGGGTTTGCTTGGTTGCTTTGTGTGGAAGGGTTTTGTTTGTGTGTGGGTGGGTATGGGTGTGTTGTGGTGCTGTGTGGCATGTCTGTCTCTCTCCTGGTGTGTCCGGTGCGTGGGTGTTTTTTCTGCTTGGTGGCTGGCCGTCCTCTGTCTGTGGGGGTCGGGTTTGTGTGCTGGGTGGCTGTGTTGGTCTTGTATGTGCTCCATTGTTGTGTGTTTTTGTATGCTTGTGTTCATTGTCATTTTGTGTTGCTGCCTTGTGTTATGTGCTTTCCATTATGGTTCCTGGTGGCACACCCCGTATGGGTGGCATGTGTGTTGTATGTGTGGTTCTGATTATTTACGAATTGTTCTATTTTCTGTATCACATTTACTGTGTTATATGTTCCAATGTTGGTTTGTACTATACTGATTCTTTATTTTTTACTTTGATGTTTTACTATGTAATGTTAATATGTTCTGTTTAATTTATTTTATGTACTGTGCTGTGTATTGCCTTGTTGTATTCCCTTGTTATTTTCCTGCATGTTACATACTATGTTGTGTTTCTGTGTTATATTATCATGTTTTGTTTTTGTGTTCTCGATTCTGTGGTGCGTTGTCTGCTGTTGTGTGGTGTGGCGCATGGTGCGTGTGTTTTTGCGTTTGTGTTATTTTGTGTTATTTAGTATGGGTATTCCGTGTTAATATTTACCCTTGTGCTCCTTGAGTGCTTTTGTACTTACTGACGCTTTGCACGCCCCATCTGGGTGGTGCTGCTTTTGTTTGTGTGTGTGTGTGTGTGTGTGTGTGTGTGTTCTTATGTGTTTATGTTATTCTGTGTTAATGTTATTCTTTGTTTTCAGTTGTATTGTTCTGTGTTATTTGTTATCTGTGTTGTTGTTTTCTGTTTTTTTGTTTTTATGTGCTTCCTGTTTATATGGTTATTGTACGCTGTCCTTGCTCTGTTTTAAAAAAAAAGAAAAAAAAATCAATTCTGACTGACGAGTAGGGGTGCGAGTGTCAACTGGTGACGAGAACTATCAGCGAGGTCCCAACTCGCCAATTAAAGTCCGTGCGAGAGGAACTTTGGCCCTCTTTTTCCTCCTAGAGTCGGATTGCAGAAATTTGGTGCTATTGACCCGGAGACAGACCACAGTACCAGGGTACCTATGTGATAATCTGTCAAAAATGTGAGAAATATCTGAGGGACAAAAGATGTTAAGCACGGGTGATAACACGGAGGGGAAGACGACCAATTAAGAGTATGACTGAGGCCTACAGTCACCACGTAATCCAAAGTTGTCTCACACTCACCATATGCTACTCCAGTAATGCACAATATTCACAGCACCATATAAATACTAAACGTGATTAATGTAAATATTTAAAGCAAGGGAATGAAAGCCAAGTACGCTTACCACAATTACAAATACCTGAGTGCAGCTCCTAGGACAGGCCCCCAATTATATGTGACGGTAAAGTAGTGGAGTATGGTGTTCTGCAGTCTTCCAATGGCAGATGTCAATGCCAGGCCACATATAAGCATCAAAAAAAAAAAAAAGAATGACTGCTTGTTTGATAATCTGTGGTAAGGTAAGGGAAGAGACACAAAACACAATAATAAATAATGACATTTAATAAATCTAGAAAAAACAAAGTAAAATATAGACAATTCCTTGGCTGATCAAAGGGGGTAAGACAACAAGTGGAAAAATAATATAAAAGAATGAATTTAAGTGAACAATGGGACAGGGAGGACATACAATAATGAATAATAAGGAAAGGGTGCTGGGAATATATGCGCTAGCTATAAGCCTCTATTTGATCACACGAGGTGAGTCAACTAGGTGTTCATAGCGTGAGAGCACTAGATATTCTGACTGTAGGGCTGCCAGTTGATCCCGACGTTGACTTGGCGAGGAAGGTGATTGGCGTAGAACTGAAGTGGTGTGTTCTCGAACGGCCAATGAGAATGCAGGAAGATGGTAGCAGGTAGTTTGGCTGGGAGTAGCAGTTGTTGGCGGGGTCGGCGCGTCGACCAGAGGTGTAGGAGTGGGGGGAGGGGGAGTTGCAGGTGCATGGCTGGTCTTGATATATACGTTTAAGCCACTGTAAAACGTATCTTGAATATTGCTGGGAACGTGACGAAGGAAGAGAAGAGCAGGCTAAATCTCTGGGAAGAGATTATCGTCACACTGCTAACTTCTTAAAATGTAAAAAGAATATTTCTGGGTCTTCCTCATTGAATTTAACTAAATCTACATGTTTACTATACTTCGAAGAACTATTAGTACTCTCTGGATTATTGCGAGTATTACCTTACCCTGCTGCAATTCTCTGTTCCTCCAACCTGTTATTATTTTCAGCCATACTCTGGTGAATTTCTCATTGTTTAGTTTGCTGCTCGGCTTGTTTAGTTTGATACTCTGCTAGTTGCAACTGAGCCTCCAACATTTTTGCTTAGTCTCCAACTCAAGTTGTTTTTGCTGGTTCTGCAACTCCAACCTCTGTTTTTCTGCATCCAGTCTAGCCATTTCTAATTTAGTCTCCATCTCCAACTTTAAGATTGCCACCTGGTCACTTGGCTCTTCTTCTAACTCTCCTAAACACTCATCGTCAAGTTGCTCCTCCTCCATCAAGTGTGTGACAATGACTCTTAACAAGTGAGCCTTTAACATTTTACTGGAAACTGTTAGGTTCAATTTATCAGCCAGAAACAACAAACCAGACTTCTTCAAGTCTTTAATTTTACCAAAATTTGGCTGCTCCACCAGCACAGCAATCTGATCTTCCATGGTTGGCTCAATTATCACAACTTAGCACTTAAAACAACACTGAAAATTTTGCTTGGCCCCTGGCACAAGCTGAACACTTACCTCAATCGTGAAGCGTTGAGAAGTTTTCACAGCAGCTCAGACTGAACAGAGAAAATGTACACAGGCTTGGTTAGGTGTCACTAGATAACCACAGAGTACCTAGAAAGGCAATTGATATTAGTAATCTGCACTGTTACTTAGTACATTAGGTTACAGGGAATTAATAATCAATGCTCCCGGACAGTGGCCCTCATTTTATTATAACTCTTGAAGTCTAGGTATGGTTCTTTTGCTTGCAGTAATAAAAAAAAAATAATAATTTCAGCCTTGCCTCAAAGTTTGCCTAGGTATGATCAAAAGACACTGCTTAACATGCAAAACAATATACTGTACTTAAGGGTAACAAGACATATCAAAACAGATAAATTGTAAAAATTATAAGAAGCCAGAATTATCTTTCAGCATGCAATAATATCATAAAATCACTTAATGAGCACCGACAATCTCTTAAACACATGAATGCATAAATGGAGTAGCACAAAATAGTCTTACCACGAAAATTAACTAAGTATTAAGCAAAATAAACAATATACACCGATTTATCTCCAATACATGTCTCCTCCCAGCGAGCTAACCCACGCGACTAGCTAGCCTCCCGCCAGCAAGGCAGGCGTCCTACCAAAAGATCAACTTTGCACCCACATGAACTCTCGTGAAAACTTTACTAACAGAGTGTAGTACAAAAGAACAATATAATCAGTAATTATAAGGGTATATATTACTGTTACAGTAATCACAGGAATTAGTTACAATCAATAACAGGAAACAGTCAAAGGGTGAAATAATGACGCTAGCTTGATAACAGGCCGCACACTGGAGACATCCAAATATGGTCATCCCCCCACGGAGAAGCCACACTCCCTCCAACAAGAAATAACTTGCACAAGCCTATCAAAAAAAATGTAACTCAGGCACACTACAGCATGCTACAATATAAATCATACAATATTAACTGGAACACAACTGGATACCATACTAATAATAGTACTGAACGGGGGAAAGGATTAAATGCTATACATAGTTATCATGAATAATTGTAGAGTCAATCACAGATTCGTAACATGGACCAAGAGCCTTTCTCACATCCAGATCCAACAGGTGTCTCTTGACCTCATCTCTCGTAATTTCGAACCCTTTCAAGGCCGCCTAGTTTACTGCCGCCTCTCCTAGCGCAGTGACTTCACCATGTTCTATTGTGAAGACCTCCTGGCACCTCTTGTTGAGTTCCTCACACACCTCTTTGTCATTCTCTGTATACCTGTCCTCGCCTGTTCTAAGTTTCATTACCTGTTCTTACACTGTTGTTTTCCTCCTGATGTGACTGTAGAGTAGCTTTGGATTGGTCTTGGCTTTGCTTGTTATATCATTTTTATAAATTTTCTCTGCTTCCCTTCTCACACTAACATACTCATTCCTGGTTCTCTGGTATCTCTCTCTGCTTTCTGGTGTTCTGTTATTTCGGAAGTTCCTCCACGCCCTTTTGTTCAGTACCTTTGCTTCCATACATGCCCTGTTAAACCATGGATTCTTCTTTTGCTTCTCGGATTTTTCCCTTTGGGCCAGGATAAACCTGTCTACTGCCTCCTGACACTTTTGGGTGACATAGTCCATCATGTCTTGTACCGACTTAGCTCTGAGGTCTGTGTCCCATGGTATATCCCTTAGGAAACTTCTCATCCGCTCATAATTCCCCTTTCGGTATGCCAGCATTTTGTTTTCTAGCTCTTTTTTGGGGGAGATAAGTCCTAGCTCTACCAAGTACTCAAAGATCAATACAATGTGATCAGTCATTCCCAAGGGGGCTGCCATCTTAACTTCCCTTATATCCCACTCATTGAGGGTAAATATCAGATCAAGCATAGCTGGTTCATCCTCCCCTCTCATTCTTGTCGGTCCCTTGATATGCTGGCTTAGAAAGTTTCTTGTTGCCGCGTTCAGCAGCTTAGCTCTCCATGTATCTGGTCCTCCATGCGAGTCTCTGTTCTCCTAATCAATCTTCCCATGGTTGAAATCCCCCATGATTTCTGCAGCATCTTCACCGTACAACTTCCTGCAGCATCTTCACCACACAACTTATTGCAGCATCTTCACCACACAACCCCAGCAGCATCTTCACCGCACAACCCAGCAGCATCTTCACCACATAACTCCAGCAGCATCTTCACACACAACCCCAGCAGCATCTTTACCACATAACTCCAGCAGCATCTTCACCACAAAACCCCCAGCAGCATCTTCACCACACACCCCTTGCAGCATCTTCACCACATAACCCCCAGCAGCATCTTCACCACACAATCCCCAGCAGCATCTTCACCACATAACCCAAGCAGCATCTTCACCACATCCCCCAGGAGAATTTTCATAACCCCAACAGACTCTACACAACATAACACTTGCAGCATGTTCGCTACATAGGCTAAACAGCATTACACAACCACCAGCATCATCTTCATAACCCCTGCAACATTTTCTCCACAGAACTACAGCAGCATCTTAACTACTTAGCCGAAATATCATCTTCATAATCGCAGGCAGCATCTTCACCACACAATCCCAGTAGCATCTTCAGCACATACCTCCAGCAGCAAGTTTACTACATAGCCCAAGAAGCTTGTTTTCCTCACAACCACCAGCAGAATTACCACAACCCATATTATCTTCACCACACAGTACACAGCAGCATCTTCACAACGACCAATATCATCTTCACTCAACCCCCAGCATCATGTTCACAACAACCCACAACTCATACAACAGCATCATCGATTATATTTAATGTGCCTAAAAGCTTTCCCAATACACTAACTGTATCTTATAATGTTGAGTGCATCTTTAAAATAATAATTGACAATAGGATTGGAATGATATTAAAAGAGGTTTCATTGATCTAATATTTTAAAACGATCTTGTGTTTTATAAATGAAAGCAAACCATAAACGATTATATTTATGGTACCTACTAGATTCCCCAATACACCAACTGCATCTAATAATGTTGAGAACATCATTAAAAAATTCATTGACAATACGATTGGAATGATATTCAGAGAGGTTTCATAGATTTAATATTTTAAAACGACCTTGTGTTTTTTCATGAAAACGAACAATAAATGCTTACTTTTATTGTGCCTAATAGCTTCCCCAACACACCAACTGTATCTCATAATGTTGAATGCATCTATAAAAAATCATTGACAATAAGATTGGAATGATATTCAGAGAGGTTTCATAGATCTATTATTTTATAACGATCCTGAGTTTCTAATGAAAACAAACCATAAACGATTATTTTTAATGTGCCTACGAGCTTTCTCCAAGACTCCAACTGCAGCCTATAATATTGAGTGCATCTATAAAATTACTTAACAATGCAATTAGATTTTGGGCAGGCAGGTTACGGTCACCTGATGTTCATGTGATCAGCGTGATCTCACATCCAATAATGGTGTCTGACTCATCCTCTATGATGATTCATCTGATCACGTGAACATCAGGTGACTTAAACACTTTTCCATTGGTGGAGAAAAACTTTCCACTGGTCTAATCTAACTTTGTGGCCTGCATAACTGAATACAGTATATATAAAACTAAACTTCTTATTCTTTTTTTATTAAGTAAATAATATAATATTATAATTTAGTAATTAATGAAAAAAAGAAATAGAAAGACTAGTTATATATATATACTGGTTGAAAATTTATTTTCATCCAGTATGTGTGGGTGTGTGTGTGTGTATACTTCTTAGGTTGTGTTTGGGGGGATCGAGCTTCGGCTCTTTGATTTCACCTCCTAATTGTCAATGAATTAATGTGCAGATTCCAGGGCCTATTAGGCTCTATCATACTGTGTCTACATTTGAAACTGTGTATACGGAGTCTGCCACAACCTCATCACTGCGTAATATATTCCATCTGTTAGGTACTCTGACAATTTTCTTTCTATACTCTAAGTTTTCCAAAGCCTCACCCAATACATTCCCCAATACACCAACTGCATCTTATATTGTTGAGTGCATCTTTAAAATAATCATTGACAATACGATTGGAATGATATTAAGAGAGGCTTCATAGATCTAATATTTTAAAACGATCTTGGGTTTTTTGTTGAAAATGAACCATAAATGATTATATTTAATGTGCCTAAAAGCTTTCCTAATACACTAACTGTATCTTATAATGTTGAGTGCATCTTTAAAATAATCATTGACAATAGGATTGGAATGATATTAAGAGAGATTTCATATATCTAATATTTTAAAACGATCTTGTGTTATTTTTAATGAAAACGAACCATAAATGTTTACTGATTTTTGTATCATCTGCAAAGGATGACACGAAGCTGTTACTTGTGTTTTTGTCTATGTCGGATATGAGAATAAGGAACAGCAGTGGTGCAAGGACTGTACCTTGAGGTACCGAGCTTTTAACTGCGCTCGGACTCGATTTTACTTGATTGACTGTTACTCTTTGTGTTCTGTTCGACAAGAAATTGAGTGTCCAGCGTCCTACTTTACCAGTTATACCCATTGACCTCATTTTGTGTGCAATCACTCCATGGTCACATTTGTCGAATGCCTTTGCAAAATCTGTGTATATGACATCTGCATTATGTTTTTACTCTAATGCCTCCGTGATTTTGTCATAGTGGTCAAGGAGCTGTGAGAGGCATGATCTTCCTGCTCTAAATCCATGTTGGCCTGGATTGTGGAGGTCATTGGTTTCCATGAATCTAGTGACCTGACTCCTGATCACTCTCTCAAATACTTTTATTATGTGGGACGTTAGTGCAGCTGGTCTATAATTCTTTGCCAATGCTTTGCTACCACCCATGTGTAGAGGGGCAATGTCTGCTGCTTTAAGCGCATCTGGTATCTCCCCTGTGTCCAAGCTTTCCCTCCACACTATACTGAGCGCCTGTGCTACTGGCACTTCGCATTTCTTTATAAACATTGAATTCCAAGAGTCTGGACCCGGGGCTGAGTGCATGGGCATATTGTCAATTTCTCTTTCAAAATCTGCCACGCTCGTGCTGATATCAGTTATATTTACAGGTGTTTAGGAATCATTCATAAAGAAATTGTCCGAATCTTCCACTTTCATGCTGAGTATCGGAGTGCTAAACATGTCCTCATACTGCTTTTTTAGTATTTCACTAATTTCTTTGTCATCCTCAGTGTATGAACCTTCGCTAATACGAATAGGTCCAATACGGGCAGTGGTTTTCGCTTTTGATTTAGCATATGTGAAGAAATATTTTGAGTTTTTTTTATTTCTTGAAATGCTTTCTGATCTAGTTGCCTTTCTTCAGTCTGATAGGAATGCTTCAGTCTCTGTTCGATTTCTTCAATCTCCCTGTTTAAATTATTTCTTCTTTGTATGGAGAGTCGTGTCTGCTTAAGCATTTCCGTTAATTTCTTCCTCCTTTTGTAATGTCGTCTGCGTTCTCTTTCTACATTGGACCTCTTTCTGGCTTTCCTCAAAGGAACATGTTTCAGACAGACTTCATATGCTTCAGAAGTCAGTTTTTCTATTCCTTGTGTAGGATTTTTATTTCTTAGGACATTTTCCCATTGAATGTTTGTAAGTTCCCGTGTTTATTTTCTCCCAGTCTATCCTTTTATTATTAAAATTAAATTTATTGAATAGCCCTTCTCGCTTGTTGATTCTCTTGGGCCTACTACCGTTATTAATGTTAGTTTGCACTTCAATGAGCTTGTGGTCCGAGTACGTAGTGTTTATACAATTATATGTATATATTTACCTATTTATATATTTAATATTTGTAATATTAAATGTATACCGTATAATTGTGATATTATGTAAGTATGTATGTTATTTTGTTCAAACTTTATGGCAGGTACTTAGCGTAGGGTAGCGAAGCTGGTCCCCGGTGGGGTGTAGGGTAGGGAAGCTGGTCCCCGGTGCGGTGCGGTACAGTTGACCTCTTGTTGTCCCAGGTTGATGTCACCAGTTTCCAGTTACTCGATTTATAACACTGATTTATTCTTTGCTTGTATTCTTACAAGGAATTTTCTGCCTAATTTCCGGCTTGCAATGGTACTCACTCACTTTATTTCTAATTCCTAGATCCACATTTCCATATTACACTATATATTTTCCGTATTTTATCATTGTGGCCCTGCCCTGGGAAGCCTCGTGGCTTGTGGAAACACAGCCTAGTTGATGCCGCCTCTTGCCACTATTCTTTATTTCTAGTATTCTTTATTTATAATATTCTATGCAGGATAATTGGACAAGTCTGTCCAATTATACTCACTAAAAAAATTCTAAGGTTGCCATAATGTCCTCTCCTAAAGTCAGGTTTTTCAAGTGCATCGACCGTCATATTTTCTTCCAGATTATAACGCATTGCATACTTTATTCCCAAAAAGACATGGTCACTTTACAACTTTTTAAAACACACACACACACACTTTTGTGTGTGTGTGTGTGTGTGTGTGTGTGTGTGTGTGTGTGTGTGTGTGTGTGTGTGTGTGTGTGTGTGTGGGTGGGTGTGTGTGTGTTTGTGTGTGTGTGTGTGTGTGTGTGTGTGTGTGTGTGTGTGTGTGTGTGTGTGTGTGTGTGTGTGTGTGTGTGTGTGTGGGTGGGTGTGTACTCACCTATTTATGCTTGCAGGATCGAGCATTGACTCTTGGATCCCACCTTTCCAGCTATCGGTTGTTTACAGCAATGACTCCTGTCCCATTTCCCTAGACTCCTGTCCCTATTTCCCTAGAAGTTCCCTTCCCATCAAACCTAGTCTTAAAAGTATGAATAGTATTTGCTTCCACAACCTGTTCCCCAAGTGCATTCCATTTTTCCACTACTCTCACGCTAAAAGAAAACTTCCTAACATCTCTGTGACTCATCTGAGTTTCCAGTTTCCACCCATGTCTCCTCGTTCTGTTATTATTACGTGTGAACATTTCATCTATTTCCACTTTGTCAATTCCCCTGAGTATTTTATATGTCCCTATCATATCTCCTCTCTCCCTTCTTTTCTCTAGTGTCGTAAGGTTCAGTTCCTTCAGACGCTCTTCATATCCCATCCCTCGTAACCCTGGGACAAGCCTCGTCGCAAACCTCTGAACCTTCTCCAGTTTCCTTATGTGTTTCTTCAGGTGGGGGCTCCATGATGCCGCAGCATACTCTAAGACGGGTCTCACGTAGGCAGTGTAAAGCGCCCTAAAAGCCTCCTCATTTAGGTTTCTGAATGAAGTTCTAATTTTCGCCAGTGTAGAGTACGCTGCTGTCGTTATCCTATTTATATGTGCCTCAGGAGTTAGATTAGGTGTCACATCCACTCCCAGATCTCTTTCTCGAATTGTTACCGGTAGGCTGTTCCCCTTCATTGTGTACTGTCCCTTGGGTCTCCTATCACCTGATCCCATTTCCATAACTTTACATTTACTGGTGTTAAACTCCAGTAGCCATTTCCCTGACCATCTCTGCAACCTGTTTAAGTCCTCTTGGAGGATCCTACAATCCTCGTCTGTCACAACGCTTCTCATTAATTTTGCGTCATCCGTTTTGCGTGTGTGTGTGTGTGTGTGTGTGTGTGTGTGTGTGTGTGTGTGTGTGTGTGTGTGTGTGTGTGTGTGTGTGTGTGTGTGTGTGTGTGTGTGTACCTCTTCGGTATATTTTTTATGTACCTTTGGCCTTTGCACTGATAAATATTTCTTATAATAACAATGTCATATGTGTATGACACAAAATGAACCTTACTGGCCTTATGCATGTACAGTACTGCATTTGATCAAATTAAACGTAATGTAGAGATGCTTGCGTTAATCTTAAATGACACAACCACTTAATTATGATTGGTTAATCTCTTTAAACCCAACAAGACTACTTTATGATAGGACCAAGCAGAGGCCCATCACCAGTTCTAAGACATTGATACGGTTATTGTACAAATAATAAAGGAGACCTTCATTACATGAGAAATAGATCAGAGGCATGAGAAACCAAACTATTTCCTGGGTGAAGTATGTGCATTCTAATACCCACAACACAATAATGCGAGCATGGGATTTCACTCCTCCATACGTTGCATTAATTGCATGTCCATTCTTCGGCAGCCGAGACAAACGTCTCCTAGGTGATGCATTTTTGCTGGGAGTAGATGGTAAGGAGGTGGGTGCCGAACAGATTAGGTTATCAGTGGACGTGTTGTTGGACATCCTGCTGGGGCTGCTGAGCCGGTTCATCAGGCGGTGAAGGAGGATGCGGTAGGTATCCAGGGCTGGCGAGCGTGCACCCAGGATTGCCTCATCCTCTAGGGCATCTCCTGATATTCCCCACTTTTAAAGTGTTGAAACAGCTTCTGCCTGCAACCATTATTAGATTATTAAAAGAAAACTAATTAAGGATATATTGCTGTACCATCATTTAGCTTACTACTACCCTGCCATACAAATATGAGTTCGCCATTACATTTTACCAGAATTTTACCTGAGAACCACCATCTCTAGTGGCCTCTTAATTAAATGTTTAAAGAAAAATACATAAAAATCCTTGAGTAAATACTGCCACAGATACAAACCCGGCAATGAATGTAATGATTCACCAATTACTGGATGAACCATGGTGGCTCCTGGAAGCTTTCCTCCTGAGATTGCTTCATACTAAAAGGTCACATCAGTTGCGGATAGTTCTGTTTAGCCTACTGGGGACCAGAGCCAGAACCTGGCCCCATCACAGAGGTGCAGAGAGCAGGTGATACTCCACCACCTCACCAAAAAAAGCCTCCAGAAAGACAGCACAGCTTTAAAGGCAACTGGAAGGTTCACAGAAACCAAAGCCTTGAAACCCACCGAACCAATTACCAGAAATGAGTCACATGCAACAACTAACTCACTCAAACAAGCTCAAAACTTATAAGTACTGATTGCCACCACCAGACGGCCCAGCCCCGGTTCTCTGCCAGCTCCCCAAATCAGTTCTGTTCTTGATGTTGGTGTCACCACATAATCTTGTTGTGCTTATGGTCATGCTGACTTGTGAGTGAGCCCAAAAGCTTCAAGCTAAGCGTTGGACATTCTTGGACTTTTATGTCCTGTGTGGGGCGGGAAGACCATTTGCTTATTATTTTTTTCCATTTTAGTGTAGCTTCATGTTACGGGTCTCGGAAGTACAGTCGGGTTCGTTCTCGACACACAATTGAGAATCTCGGGTTCGAATCCCGAGGAGGACAGAAATGGTTGAGCACATTTCCTTTCACCTAGCAGTAAGTAGATACTCAGGAGTTAGTCAGCTTGTTGTGGGGTTGCATCCTGGGAGGGGTCAGTAATTCGACCTTCGGTGACCTCGATAGAAGCCAAAACGTGTATGAATACACTCTGGCTTTCTGTCCCTCAACACAATGAACTATGAATTATGTGTGTGTTTTGATTCCAGTTTGTTGTGTGGGCTTGGTGCCCGAACATCTCGCAAAGCCACTGGAAGGAGGCGGCATTGACAATCCACTCCGTGGAGATGGGAGATGGGACAGACCATTTGCAAGAGCATTGGGTCATGCTTAAAAGTGAACTGCATGAAGAACCAAAGGTCAAAAAGATAACAAAAGTGCTACACACAACGTACAGTTCCTCGGGGTATTGGGCCGAAATATGTCCTCCCAGTTCAGACAATGAACCATTGGGGCACAGTCCAAATGGATCTGGAGCACAGAGCCTAGTGGAATCCAAATCTTCCTCAGGGCATGTCACACCGCTGCAAACTTCTACTCTGTACTGTGCAATTAACGACCCTGAGCGGCTTCCCAAGTGCTGATCATGAAGCCCCAACTCAAACCAAAAGCGTCCATAACGCTGTTATATATATTTTTATATTTTTATTTATTTATATATAAAGAGTTCTTAGTTTCTTGTACAGCCACTAATACGCATAGCGTTTTGGGCAAAGTTTACTGAGGGAGGGGGAAGGCACCAAGGAAAGAATGCTGAAAATCCAGAGAAGGAAGCCAGGTAATGCAGCAGCCTACAAAGGGTAATTAGGGTTTGAACCCAACAGCCGTGGCAGTGGCAAAAAGGGCAAACCCAGGCAAACCGGAAGAGCCACCAAAGCCACACCCTACTCAGTGGAAAACCCACACAAGCAAATTTCAGGCTCCCGCACAACAGCCCCAGAAACCGATGCTCGAGTAGTTGTCAGGGAGATGAATCGGAGAAGAAGCCTCAGAAAGGGTTTTACTGGCACCATGGAAACTAGTAGAATAACGTAGCTTAGAAAACTTCTCAATTTCAATAGAGAAAAGGCAGCAGTATCTGGACTGTAGAAAATAAGTCCATCATCTCAACTGATTTCAGTGATTTGCATGTAATACAAATGCCTCTTGATCAGGAAACGGAATGACAGACAGGAAGCTTGTAGGTTCAATTGCAGGCAAGAAAGTCTACATAAAAGACAAAATTTGGCACATATACACAGAAAGAATGCCTTGTCCACCTCCCATTCCATCCCAGTTGAGATGAAAACAGGAGAAGTCATCTGCAAGTACATACAAAACCCATAAATATCAACCACATAAACAAGTAAATCTGAGAGAGTGGAAAACACTCCTATGTTATGATGGGAGACAACAAAGTGGAATCTTTCCAATTTAGACTGTGCACTGCTAAAGAACTGCCCAGGTGCAACTGGTCCTCCAATTGCACCTGGAGCCTCAAGGGGATGAGGTGTGCCAAAGAACCATCCAAAACACATCCAACTCTTGTACACTGATTTTACCAAAGGGTAAATTAAATTAAATCTCTCTATTGGCCTCAGTGAGGAAAGGATGCCAGTGGATTCTCTAACGTCCCCCATTTTTCCTGATGACTTTATCCAGCTTGGATTTTGAACTGCAACAATGTTTGGCCACTTATAGCATACCTCACTGCCAGACATAGTGAATTTAACCAGCATTATGAACGTTAGTAACAAAGCTTCACTGCATGCAAGAAGTGACTGTAACCAAAATTTAAAAAGCAAAATCAGAAAAAAAGGAACATGACTGAACCAAAAAGCATCCGTAATTGGGTTACCTAAATAAATGACTCCTTGATTACCTCTACATCAGCTGAATCCTGAGCAGATAGGGTAGATGCCAAGACATAAAGCGGCAGTGGCGTGGGCTGGGAGGGGCCAGTTGCTAGCCAGGTGTGAGCGGCAGTAGTGTCAGTACCATGCCTCACACTTGGCTCTTGCACCAGGAAGTGAGCAATGAGGTCTGTAGCGGCAGGGGAGACATGATCCGGCGTGATAAATGCTCCAGCCAAAATGTACCGCTTGAACCCAGCTACTTTGTTTGGCTGAATATAAAGATCTAAATTAACATACATATGAATAGCAATGAACAGGCTACTGTGCTGATGTAAACAAATCTAATGCACTAGGATTATTTTACCAAATAACAATGCAGGTAAGAAATTCATTGACATCTGCTTTAACAATCTGATGCTAAATACAATAATAATGCTATCACGTCATATACAACTTGAAAATGTAAAATGACTGACATTCCCAAGACATTTTTTTTGTTTAGGAGTTAGATAATCAATGGTCATATAGTGTAAGGTATGGATATTTACCTGAGTTTACCTGAAATTTACCTGAGGGGCCACTAATACTAGTGGCTTCGATGAGGACAGGAAGCTGGCGGCGTGTCAACGCCCCCCCCCCCATTTGCCCTGATGGTCTTTTCCAGCTGATCTTTAAAACCCAGAAGATTTTTGGCGTTGATGACTTCAGCGGGTAGGTAGTTCCACGGGTTTATAGCCCTATGGGTGAAGAAGCATCTCTTGTTTTGTATACTACATTGTGGCTTGTTGAGCTTCAACCCGTGGCTCCTTGTTCGTGTTACGTCTGACCTTTTGAAGAAATTGACCGGATCGAGATCCTCCAAACTGTTCAGTATTTTAACGGTTTCAGTAAGATCCGCTCTGTCATGCCTGGTTTGCATGGCATGGCAATATAAATGTTTATACTCATCATGCCATGCAATATGGCATGATATATTGACCTATATACAGTAAATGAAATAAACAATATTCATATTTGTTAAAGCAATGCTATATTATACAGTGTATTCTCTTGAAAAATTCACCAAGAACCTGTATTGATACAGTTCCCAAATTCATTATCTTAAGTTATGCCCTTTCTAGATGTAACAGTCATGGAAAGGAGCGAAGGTTTCCACACTGCAGTCTACACTAAGGAAACAAACATAGGAATGTGCCTAAATGCCAACAGTGACTGCCCAGACAGGTACAAGAGGAGTGTTGTTAACGCTTATGTCGACCTGCTCTCAGCCACAGCTCAGGATGGAAGCAAGTCGATGAAGAACTCTGTAGGGTAAGGCAGGTCCTAGTCAACAACGGCTTCTCCAATGGTTTCTTTGAAGACATCATAAGAAGGAAGGTGAAACGCCATGCAACCTCTGATGAGACAACTAACACAACACCAATATCCCCTATTAGACTATTTTACAGGAACTTCTTTTTCACAGCTCACAAAACGGAGGAAAGGGTCCTGAAAGATATTGTTAATAGAAACGTTATCCCTACAGACAAACTAAAAAACTAAAAAATAAAACTAAAAAAACGGCCAGCCTACTCATGAGAAACTCTCCAGACACAAAGCAGAACGCTTTAAAAGAGACCAACGTCGTCTATGCCTTCAAATGCCCACTTAGGGACTGTAAGCCTCAAAGAACTCAGTATATAGGCAAAACAACAATATCTCTTTCCAGGCGATTAATGATGCATAAGCAACAGGGCTCCATTAAGGAACATATAATCTCTTCCCACAACCAGACCATCACCAGAGAAATCTTAGCAAACAACGCATAAATCATTGATAGATACAGCGATAGCAGGCGGCTTGACATCTGTGAGGCACTACACATCAAGAAGTCAACACCAGCAATCAACAGCCAATTAATGCACAACTATATTCTACCCACTTCAAGACTCCGCTCCAATATAGAAGCGTCAAGAAATATGGGCCAATAGGACCAATAGGCCAATATATATATATATATATATATATATATATATATATATATATATATATATATATATATATATATATATATATATATATATATATATGCGAACAAGCCTGAATGGTCCCCAGGACTATATGCAACTGAAAACTCACACCCCAGAAGTGACTCGAACCCATACTGCCAGGACCAACGCAACTGGTATTTACAGGACGCCTTAATCCACATGACCATCACGACCAGACATAAGGAAGTGATAGCCGAAGCTATTTGAACCACTTCCCCGCCGGCACTTGGATGGTAATCTTGGGCATACCATTTTATCAAATCATGGTCATGATGGTCAAGTGGATTAAGGCATCCTGTAAATACCAGTTGCGTTGCTCCTGGCAGTATGGGTTCAAGTCACTTTGGAGTGTGAGTTTTCAGTTGCATATAGTCCTGGGGACCATTCAGGCTTGTTTGCATTTGTTCCTCACGTGTGCCCCAAAGAATGAGGTGATGAGTAGAACCCTGTTCCCCGAGGGTTACGAGAGTACCAGTGTTGGGGGGGGGGTGGCTGTTGTGACCACTGTGGGAGGCCCAGTGAGGATGCCCTGCACAAGGTGACTTTGGATTCTGATTATGGCTGCCAGACCCTAGTAGTAGGGGTCTGCACATCAATGCCCAAGATGGAGGCGCAAGTCATCCTTGGAAATGACGCATGTGGAGGATGTGTCCTCCCTAAACTCGTGAAGGGCGAGGAGTGCTTGGAGCACTATAAAGAGAAAGGCGGATTATTGGACGCCTGTGGGAACGAGTAAGAAATCGCCGAGGTGGCGTTCCCTGTATGTGCTGTGATCCCAAGGCGGTGCAATGATCACGGAGTGAGTGGATCTGATGGGGCTGAAGAGGAGACGTCTGACAGCCTGGGAGTCGATCACCTCTTCGTGGAACCCGGAGAGCAGGGGTTGGGCGAAGGCAACCCGGATAGTGAGCTACAGGTGACCCTCGCCAGTTCTCTTGGGGTGGACCGTGCTTGTCTGGAGGAGTTACAGCAGGTGGAGTTCCCAGAATTGATTCGGGAGGCCAAAGGAGGACGTGTTGGTCCAGAGAAGGCCACTCATTTTTATCTACAGGATGGAATGCTGATGAGACAATGGAGGCCGGAGAAGATTCACTAGGTATGAGGCACCAGGTAGTGTTACCGGCCCAGTGCAGAGCGGCAATGCTGGATCTATCGCACTCTGTGGACTCTGCAGGTCACCTGGGAGTGACCAAGACTTCACGCAAGATCAGGGACCATTTCTACTGGCTGGGTATGGACGCCGATGTGAGGCGTCACTGTAAGACTTGCTTACCTTGCCAGAGGGCAGAGAAGAGCCAACCCGCGATACGAAAGGCCCCGTTGGTCCCTGTTCCTGCATTTGAGCGTCTGCTTGTCGACGGGGTAGGACCGTTGCCGCGGACGAAAAAAGGAAATACCTACTTGATGACCATCATGTGTGTGGCGACAAGATTTCCGGAAGCTGTCCCGATGCAGCGTTTGACGTCGAAAGGTGTAGCCGGGCAGTTGCAGAGATTTTTCTCTTGGGTGGGAATGCCCAGGGAAATCCAGATGGACTGTGGGAGTGTATTCCAGTCCAAATGGTTCAGACAGACCGTGATGAATTGGGGAGTGACTCAGATTCGGTCGTCGCCCTGCCGACCGCAGTCACAAGGGGCGATCGAAAGGTTTCACTCCACACTGAAAACCAATCTAAGAGTGTTCTGTGCAGAACAAGGAGTCGAGTGGGATTAGGCAGTGTACCCTGCGTTGTTTGCTATACGAAACGCTGTGGTAGAGTCATTGGGTTTCTCACCATTCCAGCTGGTATATGGACATGAAGTACAGAGTCCTCTGTCCATGCTGAGGGAGCAATGGGCACCAGGAGTGACCGTGGGAACGGTCAACGAGTATGTTCAGAAGTTTAAGGAGAGTCTCGCTTTGGCGAAGGAATTAGCAGGAAAACATTTGAAGGAGGCGCAGCAAAAAATATCAGAGTGGTATGACAAGAGAGCTACGCCAAGAGAGTTCCAGGTTGGGTCCCAGGTTATGGTGTTGCTGCCAGGGAAGAGCTGTGTGACACGATTTGAGGGACCGTATAAGGTGCTAAGATGATTGGGTCCAGTAAGCTATGAAGTCAGCAAGCTGCACAGACCCCGCAAGACACAGGTGTGTCATATTGACCGTCTGAAGCCTTTCTTCCCTGAGGAAGGAGGAGCCGCTGTGCAGGACGGAATGATGATTCGAGATCCCCAGCAGAAAATAGTCTTGTGCATGCAGGTGGATCAGGAAATTCCTGCAGAAGAAGGAAAATGGTACAGGGCGGACGGCACCCATCTCTCCAATGCGGAGAGTTTGGAGAATATCGAAGTCAAGATTCAACACCTGGAAGGAGGACAGAGAGCGGACCTGACGGACCTGTTGAGAGAGAATGCATCTCTTTTTACTGACGTGCCCCGACGCCACAAGAATGTAACGCACGAGGTAGAGGTGAGGGATGCCAGGCCCATCAAACAGAGTGCTTATAGGGTCAGCCCTGAAAAGCGGGAATTGATGAGGAAAGAGGTAGAGTACCTTCTTGAAAACGACCTTGCCGAGCTTAGCAACAGTGAGTGGAGTTCCTCGTGTTTACTAGTCTAGAAAAGCGACGGTACATACCACTTTTGTACGGACTACAGGAAGGTGAACTCCATCACTGTGGCAGATTCCCACCCATGCCCAGGGTGAGTGATTGCATCGACCAGGTGGGTAGTGCCAGATATGTGTCCAAGGTCGACCTTCTCAAGGGGTACTACCAGATTTCGTTAACTCCTGAGGCTAGGAAAATATCAGCTTTTGTGACGTCGGATGGACTATATCAGTATAAAGTGTTGCCCTTCGGGATGAAGAACAGCGGGAGTTGTTTCCAACGCATGATGAACGAGTTGCTGAGGGGAGTCGAAGGCTGCATGGCATACATCGATGATATAGTAGTGTACTCCGACGATTGGGAGACATACCTAGAGAGACTCAGGGAGCTGTTCAGGAGACTGGAAGATGCTAACCTGACCGTGAACCTAGCCAAGAGTGAGTTTGGGAAGGCCCATTTAGAGTACCTAGGCTTCGTCATCGGGCAAGGAGAGGTAACCCCTGTGGACCACAAAGTTTCAGCTATTAGGGAGTACCCAGTACACAGGACACGTAAGGAATTGTTGAGGTATCTTGGGATGATCGGATACTATCGTGGTTTCTGCAAGAACTTTTCCACGGTAGTGAATCCCCTGACCGAATTATTCTCTATGTATACACGATGGAAGTGGGGAGAGGCCTGTCAGGAGTCTTGAAAAGACGAAGAACCTGTTGACGGAGGCCCCAGTGATGATATCCCCAGATTTTACAGCCAGGTTCATTCTGCACGTAGATGCCAGTGATGTAGGGATAGGAGCCATGTTGGCCCAGGAAAGGAGCGAGGTACATAGGCCTGTCGCATTTTACTCCAAAAAATTCGTGAAGTACCAGCGTGCCTATAGTACCGTTGAGAAGGAGGCTTTGACTTTAGTAATGGCCCTAAAGCACTTCGACGTGTACGTGGGAGGAGGGGTGAGACCTGTTCTCATGTTTACAGATCACAACCCTCTGACCTTTTTGTACAAGATGAGAAGCTCCAACCAGAGGCTGACGAGGTGGGCATTACTACTGCAGGAATACTGGTTGGAAATCAAGCACATCAGAGGGAAGGACAACGTGGTAGCGGATGCCCTGTCCCGAGTACACTAAATCGATATGACTCTTATTTTAAGGGGAGGAGCATGTGACGGTGTTCTCCCCCTTATATTTCTCCCACGCTAGCTGTAAGAGTTATATCGACTTTACCCGAACGTTCTCTACGTTCCGGGTAACAATTTGACATATGTGGGAGCATGAAGTGTTCTCGCGTTGGCGAAAAATTCGCAAAAGAAGAGTGTTTTGCCCAGTGGTTCAGGCCCTTTTGGACGCCAAGATGGCGCCGGCCCCTAAGTTCTTCCGCCAAAACGTTATGACGTCAGTGGCATCAGATTGGTCAAGAACGATGACGTAGTACAGGGAGCCAATGATGAAACGCCCCTGGCAAGTATGCCGTCACGAGAGCAAGGGGGTCCAGACGGCGCGTCCAGTGGCGCCAAGGAGTTTGACACGACGAGTTTGATAAGTTTGGTGACGACGTAGCGGCTGGGCCAATCCACCGTGAGGCAGGAGAAGAACGAAACTAGCTGGGAATGAGAACGACTGCAGGCGAGAGAAAGGACTGCAGATGTAGTTGTGAGGAGAAGTCGACCAGAATCGGCCAGGAGACCGATTCCAACCCTTCAAGAGGTTGTGGAGGAGCATGGGCCTGCAGTGAGGAGTAACACGGAGAAGACACGTTTTTTGGGGTGTTGATTGGGTTCCTGGAGAGAGCATCAGTGTGTGTGGGGGGGGGGGCGTTCCCTACAACGAGTTGAGAGCCAGGACCAGAGCTTCAATTCAACTCTCATCAAAGGACGAGTCCACATCTTTGATGGTGGAAGTAGGTAATTCAGTTTTCCCTCCCCATTCCCCTTCAGTCAGCTATTTAGCCAAAGTATCTTGTATGTCATGAGCAGGGCTCACCAATGTCTATGTCATAGTAAAGCACAGTTGTCAAGAGAGATGCTGTAGAGAGCTCTCCCGAGATATATGTGTGGTGTGCGCGTGCACCTGTGATTTATCGAAGAGATTGCTGTGTCGAGGACATTTATATTCATGTGACATTTATATTATAAGTTTGTGTCAGAGAATATATATATATATAAATGTACCATTTATTAGTATAAGGCTGTGTGCCCTGTATTACCACGTTATTATTAATATTGATGAAGTGATCTATATATATGCTGGAGTATTGAATAATATATTCATGTGTACAGTGATTTACTGTGTTTATTGCCATTCAAGTGACTTACTGTGTTTAATGCCAGTACAGTGACTTACTGTGTTTATTGTCATTATAGTGATCTACTGTGTTTATGGCCAGTATAGCAATCTACTGTGTTTAATGCCAGTGCAATGGTTTATCGTGGTTATTGCCATTGAAGTGATTTACTGTGTTTATTGGCAGTATAGTGATTAACCGTGAATGTGAAGAAATAGGCGCTCCACGCCAGAGCAACAAGTACAGTGAGATATAGTGAGGGGGCGTGGCCTCTCGTGCGTTGCCAAACGCTCGATAATACTGAATTTGGACCGTGAGAATGACAGGAGGGGGAGTGTTGCCATCTTGATGTGTTCCAGATTTATAAAGAGGGAGTGATTTTGCTGTTCATGTACTTCGTTGCCTTGTTGCTGAGATAGAGTTATAATACTTTAATATTTTAAGTAAAATACAAAACCACCTTCGTGTTTGTATTATCCCTCCATTACTTGTTGCTATTTGAGTCCATTTGAAAAAAGAGAGTGATTGAAACATATACCTGCCTGTTACCAGATTTGATTAATGTGCTCTCTGCCACTACTACCACAATTCCACAATACCACTTAGGTGTTACTGGACCCAGAGAACACCAGTCGGTGACCTTTCAGTTAGCAGTAGAGCCCTTTGCCGTGGCGGGCACATGATCAAGAGAGTAGATCGTGTTCCCACTCGTCCTCAGGCTACGAGGCCGGCCGGGGATAGACTGGGAGACTCTCTGGGCGAACAGTGGCGCCGTGAGGATTTAGTGAAGACCCGCAGGGCTACAGTAAGTAACAGTTAACGCTACTAGCACTTGGTGGTGACTGTTGAGAGAGAGAGAGAGACACCCTGACAATATATATATATATATATATATATATATATATATATATATATATATATATATATATATATATATATATATATATATATATATATATATATATATATATATAAGATAGTCTCCGTGGAGTAGTGGTAAGACACTCGCCTGGCGTTCCGCGAGCGCTATGTCATGGGTTCGTATCCTGGCCGGGGAGGATTTACTGGGCGCAATTCCTTAACTGTAGCCTCTGTTTAACGCAACAGTAAAATGTGTACTAGGATGAAAAAACGATTCTTCGCGGCAGGGGATTGTATTCCAGGGACCTGCCCGAAACGCTATGTGTACTAGTGGCTGTTCAAGAATGTAACAACTCTTGTATATATCTCATATATATATATATATATATATATATATATATATATATATATATATATATATATATATATATATATATATATATATATATATATATATATATATATATATATATATATATATATATATAAGTTTGGGGTGAGGTGATTGACATTTACACAACACAGAACACGAACCAATGGGTATGAAAACAAAAGAATTAAAGTAACTGCAGAAGGTCAACTGGCCCATAGCATCACCACTTCTTGATGCTTCTATATTGGTTCGGAGTCTTGAAGTGGGTACAGTATGCTGTGCATTAATTGGCTGTTGATTGCTGGTGTTGACTTTTTGTTGTGTAGTGCCTCACAGATGTTGAGCCGCCTGCTATCGCTGTATCTATCGATGATTTCTGTATTGTTTGTTAAGATTTTTCTTGTGATGGTCTGGTTGTGAGAAGAGCTTATATGTTCCTTGATAAATTACTGAATATAGAACGATAGACTAGCCAAGATATTACTGAATAGTTTGAGTACATCAATACACCAGCCTCAGTATGCGTGGTCAAAACGACCCCCAAACAAAAACTTCACCACACGACCATCGGCAGCATTTTCACGATGCAACTTCCTGCAGCATCTTCACCGTACAACTTCCTGCAGCATCTTTACCATACAACTTCCTGCAGCATCTTCACCACAACTCAAAACATCTCCAATCAACCCCCAGCAGCATCATCATCGCACAGCAGCTTCTTTACCACTCAACCTTCATCATTATCTTTACCACACAACCGCATCAGTATCTTCGCCATACAACCCCCAGCATCATCTTCACCACATACCCCCAGCAGCATCTTCACCACATAACCCCCAGCAGCATCTTCACCACATAACCCCCAGCAGCATCTTCACCACACAACCCCAGCAGCATCTTCACCACCCAACCCCCAGCAGCATCTTCACCACATAACCCCCAGCAGCATCTTCACCATACAACCCCCAGCAGCATCTTCACCACACAACCCCCAGCAGCATCTTCACCATGCAACCCCCAGCAGCATCTTCACCACATAACCCCCAGCAGCATCTTCACCACGCAACCCCAGCAGCATCTTCACCACACAACCCCCAGCAGCATCTTCACCACACAATCCCCAGCAGCATCTTCTTCACATAACTCTCAGCAGCATCTTCACCACACAATCCTCAGCAGCATCTCCACCACACAAATGCCAGCAGCATCTTCACCACATAACCCATCACTTGAGTTATCTTCAGATGATTTCGGGGCTTTGCGTCCCCGCAGGCCGGTCCTGGACTAGACTTCCTTTTGGTACACACACCCCAGGAAGCAGCACGTAGCAGCTGTCTTACTCCCATGTATCTATTTATTGCTAGGTAACAGGAGTATCAGGGTGAAAGAAATTGCCGATTTGTTTTCGTCTCCACCGGGATCGAACCCGGAACCTCAGAACTACGAATTCGATGCGCTGTCCACTCAGCTGTCAGGCGCCTAACATCTTAGCAGCGTCTTCCCAACAACAGCATTGCAGAATCTTTGCAACAGCAGCATCTTCACATCACACCCCCAAACAAAATATACACAACAACCCTCAAACAACATCTTCACCACACAACCCCAGCAACCTCTTCACCACACAACCAACAGCAGCATATTCAGAACACAACCACCAACAGCATCTTCACCAACCAACAAATATCATCTTCACACTACCTCAGCAGCATTTTCACCACACAACAAATATCATCTTCACTCAACCTCAAGCAGCACCGACACAACCCACAGTAGTATATTCAAATCACAACCCCTAGGCAACATTTTCACCTCACATTCAGCTCACTTCACCCAAACCCACATTCCTTATACCAAATCTTATTCTTCGCAGTATGTTCACCACACATCCCCCTGAAGCATCTTCACAACTTCCCATATAATCCTCACCTTACACCAGCAGCATTTTCACCACACATCCCTAGCAAACTCTTCACCCACACAATCCCAGCAACATCAACACCATACAAACCCAACAGCATCTTCACAAGAACCCACAAGATCTTCACA
>WNGS01087389.1:0-10683 GCA_020271785.1 Procambarus virginalis
ATTGCAACATAAACATAATGACTGAAAATGGAACATACTTTGAGAGTTTCTCCGAGCTCTGGTGTCAGTCTACAGGCAGACGTAGAGTAAGATGGTAGAGTGCTATTGCTGTTGCTTTTCCTACAGTGAGTCGTAAATCTTCAGGTCTGATAGAATGCATCCAGCCTATTTCCACCACACACCTCACTCCTCTGTTGTATTGTAGGTCTCTCACGCTATCCGGCGCTATCCAGGCCTGCGTTATATTGTAGGTCCTCTCGACCTATCTCCATGCAGGCTGCTGTATGGCTCACACACACACACACACACATGATAGAGCCCAATAGGCTCAGGAACCTGTACACCTGTTGTTGACGGTTGAGAGGCGGGACCAAAGAGCCAGAGCTCAACCCCCGCAAGCACAACTAGGTGAATACACACACACACACACACACACATTAATGGTTGAGTGGGGGCGCCTGGTGGTTGAGTGGACAGCCCTCAGGACTCGTAATCCTGGGGACCGGGGTTCGATCCCGGCGATGGCGAAAACAAAAGGGCAGAGTTTCTTTCGCCCTGATGCCCCTTTACCTAGCAGTAAATAGGTACCTGGGAGTTAGACAGCTGTTACGGGCTGCTTCCCGCGTGTGTGTGTTGTGAAAAATTGATCGTTGATTGACTGACTGTTGAAAGGCTGGCCGAAAGAGCAGAGCTCAACCCCCGCAAGCACAACTAGGTGAATACACACAATAAACTTCTCCATTATGGCAATGTCAGACCACGAAGGAAAAAGTAAGAAAGGAATTTCCTTAATTACTTTCGTGTTTAATAATACATCTTCAGAAAGATCAATTATTATTCATTATTTCTAAAGTGCCACTGGCATTCCTTTGTGTCCCTGCCAGTTATCTTTGACAGGTCAGTGACTTATCCAAAAAGTATTGTAATACAAAATAGCAACGCAGCCCGCAAGAATGTCGTCAGTCTTGACGACACTCGGGCTGTGTAGACCAAGCTGCGGCCGACTCCAAAGACTACTTATCTAACATACTTGTATCCAAGATCAGTATTTGTTCAATACAAATTATTAGACTTACGTGTATAGTTTGACCGTAATCAAGATAGGCAAGTTGTTTAGATTCGGTTGACTTTTATTTGTATTTGTAGTACGACGTAATGCATTTACAGAGATGGAATTCGACAAAGGATGTCAGCGAAGCACTGTTCGAAAATGTTCGATTGTCATTAGTTGAGTTGTGTACAACAGCCCGTCCTTATCAACAACGGCCAGATATCCCATGCTGCCGTTGTTGATAGGACGGCAGCATGGGATATCTGGCCGACTTTTGTGACTGAAAAAACGCTTTAAACACGACTCACAACTTATGACGTTCGAACACTTGTGGAACACTTGTGGAACAATGCTTCGATAACGAACCACAACTCTGTAAAGGCTTCAACCTCGTACTAAAAATACAAGTAATTACCAACAGAACCTAAACACCTAACGTATGCCAAAAATATACAATATGCTAATATATAATAATATTAATTGATACCTGAGAAAAAATTATATTTGAACAGCATGTTAACAATGACCAATGTGTCTTGGGGGTCGGCCGCTGGGTGGAATGACCGCCCGGAGCCTGAGGACGGGCTAGGAGTTCATGGCCGGCTGATTGGCTACACTGGGTCGTTTCGACTTGCTTCAATGTGTGAATTTGACACAACGGGAAACGCAGTTTAAAGTAACTACGATAGTGTTAATTAGCTAAACATCTGCTTGGATTAGTTGTTTCTAGCAGGTAATCTCACCTTGCAGAGCGCCAACTGCCACGTCTGTTATGAAGTTGTTATTGAGCAGGACTGTGCCGTCAGCCTCCACCAGGTGCACAGCTCCCGCTGGGATGGCGCTCAATAGGTTGTTGTTAAGATTAATGACCTGTAGTGTGTTAACCCCCGCGAACGTATCTGTGGGAATGAGATAAAATAATTGTCAGGGTAAAACGCTTGACCAGTAGTACCATATAGTGATTGGCAGGGGTAGGACATGGAGGCGGGTTATGTGGACGGAGTTAAGAAGCCACGACCAACCACTGGGACCCCTCGGGAATCAAGCACAGACTCTGCAAGAAGCGAGGCCGTCGCTTTATACCGACTAGTCCAAGTGGACGATCTTGCCTATAGGAATAATATGAATCAAAATAAATTTTCTATATGTATTCATCAAACATTAATACCAGCTATAGCTGTTGATGGGCAACGAGCAGACATTATTAAAAATTACATATATTGCATATATATGATTGATATACTATAGTATATCAATCGTCAAACGGAGGAGGCCTTCAGTGAGTTATTGGTCACCAACTGAAATTCTCTCAAGCTAATGGTTAGATGGCTTCCAAGAGGTCGCCCGTCCAAAGGTTGACCAGAACCTGAGAGAGAGAGCGACGCTAAATCGTCCACCGCGTTGACATCAGTGAATGCTATATCATTGTACTCCTTAACCATTGAGTACCAAGCTTAATGGAGGTTTCACTCATTGATGACTATGCTCGATAGAATCGTTACCTTAGTCGAATGAAGCCATCTGCGAACACCGGTTAGTGGTGACCTACGACCCACAGCTGTGTAATGGACGGCAGGTCACTGGGAAACCCACTCACCATCATCATTTGCACGGCCTGCTTCCCTGTGGAGGTTAGTAGTGATGACTGTCCTGGTCAGTCTCGACTTACTTGTAGGGATAGCCGGTATGCTGCATTCCTCCAACTGGATCTCAACCAGCGCTGTTAGGCCGCTCAGAGCTGTCGATGGAATCCCTCCCAGTGGGTTGTTGCTAAGTTCCAGGTACTCCAAAGTATCAGATGCTATAGTTGGAAACGCGGCTAATTCATTGTGTTGTAATCGCAAACTGGCGAGTTTTGTGAATGAAGTAATTTCTCCAAATGGAAAACTTGTGATCTTATTGTTGTATAGATGCAACAAGGAGAGTGTGTTGTAGCTGCCTGACAGAGCGCCAGTGCCGATCGTTGCTAGATCTCCTTCTGTGATATAGATTTCCCTGTAGCTGGTCGGGCCTAAATCTCCTTCACTCAGTGATGTGATACCACGAGCGCCAATAATTTTCAGGATGTTAAAATGAGTGAAAGGAAATTGCGTGGTGGTAAAGATTGTTTTCAGCTCAACAGTGCTGGTGACACCTGAGCAGTCCAGGTCCATATCAATATCATTAATGGCATCGCAGATGCAGGGAAATATTTGGGCAGCTGGAGGACAAGGCAAGAGGTCTTGCCCGGCACACAGTGTAAACACTAGCACCGCCGCCACCCAGCTACACCTCACAAACATGGTTCTCAGAGTCCGACAAGTGGGGAGAGTCCGACAGGTACGGGACGATTATGGACAGCTGTGATGCTGCAGGAGAGCGAGGATGGACTGGTGTCCGTGGTGGGGCGTCCATAAGTATATCAACGTCGTGTCCTTGTGGCTTGGGAACTTGCTGCTTGTTACCTGATAATGCTTCCATTTTTACACTCGAGTTGCTCTCAGTATTTTAAATGTAGTAAATAGGAGTTATGTTGTCAATGGTGAGAAATATGGAAGCTACACAGTACCATTTTCAGTATTACCATCACCAGTCCTAAAAACCCAAGTGTAATCGCAGCCACCCTTGTTCACCCTATTTTTCCTTATAGATATCCTAGTGAGAAAATTGCATTTGCTATAACACTTGTCAGTTTTATTTCAGTTATTGCAATTGCATCTGGATTTGTGTACATAACTAGTACTTGTCATCTCTTCTCAGCTGTTGTGATTACTCCCATAGTGTAGTGGTTCCAGTTGTTCCTTCGCCTCTCATGATTCGTTGAGCTAGTGACTCTTAAGTCACTCTTGTTCACTGCTATGATCATTTTCTCTATAGGCTCGGTTAACCATTAGTTCGTTGTACTGAAGTCTGACGCCTGACGCCTGACCTTCCTGTTCTTGCTTGTGCTGCTTTTGGTCCCCCTTTAGTATACTTTTGAGATATATACAAGAGTTGTTACATTCTTGTACAGCCACTAGTACGCGTAGCGTTTCGGGCAGGTCCCTGGAATACGATCCCCGCCGCGAAGAATCGTTTTTTTTCATCCAAGTACACGTTTTACTGTTGCGTTAAACAGAGGCTACAGTTAAGGATTTGCGCCTAGTAAATCCTCCCCGGCCAGGATACGAACCCATGACATAGCGCTCGCGGAACGCCAGGCGAGTGTCTTACCACTACACCACGGAGACTGCCTCGAGACTTGCTCGTTTTGCTTCTCTGGTTCTGTTTGCATCCTCTCAATCCTCGTGTGCCATGTCTTGGCTTATGAAGGCCTCATGGTAAGTCCCCTCAGTCCCTCAATGTCCGCTCTTCAGCCAGTATGTATTTCAACAGAGTAATATTCTGAGACCACTTGCCTTGGTCAGTTCCGCTCCCATTTGGAACATACCAAACCTACAGTAATGTTCACGTTCCCCCTCACTGCTCTGCATTGTGGTGAGAATTCCTGTAAGCTCTTTCTGGTCACCCTCTTCTCCTTACCAGCGTGTCTCCCTCTGGCTCTGGAAGATGACAGTAATATTGTTCTTGGTTAGTGTTATTATCTAATTGCGTATGCCTGTGAAGTATCCCCTCATACTTCTTTGACCTTTGCCTTGGGCAGGTCAAGGAAGATGTCTTGAAGGTTACTTGAAGGCTGCAGACTTATTATCTTGAGCAGTGACTAGTTGTCACAGCTTATTCTTAGTTCTTGGCTTCCTCTAGTTGTAAATTGGTGTCTTCCACAAGTTGTAAACATGTGAAGCAAAGTGAACATTATCTTAGCTTCAGGTATATATACTTTTGACAAATGTCTGTAATATACAAGTTAGTTTACCCAATATTGGTAACACTAGTATTGGTTATCTAATATTTTTGGCAACGGACGTTGTACTTACTGAATCAAAAGCCTTTCCGGGTTGTGTGAGCATCCAATACATTCGCACTAGATACGTGTTACATCATGGACGACTGGGAATATATTAAGCTCCAGTAATTCCTTCTAGAATTGCCCATCTGGAAGTTATTGCCCGAAGCGTTATGCGTGTTAGTGGCTTTGCAGGAATGTAAAAATATCAATCTTATGTAATCTCACCAACTCATTGTCATTGTACCTTCTTGCAAATAAAATTATTATTATTATTATTATTATTATTATTATTATTATTATTATTATTATTATTATTATTATAAACTTCGTTTATTCGCTGCATTTTTTTAAATTAAGCTTCCTTTCATGGCTCTTAATGGTTAGCTTTCTAAAACTCTAATCTATTGCTGCTAAAAGGTTTACTGTTCGAATTATTGATAGGTCTTTAATTTCTTTAATTTATGTAAATAAAAAAAAACAAGAGTACCACTTCATCAGCTTTCTAGAATTTTTTTACTGTTTATAATTTTGATGAAGAGTTACCTGGTTGATACCTGGTTGATGGGGTTTTGGGAGTTCTTCTACTCCCCAAGCCCGGCCCGAGGCCAGGCTTGACTTGTGAGAGTTTGGTCCACCAGGCTGTGTTAGAGCTTGTAAAACTCTTCTCTGATATATAATTATACTCCGCCGCCTGGAGAGTCTTGATGGTTGTGTGGACCAGTCTGGTGGACATGCCTCCAACCGTTCTCTTGGTCTGTCACAATGTACAAAACATAATGTGCTAACTTAACTAGAAACGTTCAAACCCAAGGAATTCCTCTGCACCTAACCCTTACCGACACTCGGAAAGCGTAGATAGTACTCTGTAATTTGTACGCTGGGGACCACAACGCTGGGCGGGCCGGGCTGTAATCCCAGTACAACAGTTACCATGATTAGTAAATGTTATGTTCACTCCACAGATCATCTGTAAATCTGGAACAAAGAATGAACAATGATTTTATATCTGATGTAGCCTGGTACAATATAATGAGTTAAGGGTACGAGGTGGAACACGTACCATGATTTTATATCTGATGTAGCCTGGTACAATATAATGAGTTAAGGGTACGAGGTGGAACACGTACCATGACCCTCCATGGCTCCCGCCGCCCGACAACAAGGAACGTACACGGCACCCTAAGTTACTTACACCAGAACTGACTGATACACGTTGATAACACGTGAGAAGTTGCCGTGTGGTGGACGCTGGCGGCCGGAGGCGCCGTCTCAAGACGTGCCACCGTAGGAAGAGTTAGCAAAAAATGTGTAGAGCCGGGCGAGAGGGCGCTATCTTGCCTGAGTTCCCAGTGCCAGTCACGTCGGGCTGGGAATGTTGCTCCGGGCGCCGGCTGGCCGCCTCTCACCGGCTCACACACGGCTTCTCGGAATTCCCGTATCTAATTTGTTTGGCACAGTTCTCCGTTAAGATCTGCTGCATTGTGAATAACGGGGGACGTTACCAAGACCATGTTCATAACGACGCAGTTACCTCTGTTGCGGGAGTCGGCATGGAACACTGGTCATGTATACAGTACAACGCTGGTCGTGCCCCTGGGTAGACTTCGTGCCCCTGGGTAGACTTGCGTGCCCCTGGGGCACACCTGCCGTGCCCCTGGAGCACGGCAGGTGTGCCCAAGGGCACGCACATGTAAGCTTGAACAATAGCGTGCATGCATCCATATAATCACTCATCACCCAATCACGGGCTCGTGAACTGAACCAAATTCATTTACCTAAACACTTTACTAATTGACTAGTTAGTAATATATATTAATATATATATTGTCATTTAGAGCACCGTGGACTCAAGAACTGGACTCTGAACATTGCAGGTTACATCTGCGGTGAGCCAGTTACATATTTACTAATCATGTGCCAACACCCATGCAATGGACGGTGGAAAGTTTACAGTCATTTGTCGCACTACCCACAGTAAACAAACTTTGGATATTTAGATATGATTTCTGACAGTGCATTTTTGAATGAAACATTTCCTGGACATTTGTAATAATTCTCTCTAAATTGTGAAATTCTTTCACATAATTCAACTTGTCCTCTTAAATAGAACGTCGCTTTTGGCCGTTTGTCCGTATGGCCGAATTTCGACGTAATTTGGAAATGAAAAAAAATTGAAAATAAATTTGGGATTTTTTTTTCAACAACAGTAAGTTAAGGGTCCTCTGATAGGTTAGGTGGGCAGGAAATTCTCATAAAGTTTCAAAACGTTATGAAAAACGTTAATTTAAAGTGTCCTCTCATAACCTCTGCGCGTACGCCGGACGACTCAAATAGAAAACGGAACAGAACGTCACTTTTGTGACTCGATTCATTTCAAATTAAGTCGAAATTTGGCCATAGCGCGCATACGTGCCAAAAGTGACGTTATTTTAAGAGGACGGGTTGCATAATTACATAGGCATAAGGTATGTGAATAATATGAAGGTATGTTTGTAAGCAGTCTCCGTGTGTGTAGTGGTAAGACACTCGCCTGGCGTTCCGCCGCGCGATTAGTCGTGGGTTCGTATCCTGGCCGGGGAGGATTTACTGGGCGCAATTCCTTAACTGTAGCCTCTGTTTAACGCAACAGTAAAATGTGTACTTGGATGAAAAAACGATTCTTCGCGGCGGGATCGTATTCCAGGGACCTGCCCGAAACGCTACGCGTACTAGTGGCTGTACAAGAATGTAACAACTCTTGTATATATCTCAAAAAAAAAAAAAAAAAAAAAAAAAAAAAAATTCTGCTGACAGAGTTTACATTTGGTGAGGGCCACTTCAGCAGGTGGTGCAGACTTCCAGATGTATTTGTAGCCGAGCCCAAGCCTTGCAGTGGTCACGTGTAAGAGTCTGCCCACCTTATTGGATGACCCATAGATGTGTGGCTCTTCATGCTTCATAGTATGATGATAGATGAAATAACTTTGTCTCATGTCTTCTAAATTTTGCGGCAGCTATCGGAATATTGCTGCCTTCAGACTATTCAGAGGCAACCCAAGATGATAATCAGCTCCCTCTTTAAGAGCACACTCTAATTCATTACTTCTATCATACACTGAGTGATTGTAACCTATCCACCGCTGCCCACTGGATGGGAGGCGGTGTGCAGGACAAACATATAAATTTTGACACTAGCTCTCCACATATGTCAGTTGGTTAATTTAGAACCTGTACTTGAGGTCGATCTCGAACCCATTGTTGATGTGACGACTTATATGAATTTTGTAACTAGCTCATCAAGATTGTAACTTGCTTAGCTAAATGAATTGTGGGGTTCAGTCCCTGAGCCCATTATGTGCCTCTGTAACCCTTTCCACTACCGCCCACAAGATGGGTATGGGGTGCATAATAAATGAACTAAACTAACTCATGCACTCGGAGGCCAATATATGATGGGATCCACAAGAGACAAACTCTGACTCCATCATATTCAGACAAAAGCTCGTCACAGTTATGTCTTGAGGAGTTGAGTGCAATCAAGGATGAGAGAACCGCTTACACATAACGTGTCAACTTTGAATACATGTACACCTTTGAGTGAGAACACTATTTGAAACAAATCTGTCCGAAGAGTAGGAGGCCCAGGTATTTATACGAGCTCCCTCACTCAGAATAGGCGCCGTCTCTAGTTGTACCTGGATGGGGTTCTGAGAGTTCTTCTGCTCCCGAGGCCCGGCCCGGGCCAGGCTTGATAGTTTGCCTTGTGACCAGTTGTTACAACAGTTGTTACCTCCGGCGGCACCAGGGGACTGCTGTAAGGAGCCATCAGTGTAAACAGTTTGGAGAGGGAGCTCTCTATGACCACATCGCCAGTCTGGCTTAAGACATTATGCTTTGCTCCAAGTGGAAGTATGGCTCGTTCCTAATTTATCATCATCTGGGATGGGAAAGACAGGGATAGTAATCTGGAAGGGAGTGATCTTCTATAATGGAGGGAAATGCCGTTGTTGTCTCTCTCGGTTGAGATCATGAACAATTGTTGTAATCCATTTTGAGGGCTGCTGACTCGCGATAAAGAATGGTTGGAGGCGTCACTGTAGAGCCGGGGTGGGCTAGTCTTACCATCTTGATACCAATTAAACCATTGAATTCAGTTATTCCATCACCTACACGTATGAGATCGAGTCCTTTCATCATGTTTAGTAAACTAACTGTACAGGACTATTACACGATGATCCTCATGGCCTCGTGTTTTGTTGTCCAGCCGTCCAAGCATTATTTCTGGCACTAGAGGCAGCACGAGTGCCACATAAACAAGTAACGATCAAATATATGAAAGGTACATAGTTTTGCAATTCTCACATTTGTGTCATAGTATGATAGCTGCCACAACCTTGAGCCTCTCAACACTGATGACCCAGTCTGGCCACACCGTGGCCGTACACCGGCGCCTCAACACCCAGGTATGTGAAAGGGAAGGAGAAAGACACATTTGTATTTAATATTGCGCCATTCATTCTTTTCTTTTCTTCTCGCGAGATCTACTTATATAGGCGTCCGGGTTACCTCTCTTGGTCACCTAGTTCTTGCTATTATTATTATTATTATTATTATTATTATTATTATTATTATTATTATTATTATTAGTGATTTATATAAATAATGTTTTTTTTAATATGCATTGGGTATGGTACATCGTTTAGGTTCGTGGTAAAGTGTTGTAATATTTTTTTATGAGGTCGTTAGTCCCACACCAGGTGTCGTTACTACCCTCAATACTGGGAGCATTACTAGTCAAAAGTCACAATATAATTTGTATACATATATTGTCTACCAGTACAAGGTAGAAGTAAGAGAAAACCTGCACTGACAGAATGTCTGGTAACACTGAGACGGTGCTTGAGAGAGAGGAGAGAGAGAGAGAGAGAATGCAAGGGGAAAGGGCTATCAGGAAAGAGCGCCAAACCATTACGTCTATATAGCGCTTGGAAGGGATCAGGATAAGGATTTGGATGGCACGGAGGGAAAGAATGTTTTCGTTCTATTTGGGGGGGGGGTGTAGTACATGCTGCTATCATGGTGTGTCCACACAGGATGAGTGGCGCTGCCAATAAACTCGTCCCTCGGGGCAAAATTAAATAATGGAGTTGAGTGAATGAAAAGAGAGAGGAGCGGATGGAGGCGTCTTGCGCTACACGCTCTCCGGACGGCCTTGTGGCAGAGGTAGAGTGTATACGCCGCCAGGGCTGGCGTCCCATCCCGTCACTGGTATGTGTGTCAAGGTAGTGACGCCATATCTGACCGGTGCGAGCCCGGCCGGGTCTACTCTCCCACCTGCGCTTGCCTAGGCAAGGCTCCAGCTCTTGGGTACTGAACGATTTGGTTGTGTCTTAACTATATCGAAATCTGTGTGTGGAATTCTCAGTGCATCGCTAATGTTTACGAAATGTGCGTATTGTTAAACCTACGTTCATTATAATAGTGAAAAATTAATTGAACTGACATCAGTTAATTCTCTAACACTATCGTGTTGTATTATGATAATTGATCATAATAATACAATGAGGGTGATCAAATGAAATGTCAGTATCATGAAATTATAGGTCATTCCTTTAATTATATCCGATCAGCCCTCATCGTCAACAACACGTCTCCACAAGTCTCCGAAGGCGACTCTTTGGAGACCATGCACCTCTCTTCTTAACTCATATATATCAATATCTTGCCTAAAATATTAACTTACGGGCTATTCATGCCCGGCCACTTCTTGGGTGGCTTAATCTTT
>WNGS01087414.1:0-11246 GCA_020271785.1 Procambarus virginalis
TGCCTGACATTATGTGTGACTGACATTATGTGTGGCTGACATTATATGTGCCTGACATTATGAGTGCATGAAATTATGTGTGCCTGAAATTGTGTACATAGCATTATATGTTCCTGACATTATGTGTGCCTGACATTATGTGTGCCTGACATTATGTGTGACTGACATTATGTGTGGCTGACATTATGTGTGCCTGACATTATGTGTGACTGACATTATATTTGCCTGACATTATGTGTGAATGACATTATGTGTGCCTGATATTATGTGTGGCTGATATTATATGTGCCTGACATTATATGTCTCTGACATTATGTGTGCATGGAGTTGTGTGTGCCTGACATTTTCTGCACATGGCATTATGTGTGCCACACAATATGTGTACCTCACATTATGTGTGCCTCACATTATGAGTGCCAGACAATATATGTGCCATACATTGTGTGTGCGCCTGACATTATGTGTGCATGTCATTAAGTGTGCCTGACATTATGTGTGCCTGACTTTGTATGCCTGTGAACAAATCCACAAGGGCCGTGACGAGGATTCGAACCTGCGTCCGGGAGCATCCCAGACACTGCCTTAATCGACTGAGATACGACAGGGTAAAAGAGTTGAAACCGAAGTTCTACTGAACTTACTGGATCCCGTAGCCTCTCCGAGGCATAAACCAGGGTTTTACACAACGCCCCCTTGCACCCAAGCTATGCCAGGCACACAACTTCCCCCCTGCAAGGGGAGTTGTGTAAAACCCTGGTTTGTGCCTCGGAGAGGCTACGGGATCCATTAAGTTCAGTAGAACTTCGGTTTCAACTCTTTTACCCTGTCGTAGCTCAGTCGATTAAGGCAGTGTCTGGGATGCTCCCGGACGCAGATTCGAATCCTCATCACGGCCCTCGTGGATTTGTTCATTTGATGCATCACGTTAGTGTGATCTTTGTGTGTGTAATTTGTATGCCTGTCTTTATGTTTGCCTGACTTTGTGTGCCTGACATTGTGTGTTCCTGGTATTATGTTTGCATGATATTATATGTGCCTGACATTATGTGTGCCTGACATTATGTGTGCCTGTCATTATATGCGCCTTACATTGTGTGTGCCAGAAATTGTGTGCCTGAAATGCGTAGCTTGCTTTATGTGTTGCTGACATTTTGTGTGGCTTACATTGTGTGTGCTTGGCATTATGTTTTTCTGACATTATTTGTGACGAACATTGTGTGCGACTGACAATTGTGTGACTGACATTATGAGTGCCTGACTTTATATGTGACTGACATTATGTGTACCTGACATTGTGTGTGACTGATATTATGTGTGCCTGATATTGTGTGTCACTAACATAACGTGTGATGGACATTTTGAGTGACAGTCATAATTTATGACTCACATTTTGTGTGGCTGACATTGTGTGCCTGGCATTATATATGCCTGGCATTACATGTGACTGACATTATGTGTGCTTGCCATTATGAGTTCATGACATTATGTATGCCTGAAATTATGTGTGCCTGGCATTATATGCGCCTGATCTTATGTGTGCCTGGCATTATAAGTGTGTGACATTGTGTGTTTCTGACATTATGTGTCCCTAACATTATGTGTGCCTGACATTGTATGTATCTGACATTTTGTGACTGACATTATGTGCCTGACATTTTGTGTGCCTGGAATTGTGTCTGACATTTTGTGTGCCTGACAATATGTGTTCCTGACATTATTTGTACCTGACATTATGTGTGCCTGACATTATGTATACTTGGCATTATGTGTGCATGACATTATGTGTGCCTGACATTGTTTATGACTGGCATTATGTGCGATTGACCTCGTGTGTGACTGACATTACTTGTGGCTGACATTGTGTGTGACTGACATTATTTGTGGCTGACATCGTGTGTGACTGCAATTATATTCGACTGACATTATGCGTTCCTGACATTATGTGTGACTGACATCATGTGTGCCTGACATTGTGTGTTCCTGACATTATGTGTGACTGTCATTATGTATGACTGACATTATGTGTGCCTAACATTGTGTGTGACTGACATTATATGTGCCTGGCATTGTGTGTCACTAACATAACGTGTGATGGACATTTTGAGTGACAGACGTAATTTATGACTCACATCATGTGTGGCTGACATCGTGTGCCTGGCATTATATATGACTGGCATTGTATGTGCCTGGCATGATATAGGTCTGACATTGTATGTGCCTGATATTATGTGGCCTTGTTATTATGAGTTCCTTACATTATGTATGAATGAAATAAGTGTGCCTGACTTTATTTATTCCGATAATTATATGTGCCTGACCTCATGTGTGCCTGACAATGTGTGCTTGACATAATGTAGGATTGGCATTATGTTAGCCTGATATTAGGTGTGCCGTACATCATGTATGCCTGTCATTAAGTGTGCCTAGCATTACGTGTACCTGACATTATGTGGGCTTGACATTACGTATGCCTACCATTACGTTTGCCTGACTATATGCCTGCCTGACTATATGTGCCTTCCCTTTCACTTCTGCCTGTATCTTTCGCATTAGACTGACTAGTCTAGATGTGTGCTTGACATTATATGTTGCTGACATTATTTGTGCCTGACATTGTGTGTTTGAAATATGTGTGCCTGACATTACGTGGGACTAACATTATGTTTGACTGACTTTGTGTGCCCGACATTGTGTGTTCCTCATATTATGTTTGCATGACATTATGTGTGCCTGACGTTATGTGTCCCTACCTTATGTGTGCCTGACATTATATGTGCCTTACATTGTGTGTGCCTGATATTGTGTGTGCCTGATGTTATGTGTGCCTTATATAATATGTACCGGGCATTATGTGTGCCTGACATAATGCGTGCCTGCCAATATATGTGCCTGACATTACGTGTGCCTGGCATTACGTGTGCCTGACATTATCTGTGTCTGTCATTATATGTGCCTGACATTATGTGTGCCTGGAATTATGAGTACTTGACATTATGTGTATTTGGCATTATGTGTGCCTGACATTATCTGTGTCTGTCATTATATGTGCCAGACATTATGTGTGCATGGAATTATGAGTACTTGACATTATGTGTATTTGGCATTATGTGTGCCTGAGAATATGTGTGCCTGACAATATGGTGTGCCAGATATTATGTGTGCGTGACATTATGTGTGCGTGACATTATATGTGCCTTATATTGTGTGTGCCTGACATTGTGTGTGCCTGATATTATGTGTGCCTGACTTAATGTATACCTGGCATTATGTGTGCTTAACATTGTAGTTGTCTGATATTGTTTGAGCTTGATATTATGTGTGCCTATCATTGTGTTTCCCCTGACATTATAGGTACCTGACATTATGTGTTGCTAACATAATATGTTCCTAATATTATGTATCAATGCATTGTGTGTGCCTGACATTATGTTTGCCTGACATTATGTTTGCCTGACATTATGTTTGCCTGAATTTGTGTGACTGACATTGTTTGCTCCTGATATTATGATTGCATGGCATTATAAGTGCATGACATTATGTGTTGCTAACATAATGTGTTCATAATATTATGTGTCCATGGCATTATGTGTTCATGGCATTATCTGTGTCTGTCATTATATGTGCCTGATATTATGTGTGCATGGAATTATGAGTACTTGACATTATTTGTATATGGCATTATGTGTGCCTGACATTATGTGTGCCTGAGAATATGTGTGCCTGACATTATGTGTGCCTGAGAATATGTGTGCCTGACATTATGGGGTGCCAGATATTATGTGTGCGTGACTTAAAGTATACACAGCATTATGTGTTCTAACATTGTGTTTCTCTGGCATTATAGGTGCCTGACATTATGTGTTGCTAACATAATGTGTTCCTAATATTATGTATCCAAGGCATTATGTGTTAAGGGCATTATGTGTGCCTGACATTATGTGTGCCTGACAATATGTGTGCCTGCTTTTATGTGTGCCAGATATTATGTGGGCCTGACATTATGTGTGTCAGACATTATGTGTGCCTGACATTATATGTGCCTTACATTGTGTGTACCTAACATTATGTGTGACTGATATTATGTGTGCCTGGCATTATGTGTGCCTTACATTGTGTGTGCCTGACATAATGTGTTCCTAATATTATGTGTGCCTGACATTATGTGTTCCTGAATTTGTGTGTCTAACACTTTATAATCTTGATATTTTGTTTTCATGGCATTATGTCTGCATGACATTATGTTTGTTTGACTTTGTGTGCCTTATATTATGTGTTCCTAATATTATGTATGCATGGCATTATGAGCCTGACATTATGTGTGCCTGACGTTATAAGTAATTGGTATTATATGTGCCTGACATTATGTCTGCATGGCATTAAGCGTGCCTGTTAATATGTGTTCCTGACATTATGTGTGCCTGGAATTATGTGTACTTGACATTAGTGTGTCTGTCATTTTATGTGCCTGACATTATGTGTGCATGGAATTATGTGTGCCTGACATTAATGTGTGCATGCCATTATGTGTGCCTGACATTATATGTACCTTCTATTGTGTGTCTCTGACATTGTGTGTGCCTCACGTTATGTGTGCTTGACATAATGTGTACCTGGAATTATGAGTGCCTAACATTGTGAATGCCTGATATATGTATGTGCCTGACATTATGTGTTGCTACATAAAATGTTCCTAAAATTGTGTATGCCTTACAATATGTGTGCTTGACAATATGTGTGCCTGCTATTATGTGTGCCAGATAATATGTGTGCCCGACATTATGTGTGTCAGATATTATGTGTGTCTGACATTATATGTCCCTTACATTGTGTGTGCCTGACATTATGTGTGACTGATATTATGTGTGCCTGAAATTATGTATACCTCTCATTAAGTGTGCCTGGCATTATGTGTACCTGACACTATGTGGGCCTGACTTTGTGTGCCAGACCTTGTGTGTGCCAGACCTTGTGTGTGCCTGACATTATGTGTGCCTGACATTGTGTACCTGACATTATGTGTTCCTGACATTATGTTTTTCCTGACTATGTGTGCCTGACATTGTGTGTTCATGATATTATGTTTGCATGACATTATGTGTGCCTGTCTTTATGTGTGCCTGATATTATTTGTGCCTGACATTGTGTGTCTGGCATTATGTATGCCTGACATTATGTGTGCCTGACATTATGTGTGCCTGACATTGTGTGCCTGACATTACGTGTGCCTGACATTGTGTGCCTGATATTATGTGTGCCTACCTTTTTGTGTGCCTGACATTATGAGTTCCAAATATTATATATTATGTGTGCATGGCATTATGTGTGTATGGCATTATGTGTGACTGGCATTATGTGTGACTGGCATTATGTTTGTCCTAATTTGTGTGCCTGACAATTTTTTGTTCTTGATATTATGTTTGCATGCCATTATGTCTGCATGACATTATGTTTGTTTGACTTTGTAGATGCCTTGAAACTGAAGCCTATATGAGAGACACGAATAGACATAGCAGGATTCCTGACTAACTCTGGAGCCCAAGTCATCAAGGTAGTACAACCAAAAGTACGTTTAGGCGGTTATGTCCGAACGATACAAGTTCTTGTAGTAGATAGATTCCCATCAGACCTGTATGTGTATGGTCCAGGGACAACAGCTAAATTCCTGGAAGAAAAGGGAATCAAATCGGCTGATAAAATCACATCAGACAAACTCTCCAATATTGGAATCCTTATTGGATCAGATGTCTACCATAAGTTTATAAAAGGAAAGGATGAAAAACAGGGATTGAACCTGTTACCGTCTGCAGGTGGCTACTTGTTAACAGGCCCAGTATCACAGCTGAAGCAACCCATATCTGTAGACCACCAACATGCCAACCCAGTAATGGTTGCATGACTAGGAGAACAGTCTCCACTTCAATTCAGAGACATGTCCGAGGATGAGTTTGATCCCCCCTGTACATAAATTATGGGACCTGGCAACTCTCGGCATTTTCCCTGAACAACCTAGTCCAGATGACGACTGGACTTACAAACAATACCTGGACTCAGTTATCTACAGAGATAATCAATACTGGGTCAAGTTACCATGGAAGCTGAATCACCCTAACCTACCTGTCAACCATTTTATGGCACAAAACCAATTAAGGTCACTGGTGTTGCGCTTACAAAGACATCCTGAGAACTTGAAATTGTACCATGAAATAATAAAAAACGCGATGACAAATTTATCGAAGTTGTTACAAATGATAACCCAAAGGAAGGACACTACCTGCCACACCGCCCTGTACTGAAAAGTTCAGCTACTACCCCACTACGGATAGTATTTAATTGCAGTGCTCAGACAAAGCAGAGTTGTGTTTCCTTAAATGACTGCCTTCAAACTGTCCCTAGCTTGACACAAAGGCTACACATCGTGCTGTTAAAGTTCTGCATTGGGACTTATGCATACACGGTAGACATCAGTAGAGCCTTCCTTAGGGTAGGTCTCCAAGAAGAAGACCGTAACTACACCAAGTTCCTATGGATTAAGGATCCTAACAATCCAAAGAATGAATTAATCACTAACAGGTTTGCGTCTGTTTTGTTTGATGCCACGTCTTCTCCATTTCTGCTTCAAGCTACCTTTGACATGCACATGAAGAAGTCAATAGCCCAAATAAAACAGAAATTAGCAATAACTTGTATGTGGACAATTTCCAAGGAACAACCAACAGTGAAAGTAAACTGCTGAACATATACCACGAGGCCAATCGAGAATTAATGGGAGCAAATATGCCTCTACAGTCGTGGGTCTCCAACAATGCCAAATTAAATCAACTGATGAAAACTGATATTCCCGACAACCAGGTACCCGAGAAGACAAAAGTACTAGGCGTCGAATGGGATATGACAGCAGATCAGTTGACAATCAAGTCGGTGAAGCCAGATACCACCAACTTAACAATGAGAAAATTACTTTCAAAAGACAGCAAACCTTACGACCCATTGGGACTATTAAGTCCAATCTTAATTAACGGGAAGTTGATAATGCTGGAATGTTGGCATCAAAAGATAGGCTGAGATGATCTTCTAATACCTACCTTACAAGAAAAATGGCAAGGGCTAGTGAAAGATTTAAGTATCCTAGAGTCTGTCAAGTTCCCTCGGAACACAGTAAATAAAAAAGAACCAAATAGGTATATGTATTCTGTGATGCCTCAAGACAAGATTGGCTCATTATCTGATCAAGGCCTTAAGCAACATCCACTTTGAAGAAACAGTGGTATGGTCAGATAATGAGGCAGTGCTACAGTGGGTTAAAAACAATAATAGGAAAAATCCTTACATGAGTAACCGCGTTAAGGAAATACGAGAGTTGTCGGCAGGGTACAAACTGGGATAAGTACTCACCAAAGAGAATCCAACTGACTGTCTCTCTCAAGGCCTGACTTTATGGCAATTAATAAAGGCAGCGATGTGGTTCAATGGACCTCAGTGGCTAATCAGCGACCAGTGGCCTAAACAAAATTCACAAGTTATTGTGACCAATGTCACTGTTCCCACTGAGAACCCAGAACTACTTCGGACTTTGGTAATTGATCCTAATCAGTACTCTGAACTGAACAAACTAATAGGTGTCAACCAAGTGGTGTTTGATTTTCTAAAGAAAATAGGAATCAAGCATAAATTCCCTAGTACCCTAAGGTACTGGGTCAAAAGAGCTTAGACAGACACGTTCGGGACACAAATTGACAAGGTCCCTAGAAAGGTACAAAATTATCTGGGTCCCTGGGTAGATAGATAACATAATCAGATGTGCATGCCGCTTACAGCGTGCGGACATAGATCTGGAAGCATAAAACCAAAACGTTGCTTCCTCGCCACCACATAGTAAGCAAACTAATTGTGTTACACATACACAAATTCAACACTCTGCATGGTGGGGTATTAGATACTTTCACAGACTTAAGACAACAGTACTGGCTACCCCAAGGTAGGCAGACTGTAAAATCCATAATTAAATCCTGTGTTATTTGCCAGAGATACGATGCCAGAGTGTGTCCATATCCAGGCCCTCCTCCACTTCCAATGGAACGAGTTGTACATATTCGTCCCTTTGAGACTACAGGAGTAGATTTCACAGGAGCACTAACACTAGCAGGCACCAAGGACAAAAAACCAGTAAAGGCATATATGTCTTTTCACTTGTGCCACAACAAGGGCAGTCCATCTAGAAGTGACTCCCGGTATAATTGCCGAGGCATTTTTACAGGCTTTCCGCAGGTTTGCTTCACATAGCTCCTGTCTTAACTTAATGATTTCAGACAAAGGGTCCAACTTAGTGGCGTGAGAAGCATGTATGAGAAAAATATGGACATCCCCAAAGGTGTGCACGGCTCTAAATCAACGGCAGTGCCACTGGAAATTCATACCTCCCAGAGTACCATGGTACGGAGCTTCTATGAACGCGTGATTGGTACGGTGAAACGTTCTTTAAGGAAACCCTGCACCGCCAAAAGATTGGCCTACAGGAGCTCCAAACCGTAACCATAGAGATAGAAGCATGCGTTAATAACCGACCACTTACCTACCTCTCTGATGATGTTTTGCAGCGTGAACCATTAAGTCCAGCTCATCTGATGTATGGGAGACCTCTCAGCACCCTAGTGTCCCTTACGGATGAGGAACCAGAGGACCCTTCATATGTTCGAGAGAGAGTGATTTGGTTCAATGTTTCAAGCATCTGTCAGGGGTGATAGGCAGGTGGAATGATGTATGGACTCGAGAATTCCTTACTGCTCTGAGGGAGTATCATTACGGGGCAAACAACCCCTACAACAGAATTAACTTGAACCCTGGTGACATAGTTCTGGTGGACAGCGATGGGCCACGCTCAGTGGCCTATAGGCCAAATAGACTCTGTTCATCCAGACAGCCGGGGCATCTTGAGAATAGTGAAAGCAAAATACCGAGGCAACACTACTCTCAGAACATTAGAGAAATTAGTTCCTTTAAAACTGGCAGGAAAAAAAGACGTTCAATGACTTCCAGCACCTGAAGAGCCAATAAGGGACGTCTGTCCCGAGCGGACTGCTGCACAACGATGCAAGCTAAAATTAAACCAACACTATAATTCTGAAGGAGAGGGTAATGTGTTCCCAGTCCTTACCATGACTACGACCCATGTTCCTCCCAACACCTCCCCAGAATTAAGTCGGAAATCCGACACACAAAATAACATAATTTACCCATTAATGAAAGGAGAATGGGTTATTCTCTGACGTCATCTAACAAGACGTATATTTATATATCTCATCTCTTCTTAAATAACAGTCTAGTGTTTAAACTTAATAAAAAAGTGTTCACTAGGACTTAATATAATTTCCAACACCAAAAATACATCTTGACTCCTTTGCTACTGTTAAAGAAAATCTGAAGTAGAATCAAAACATTTGAACAAGGAGGTTGGGACTCCTGGTTGAACCTTGAGGCCGAGTGGACGTCTGGACACCTCCTCCGCCTGGAGCCGCCTGATCACGTCTTGTTTTCGCGTTTTGGCTTTGCTACTGCCTTTTGGCATCCCTTTTCAGTGGTCCGATTATACGACGCCTGGCACACATATCGCCTTGTTTCACAGGATTGTTGATAGATTTTTTTTGACGTGTTCTGGCTGGTTCTCTCGGCGGGGTGACGGTGTTCAGGGTCCGGCTTGGCCGAGAGGTGCCGAAGGTTGGCGGGTCTTGGCGGGCTCCAGTTGCCCCCATGCGTCGTGGTGGGCGGCTGGCTTCAGCTCTGCCGGGTGCCGGGGGACACTGGGTGACTTTTTGCGTTTTAGTTGGGGGCAGAGTTTTGGTTTTGCTACCTGGTGTTCTCTGTGTGGGGCGGGGCCGGTGCTTGTCACCCTGAGGGACTCCTGGGACTCCCCAGTCATCTGCCTGACTGTGTATTTATTTGCCGTATGGCATATTAGTTTCTAGTGATTGGCGTCACTCGTTTTGAGATTTGGCTTGGCGTTCCACCTCTTCAGGCTTCGCGATTCACCCTTAACGGGTACGCCGGGGCGCATCCGATCCCACGATTGTCATCGCCCCGAAATCAACAACAACAAGGAGGGAAGCCGAGCACCACAACACATCAACTTGTAAACACAGTCAGAAGCGAGACTCCTGGTTCAACCTTGACGCCAAGCGGACGTGTGGATACCTCCTCCGCCTGGTGCCGCCGGATCACGTCCTGTATTCGCATTTTGGCTTTGCTACTGCTGTTTGGAATCCCTCTTCAACGGTCCGCTTGTACGATGCCTGGCGCACATATCGCCTTGGGTCACAGGATTGTTGGTAGATTTTTTTTTGACGTGTTCTGGCTGGTTCTCCCAGCGGGGTGACAGTGTTCAGGGGCCGGTTTGGCCGAGAGGTGCCGGGGGTTGGCTGGTCTTGGGGCTCCAGGTGTGCCCTCAGTCGTGGTGGGCGCTGGCTTCTGCTCTGCTGGGGACCTGGATGACTTTTTGCGTTTTAGTTGCGGGCAGAGTTTTGGTTTTGCTACCTGGTGTTCTCTGTGTGGGGCGGGGCCGGTGTTTGTCACCCTGAGGGACTCCTGGGACTCCCCAATCATCTGCCTGACTGCGTTTATTTGCCGTATGGTATATTAGTTTCTAGTGATTGGCGTCACTCGTTTTGAGATTTGGCTTGGCGTTCCACCTCTTCAGCTTCGTCGCGATTCACCCTTAATGGGTACGCCGGGCGCATCCGATCCCACGATCGTCATCGCCTCTAAATCAACAACAAGGAGGGAAGCAGCACCACAACACAGCAACTTGTAAACACAGTCAAGAAGCGAGACTCCTGGTTCAACCTTGACGCCGAGCGGACGTCTGGATACCTCCTCCACCTGGGTGCCGCCGGATCACGTACTGTTTTCGCGTTTTGGCTTTGCTACTGCCCTTTGGCATCCCTCTTCAACGTCCGCTTGTGCGACGCCTGGTGCACATATCGCCTTGGGTCACGGGATTTTGGTAGATTTTTTTTTTTTTTGACGTGTTCTGGCTGTTCTCTCCCAGCGGGGTGACGGTGTTCAGGGCCGGTTTGGCCGAGAGGTGCGGGGTTTGGCGGTCTTGGTGGGCTCCTGTGTGCCCTCAGTCGTGGTGGGCGGCCGGCATCTGCTCTGCCGAGGACACTGGATGACTTTTTCCGTTTTAGCTGAGGGCCGAGTTTTGGTTTTGCTACCTGGTGTTCTCTGTGTAGGGCGGGGGGCCGGTGCTTGTCACC
>WNGS01087415.1:34111-41611 GCA_020271785.1 Procambarus virginalis
AAGACCACCAGAGGCCCCAGAAGCCAACAAAGACCACCAGAGACCACCAGAGGCCACCAAGACCACCAAAGCCACCAGAGACTACCAGAAGCCACCAGAGACCACCAGAGACTACCAGTGACCACTAGAGACTACCAGAGACTACCAGAGGCCACCAGAGACCACCAGAGACTACCAGTGACCACCAGAGACTACCAGTGACCACCAGAGACTACCAGAGACCGCCAGAGGCACCAGAGGCCACCAAAGACCACCAAAGACCACCAGAGACCACCAGAGACCACCAGAGGCTACCAAAGACCACCAGAGACTACCAGAGGCCACCAGAGACCACCAAAGGCCACCAGAGACCACCAGAGACTACCAGAGACTACCAGAGGCCACCAGAGACTACCAGAGGACACCAGAGACCACCAAAGGCCACCAGAGACCACCAGAGACTACCAGAGACTACCAGAGGCCACCAGAGACTATCAGAGGCCACCAGAGACCACCAGTGACCACGAGAGACTACCAGAAACTACCAGAGGCCACCAGAGACCACGAGAGACTACCAGAGGCCATCAGAGACCACCAGAGACCACCAGAGGCCACCAGAGACTACCAGACACCACCAGAGACCAAGAGAGACTACCAGAGACCACCAGAGACCACCAAAGACCACCAGAGACTACCAGACACCACCAGAGACCAAGAGAGACCACCAGAGGCCACCAGAGGCCACCAAAGACCACCAGAGACTACCAGAGACCACCAGAGACTACCAGTGACCACCAGAGACTACCAGAGGCCACCAAAGACCACCAGAGACTACCAGAGGCCACCAGGGACTACCAGAGACCACCAGAGACTACCAGAGACTACCAGAGGCCACGAGAGACTACCAGAGGCCACCAGAGACTACCAGAGACCACCAGAGACTACCAGTGACCACCAGAGACTACCTGAGGCCACCAGAGACCACGAGAGACTATCAGAGACCACCAGAGGCCACCAGAGGCCACCAAAGCACCAGAGGCCACCAGAGGCCACCAGAGGCCACCAGAGGCCAACAGAGACCATCAGAGACCCCAGAGGCCACCAGAGCCCACCAGAGGCCACCAAAGACCACCAAACCCTAATATATATTGCAACACATTGTTCAACACAGTGTCATTGTTCAACACAAGTGTCATGCCTCAAACACAATAATCATTTAAAAGGATGCAAATAAATTAATAAATACGCAAATATCAAATAAGAATTCATGAATAACTGGCGGGAAATACACACACACACACCAACAGAATGACACAACCGGGAGAAATTAAAATATTTTCCCGACGCTTAAAGCTGACCGGCCGGGAACACGTTGAGAAAAAAGTGGGTCTTAATTTTTTTTATGGATTTCTCAGGCACGAGCAGAGGGGGGAGGGGGGGAGGGGTCTAGAGGGGGGAGAGGTCTAAAGAGGGGAAGAGGTCTATAGGCGTGTTGAAAGTCTCACACATGACTGTAAAGCTGCCGCCCAGTTGGGTGGGTGTGGAGCACATGACTGTAAAGCTGCCGCCCAACTGGGTGGCTGTGGAGCACATGACTGTAAAGCTACCGCCCAGTTGGGTGGGTGTGCAGCAAGACTAGTAACTGTGTGACTCACCATAGATGTAAAGTGACTTGTATAGTGACTGTTGTGAGCCTCTTGTTGAATCACTTGTGATATATAAAGATTATCGATGTGAATATGTCTTTGTGTGTGTGTGTATATATATATATATATATATATATATATATATATATATATATATATATATATATATATATATATATATGACATTAACAATTGCGTAACTAGCTTCAAAAGATTGTCACTTGCTTAGCTAAACGAACTATGGGTTCAGTACAGTTCCTGAGCCCATTATGGACTCTAACTCTTTACACCATCGCCCATGGGATGGGTATGGGGTGCATAATAAAGAAAATTATAATTAAACACGCAACAAGCTAGAACCTGATACATAAAGCGCGCGCGCGCGCACACACACACACACACACACACACACACACACACACACACACACACACACACACACACACACACGGATCGGTGCTGGTACCAATTCTATTTCTTGTATATGTTAACGACATGTTTATAGGAGTACAGTCCTACATGTCGATGTTCGCGAATGACACAAAGTTGATGAGAAGAGTTGTGACAGATGAGGATTGCAGGATCCTCCAAGAGGACCTGAACAGGTTGCAGAGATGCTCAGAGAAATGGCTACTGCAGTCCAACACGAGCAAATGCAAAGTTATGGAAATGGGACTAGGAGATTGGAGACCAAAGGGACAGTACACAATGAAGGGGAACAGCCTACCTGTGACGACGCGCGAAAGAGACCTGGGTGTGGACGTAACACCTAATCTATCTCCTGAGGCACATATAAATAGGATAACGACAGCAGTGTACTCTACACTGGCAAAAGTTAGAACATCATTCAGAAACCTAAGTAAGGAGGCATTTAGGGCTCTTTACACTGCCTACGTGAGGCCAGTCTTAGAGTATGCCGCCTCATCATGGAGTCCCCATCTGAAAAAGCATATAATGAAACTGGAAAAGGTTCAAAAGTTTGCAACAAAACTAGTCCCAGCGTAACGAGGGATGGGGTATGAAGAGCGCCTGAAGGAAATGAGCCTTACGACACTAGAAAAAAGAAGGGAGAGGGGGGGGGATATGACAGGAGCGTATACAATATTCCAGGGGATTGACAGAGTGGACATAGACGAAATGTTCACACGGAATAGTAACAGAACGAGGCGACATGGGTGGAAGCTGGAAACTCAGATGAGTCACAGAGATGTTAGGAAGTATTCCTTTAGCATGAGAGTAGTGGAAAATGGAATGCACTTAAGGAGCAAGTTGATTAAGAATAGAATTTGTTTGTGAAAAGCAAATTCTATTCATAATATTAAAACTAGATACGATAGGGAAATGGGACAGGAGTCATTGCTGTAAACAACCGATGGCTCGAAAGGCGGGATCCAAGAGTCAATGCTCGATCCTGCAGACACAAATAGCTGAGTACAAATAGATGAGTACACACACACACACACACACACACACACACACACACACACACACACACACACACACACACACACACACACACACACACACGTAGCTGACCAAGGACTGCCATTAGGTTTTTCTTTCGTCACGTTGATAACCGGTAAAGTGCTGCGAGGTTTATCTCGGAGGATAAGAGCGGTCAACACACACATCCCTACAGGAAGGACCGAGCTTCAGCTCTTGGACCCCAGCCTTTTGTAGCTGCCGGCCGTCCTGCCACTAAGGCTCAACAGATTGTCCAATATCTCTCCCGTCTGCGCCAGAGAGAACACACATTTAAGCGTTTTAATAGGTTCCAATATTTTATATAATTCATTGAGTGGATTCTAGCAGTAAAGGAGCTTTCCACGCTCTCTTGCTGACCTGGAGAGCGTGCAAAGATCCTTTACTGCTGGAATCCACTCAAGTAAACATCTAAATTATTGGGGTTTAAACAATTTAAATGCCTAAATCTGTATTCTGAGCGCAGGCAGGAGAGATGCATAATAATTTACATGGGAAAAATAGTAGTGGGGCTGGTCCCAAACCTGCACACAGAAATAACATCACATGAGACCAGAAGACATGGCAGGATGTGCAGAATACCCCCGTTGAAGAGCAGAGGTGCAACAGGTACTCTGAGAGAGAACTCTATCAACATCAGAGGCCCGAGACTGTTCAACACGCTTCCACTACACATAAGGGGCATAACTGGCCGACCCCTCACAGTGTTCAAGAGAGAACTATCAACATCAGAGGCCCGAGACTGTTCAACACGCTTCCACTACACATAAGGAACATAACTGGCCGACCCCTCACAGTGTTCAAGAGAACTATCAACATCAGAGGCCTGAGACTGTTCAACACGCTTCCACTACACATAAGGGACATAACTGGCCGACCCCTCACAGTGTTCAAGAGAGAACTATCAACATCAGAGGCCCGAGACTGTTCAACACGCTTCCGCTACACATAAGGGACATAACTGGCCGACCCCTCACAGTGTTCAAGAGAGAACTATCAACATCAGAGGCCCGAGACTGTTCAACACGCTTCCACTACACATAAGGGGCATAACTGGCCGACCCCTCACAGTGTTCAAGAGAGAACTATCAACATCAGAGGCCCGAGACTGTTCAACACGCTTCCACTACACATAAGGGACATAACTGGCCGACCCCTCACAGTGTTCAAGAGAGAACTATCAACATCAGAGGCCCGAGACTGTTCAACACGCTTCCACTACACATAAGGGACATAACTGGCCGACCCCTCACAGTGTTCAAGAGAGAACTATCAACATCAGAGGCCCGAGACTGTTCAACACGCTTCCACTACACATGAGGGACATAACTGGCCGACCCCTCACAGTGTTCAAGAGAGAACTATCAACATCAGAGGCCCGAGACTGTTCAACACGCTTCCACTACACATAAGAGACATAACTGGCCGACCCCTCACAGTGATCAAGAGAGAACTATCAACATCAGAGGCCCGAGACTGTTCAACACGCTTCCACTACACATAAGGGACATAACTGGCCGACCCCTCACAGTGTTCAAGAGAGAACTATCAACATCAGAGGCCCGAGACTGTTCAACACGCTTCCACTACACATGAGGGGCATAACTGGCCGACCCCTCACAGTGTTCAAGAGAGAACTATCAACATCAGAGGCCCGAGACTGTTCAACACGCTTCCACTACACATAAGGGACATAACTGGCCGACCTCTCACAGTGTTCAAGAGAGAACTATCAACATCAGAGGCCCAAGACTGTTCAACACGTTTCCACTACACATAAGGGCATAACTGGCCGACCACTCACAGTGTTCAAGAGAGAACTATCAACATCAGAGGCCCGAGACTGTTCAACACGCTTCCACTACACATGAGGGGCATAACTGGCCGACCCCTCACAGTGTTCAAGAGAGAACTATCAACATCAGAGGCCCAAGACTGTTCAACACGCTTCCACTACACACAAGGGCATAACTGGCCGACCCCTCACAGTGTTCAAGAGAGAACTATCAACATCAGAGGCCCGAGACTGTTCAACACGCTTCCACTACACATAAGGGACATTACTAGCAAACCCCTCACAGTGTTCAAGAGAGAACTATCAACATCAGAGGCCCGAGACTGTTCAACACGCTTCCACTACACACAAGGGGCATAACTGGCCGACCCCTCACAGTGTTCAAGAGAGAACTATCAACATCAGAGGCCCAAGACTGTTCAACACGCTTCCACTACACATAAGGGGCATAACTGGCCGACCCCTCACAGTGTTCAAGTGAGAACTATCAACATCAGAGGCCCGAGACTGTTCAACACGCTTCCGCTACACATAAGGGACATAACTGGCAAACCCCTCACAGTGTTCAAGAAAGAACTGGACAATCACCTCCAAAGGATACTTGATCAACGAGGAATCACAACCTGTCCTCTTAAAAAGAACGTCGCTTTTGGCCGTTTGTCCGTATGGCCAAATTTGGACGTAATTTGAAAATGAAAAAATGAAAATAAATTTGGGATTTTTTTTTCAACAACAGTAAGTTAAGGGTCCTCTGATAGGTTAGGTGGGCAGGAAATTCTCATAAAGTTTAAAAACGTTATGAAAAACGTTAATTTAAAGTGTCCTCTCCTAACCTGTCCGCGTACGCCGGACGACTCAAATAGAAAACGGAACAGTACGTCACTTTTGTGAGCCGATTTCATTTCAAATTACGTCCAAATTTGGACATAGTGCGCATACGAGCCAAAAGTGACGTTATTTTTAAGAGGACGGGCTGGTGATTCATACGTCAGGCTGAGAGCAACCGCATCCAACAGCCTGGTTGACCAGTCCAGCAACCAGGAGGCCTGTTAAGAGACCGGGCCGCGGAGACCTTGAACCCCGGAATCATCGCAAGGCAAGTATGTCCCCCTCATCCTGCAGCCCGTCCTCATAAACAAAGACCCCAAAGTCCATTCCATCCACCCGCCAAACCCGCTGTTTATGAATAAAAAACGGTTTACACACGACTCACAACTGATGACGTTCGAACACTTCCGGAACAAGTGCTTCACTGACGACTTGTGTTCGAACCACAACGCTGTAAATGCTTCACCCACGTACTACAAATACAAATAATCGCCAACAGAACCTAAACACCTAACCAGTGCCTAAATACGCACAATATGCTAATATATAATAATATTAAGTTATACTGTATTTGAGAAAATTCCTGTTTTGAATGAACACCATTTTAAAATTGATGAATGCGTCTATGGGGTCGACCGCTGGTTGGAATAGACTTTGAGGATGGGCAGCTTCCTGCCACACTGTTCAAGACAAAAACGTCTCGGCCCTGTCTTAATCTATTAGTCAGTACCTCTAAGAATCTTCCAAGTCGTAATCATATATGTCAACAAACTGTCAACCCAAATACCTTGGCTACCGCAGTAGCTTGGTCGACTGAGCGACCATCTAGGAGTCGGGTGTTCGAGCCTCCTAGTGCCCAGGTGAAGGAAATACACGACTCTCTTCCACACCATGGAGTCGGCGCCAGGTGTGGACAGATTATCTTGAGGTTATCTTGAGATGATTTCGGGGCTTTAGTATCCCCGCGGTCCGGTCCTCGACCAGGCCTCCACCCCCAGGAAGCAGCCCGTGACAGTTGACTAACACCCAGGTACCTATTTTACTGCTAGGTAACAGGGGCATAGGGTGAAAGAAACTCTGCCCATTGTTTCTCGCCGGCGCCTGGGATCGAACCCAGGACCACAGGATCACAAGTCCAGCGTGCTGTCCGCTCGGCCGACCGGCTCCCTTCTAAGTAGCAGCCATCCAAGATCGTCCTCCAAGATAATATATAACGAATAAGACCACGCCAAGGTGGAGGAAAAAAAATCTGAAAAAGTGAGAAAATTAAAAAAAAAAACTCGAATTAATATACAATCTTGCCACTTGAGCCAATTAATTGACCAGCTTCACAAAAAAACAGCCTATCTATACGCCTATTATCCAAGCTTTATCCTCGGAGTCAGTCTAGATCTATGAGAAATAAGTCTCATAGGTAAGGCCTAGCAACGCTACAATTAATGGTTAATTAATAGCCGCTACTACTCACCTTGAGGTAAGTAGGCCTAGCAACGCTACAATCAAAGGTAATAATAGGATCCAGGTAGGCCTAAAATATTCAGCGGATTTGACTGAGCGGACGGAAGCGATATTAAGGCCGAATAATAACAGAACGCTGGAATATCAATGGCTGCTAGGCTTAGAAATAGAAATAATTTATTTTATCTCATTTTAAATTATTTCCGTGGCAGGAGGGGGGAGGGGGGCGTGCCGCCGCCGCCTCCTATGTGTGAACCGTCTAAGATAAGACGGAGACCCTTATCTTTGGTTAATTCAGGAGAGAACATGTTG
>WNGS01087415.1:46611-54176 GCA_020271785.1 Procambarus virginalis
GTGAGGGGTCGGCCAGTTATGCCCCTTATGTGTAGTGGAAGCGTGTTGAACAGTCTCGGGCCTCTGATGTTGATAGTTCTCTCTTGAACACTGTGAGGGGTCGGCCAGTTATGTCCCTTATGTGTAGTAGAAGCGTGTTGAACAGTCTCGGGCCTCTGATGTTGATAGTTCTCTCTTGAACACTGTGAAGGGTCGGCCAGTTATGTCCCTTATGTGTAGTGGAAGCGTGTTGAACAGTCTCGGGCCTCTGATGTTGATAGAGTTCTCTCTCAGAGTACCTGTTGCACCTCTGCTCTTCAACGGGGGTATTCTGCACATCCTGCCATGTCTTCTGGTCTCATGTGGTGTTATTTCTGTGTGCAGGTTTGGGACCAGCCCCTCTACTATTTTCCACGTGTAAATTATTATGTATCTCTCCCGCCTGCGCTCAAGAGAATACAGATTTAGGCTCTTTAGTCGATCCCAGTAGTTTAGATGTTTTACTGAGTGGATTCTAGCAGTAAAGGATCTCTGCACGCTCTCCAGGTCAGCAAATTCTCCAGCTCTGAAGTGGGAAGTGAGCAGTTTTCAAGGTGGCCAGAACCACTGATTTAAACATCAACATTTATATATATATATATATATATATATATATATATATATATATATATATATATATACATATATACATATATACAAAAAAATAATAGGGGTGGTAGGAGAAGAAAAGAATAAAGTATTCAGTGAGAATCCACAAGATCTTCTCTGAATGCTCTTTGTTTTCTTCTTCGAGGATGTGGGTCCCTGCAATTGCACCAGAGGTGGTACCCCTAATATATATATATATATATATATATATATATATATATATATATATATATATATATATATATATATATAATGTCCTTACAAGCATGTCAACGATATCACTATTTGAGATGCCAACATGAAATGGCATCCATGTCACTTCAATCTTGAAAAATCTTTTGTTTAGTAACAATCGATCTTTTAAAAATGTTGTGGAATGGTTGTTGCCGTGAAGATGTTGGTAGATCATACGGTTATAGTGGTGGTAGCTCGTATGGTGGTGGTAGAGGCCCCCTGGACCACAAACATCGTGCCCGCTGTAACCAGTTCCAAGCTGCGTATCTCATTACTGTGGGAGACGAGTCCCGTGCGCCAGCAGTGACGAGGCTGGAGATAGAGGGAGACAGAAAGCCGCGGAGCGAATGGAGAGATAGAAGGAGCGGCGTAATGGCGGATAGGCAGAGAAGGGAGAGGTGGGATAGGACCATAGATATGATAGTGGTGGTAGCTATCATAGCTTCATAGCTTCATCATAGCTTGATCACATGTTTACGTCAGATATTTCCTCTGTCTTAATACCTGCGAATAACCCATAAGACAAGCAAGACACCTGCGTGTATTAACACAGGTTTTACATCTGTGTGTCAGATGTAGCAGCTGAAGAACCTCTGCCATCCTCCCTCCCTCCCTCCCTCATTCTGGGTCGACAGTTGGATAGGAGAGAGCAGGGTGAGGTGGGATGGGATTTACACACACAAAGAAGGTCAGATAAGGTCGTGTGTGTGTGTGTGTGTGTGTGTGTGTGTGTGTGTGTGTGTGTGTGTGTGTGTGTGTGTGTGTGTGTGTGTGTGTGTATTTGTGCTTGCGACGGTTGAGCTCTGGCTCTTTGGTCCCGCCTCTCAACTGTCAATCAACCGGTGTACAGATTCCTGAGCCTACTGGGTTCTATCATATCTACATTTGAAACCCAGTATGGAGTCAGCCTCCACCACATCACTGCCTAATGCATTCCACCTATGTGTGTACGTGCGTGTGTGTATTCACCTAGGTGTACTTGCGGGGGTTGAGCTCTGCTCTTTCGGCCCGCCTCTCAACTGTCAATCAACCAACTGTTACTAACTACTTTTTTTTCCACACACCCCCAAGGAGCAGTTCCGTAGCAGCTGTCTAACTCGCAGGTACCTATTTACTGCTAGGTAACAGGGGCATCAGGGTGAAAGAAACTGCCCATTTGTTTCTGCCGGCCCCGGGAATCGAACCCCAGTCCTCATGACTACGTATCAAGCGTGCTGTCCACACAGCCACAGGCCCTGTGCGCATGTGCTGTTGTTGTTGTTGTTATAGATTCAGCTACTCGGAACAAGTTCTAAGTAGCACGGGCTATGGTGAGCCCGTAGTATGCGTGTGCGTGTGTGTGTGTGGGGGTGGGGAGGGCGCTCTAAGCTTGGCCTCAGGCTGGGCTCGTGGAGGAGCAGAACTCGTGAAATCCTCTTCAGGTATGCTCTAGGTATATCGTTTATGAAGTAGCTACCACGGTCTCCAACCTCCACATTGTCTTTCGCGTGCTTACAGAGCTTCATACTGTTTTTTTTTACGATATTACTAATTTGTCATCTAATCTATAAAGCTATATTTTTTGCCCTTTACACACTTTTAACTTCTGTTAGAAACTCTACTACGGGCTCACCATAGCCCGTGCTGCTTGGAACTTTTTGTTCCGAGTAGTGAATCTTAAACAGCAACTTCTGTTAGAAAGCTGAGAGCTTTCCCTTCCCATTGCTCATGGTAAGCCTTACTCATTAGTTTCCCCTGGAACACGACCCGCTAATCAGTTACCAACCAGGACCCAGATTCACGAAGCAGTTACGCAAGCACTTACGAACGTGTACATCTTTCCTCGATCTTTGACGGCTTTGGTTACATTTATTAAACAGTTTACAAGCATGAAAAAACTTCCCAATCAACTGTTGTTATTGTTTATAAACAGCCTCCTGTGCTTCGGAGCTCATTAACTGTTTAATAATTGTAAACAAAGCCGTCAAAGATTGAGAAAAGATGGACAGGTTCGTAAGTGCTTGCGTAACTGCTTCGTGAATCTGGCCTCAGGTTTTTAATTACTGTTGGGTGAAAAGAGACGATCAGTTAAGGTGTCCAAATGACCCTCTCTCCTTGGCCTGGTCTCGAACCCAATCGAAAGCACTGGCAAGGTGTGGGTAGTGTACACTACCAGTTCGCCACAGACTCTGGCAATACGAGGTCAATACTGGTGAAAAGTTTCACGTTTTTACATAATATTGACATGTGTGAAAAAGTATTTAGGATTTTTGTCTTAGATATGTCTTCCGTCTAGTATGAGAGTGGGGGGGGGAGGAGGTGTGAGAGAGTGTGGGGAAGGTGTGAGGGAGAGAGGGGGAGGTGTGAGGGGGAGAGGGGGTAAGGTGTGAGGGGGAGAGTGTGGGGAAGGTGTGGAGAGAGAGAGAGAGGGGGAGGTGGTGTGAGGGAGAGAGGGGGGGAGGTGTGAGGGGGAGAGGGGGTAAGGTGTGTGAGGGGGGGTATGAGGGGGCAGGCTTACAGGCTGGTGAGGTTGACAAGCAGGTGAGGAAGGGGGGGGGGATGGATCAGGTTGGGATGGGGGAAGTGGAGACCAGGAATGAGATGGATGCTGGTGGCAGGCTGCCAAGACTGGTTATAAATAACAGGATAGGTGTGGAACAGGAGACCGGACGCAAGGAACCGCAAATAACCGCAAGGAACCGCAAAGAACCGCAAGGAACCGCAAACCCTCCAAGAATCAGGCAGAGATAAAGTCCTGGGAGATGACATCAGACCGGACCCGTCTGCCGAAGCCCACATCACCCGAATATCACCAGCGGCGTCGGCAAGGTTGGCCAGCACCAGAACTATGAAATCTGAATAACGATTCATTTATACAACATACGTCAGACCACTTTTGGAATATGCAGCTCCAGCGTGGAGTCCTAATCTTGTCAAACTTTAAACGAAACTCGAGAAAGCTCTCTCAGAGTGAGAGACATGAGATACGAGAAAAAAGAAAAGTCAGAAGAGAAATGATTACCATATAGAAAATTATCAGGCGATATTAATAAGGCAATCAGTGACAGATTACATACACGAACCGGGACCGGTGGGAACCAAGAACCCAGATTATGTGTATTAAATGTTTAAAGTAATGGAACGCAATAAGAAGTGAGATGGAAGCTACATGCAAATATGACAGAGCCCAAAAGACTCTGAGAAGCGGAATTCCAATTCACTGAAGGAGAAAAAGCGGAACCCAAGAGTTGAAACTCAACCCATAAAAGCACAATTAGGCGAGTAAACACACACACACACACACACACAGAGGCCTGGTGGATAGCGCGCAGGACTCGTAATTCTGTGGCGCGGGTTCGATTCCGGTACCAGGCAGAAACAAATGGGCAAAGTTTCTTTCACCCTGAATGCCCCTGTTACCTAGCAGTAAATAGGTACCTGGGAGTTAGTCAGCTGTCACGGGCTGCTTCCTGGGGTGTGTGGTGTGGAAAAAATAGTAGTTAGTAAACAGTTGATTGACAGTCGAGAAGCGGGCGAAAGAGCAAAGCTCAAACCCCGCAAACACAACTAGGTGAATACACACACACACACACACACACACACACACACACCACACACACACACACACACACACACACACACACACACACACACAACACACGCACACGCACACGCACACGCACGCACGCACACACACTAGGTGAGCACACACACGCACACTCATAAGTGACAGACTCACGTTGAGTTAAAGTTCCACAATTACGTTGATAACGCGAGTGATTCGTATCTATTGCGGTAAATGTGTTCTTAATTACCGCGATAACGGGTGGTATTCACCGCCGGCCACTCCTGAGTGTCCCTGTGAGTACCCCCAAGACTGCCACGCCACGCCACGCCACGCCACGCCACGCCACGCCACGCCACGCCACGCCACGCCACGCCACGCCACGCCACGCACCAGCAGAGCGCGCCAACTGAGGTGTATAAGCAAAAAAATAACGCGTTTCCCTTTTATTTTGAGAGCAGTAAAACGGGCCTGTGTGTGTGGGGGGGGGGGGGTTCCTTTCCTTCCCTAGCGTGTGTTCACCTAGTTGTATTCACCTAGTTGAGCTTGCGGGGGTTGAGATACATGGGGGGGGGGTATCCTTTGCAAAGACCTTCGACAAATGTGACCATGGGAGTGATAGTCCATAAAATGATATCAATAGGAATAACGGGTAAAGTGGGACGTTGGATTTTCAACTTTGTGTCAAACAGAATGCAGAGAGTAACGGTCAATCAAATAAGATACATTCCAAGTGCAGTGAAAATCTCTGTACCTCAGGGCACAGTCCTTGCACGCTGCTCTGTACCTCAGGGCACAGTCCTTGCACCGCTGCTCTGTACCCCAGGGCACAGTCCTTGCACCGCTGCTCTGTACCCCAGGGCACAGTCCTTGCACCGCTGCTCTGTACCTCAGGGCACAGTCCTTGCACCGCTGCTCTGTACCCCAGGGCACAGTCCTTGCACCGCTGCTGTGTACCCCAGGGTACAGTCCTTGCACCACTGCTCTGTACCTCAGGGCACAGTCCTGGCACCGCTGCTCTGTACCCCAGGGCACAGTCCTTGCACCACTGCTCTGTACCTCAGGGCACAGTCCTGGCACCGCTGCTCTGTACCCCAGGGCACAGTCCTTGCACCACTGCTCTGTACCTCAGGGCACAGTCCTTGCACCGCTGCTCTGTACCCCAGGGCACAGTCCTTGCACCACTGCTGTGTACCCCAGGGCACAGTCCTTGCACCGCTGCTCTGTACCCAGGGCACAGTCCTTGCACCGCTGCTCTGTACCCAGGGCACAGTCCTTGCACCGCTATTTCTCATTCTTATCTCGGATATAGACAAAAATACTAGTCACAGCTTTATGTCATCTTTTGCAGATAATATAAAAATTAGCATGAAAGTTGCCACTGTAGAAGACACTGAAAAATTGCAGGCAGACATTAAGCAAGTTATCGATTGGGTAACTTAACATAACATGAAGTTTAACGGTGACAAGTTCCAGATACTGAGGTATGGTGGAAACGAGGAACTTACACGAAACACAAGGTACAGGACACAGACCTACTCATAGAAGGAAAGCAACTTGTAAAAGATCTGGGAATTATGATGTCTGACGACCTGACATTTAGTGAACATAACCGAGCAAATATAGCGGCGGCGGCCAGGAACATGATAGGATTATGAGAACGTTCACATCCAGAGACCCCACAGCAATGGAAATACATTTATTATCTCTGGTGTTGTCCCGTCTTGAGTATTGCTCGGTACTCACTTCCCCTTTCAGAGTGGGAAAGATCTCTCTGAATTATAGGGAATACAGATAACACATACGGCACACATAGACACTATAAGGAGGCAAGAGGTGTATCACATAATATATACATAGAAGATACTGGAAGACTAGATCTCATATCTGTATAGTAGAATAAAAACAAACTGGAGCGAAAGATACAGATGGAAATGCAGAGTAGAACCAGTGAGGAGTAGAGGTGCCATAGGTGTAACACCCGTAGAAAATACCACCATTGTACACCTCTATAATGTATACTAAACTAATAAATGTATACACTACTACTTATCCTGAGTAACACTTCCTATCAGTTGCACTTGGTAACACTGTTATTGAACACTGTAATATGAGCTGCCATATGATGGTTACACCGGAACCAAAGGTACATTGCCAACAAGGAAATGCTACACAGGATTAATACGCTGCCACCATCTGCCTTGACCATGAGACTATATCAAGCACGAGGCAAGAAATATTGCTTGACTTGGAGAGTACTTTCTATAATGTCATTAATATGGGACGGTTGTCAGCCCACTATTCCAAAAGGCTAAGAGGATTCAACAATTGACACAGACGAGAAATTTAACATGAGTTTATTGAGATACCAATTATACTAAACACCACTATAAATCCTACTCTAACACTGGCCAATAGTTTAAGAAATTAGACATGGAACAAAACCTCAGAGATCACACACATTACCTTAAGACCTCTGTCTCTCCATCCGGTGGACACTGTCTCTCCCCTGGCTGTGGATGTTCGTCACAGACCCGCCCTCGATCCCGGTGTCCCGCACTCTGTTCCAACTAAGTCTCTACAGGACCTCTATATACTACCCCAAGAGGTGGAGGGGAAGATTTACTGTTGCTACCTACACCAAGGGGATCGGGCCACACGTGCACAAACACTTAAGAATTTCATTAAACTAGTTTGACATTCACCATACACTGTTCAAGAGAGGAATTATTAATTACGTGTGTGGCTGACCTCTGACCTGGCTAATAGGGGGAGATCCATGGATGTTTACACATAAGAATCTGTGGTCTAATTCCATTACCCTGTTTGACAAGGGTATCATGAAATATTATATACTTGAAACCAGCTGACTAAGACTAACCCAGGAATTTTTTTAAACAACATACAAGATAATCCGGAGGTCATCTGGGCTGACCTCTTGGAGAAGGCTTCCCTGGGTGAGAACTCTACACGTGTTCAACACCCTCCCAGCAAGCATTAGAAATATTGCAGGAACAAAGGTGGAGGTATTCAAGAAGCACTTAGATAAGTTCTTTCAAGAAGTGCCGGACCAACCAAGCTATAGTGGACATGTGGGGGCGGCGAGCCGCTCCGAGCAACAGCCTGTTGGACCAAGTTATCTCAAGTCGAGCCTGGCCGG
>WNGS01087425.1:0-12720 GCA_020271785.1 Procambarus virginalis
AATGGTTAGGATCAGTATAGGAGGCCAACCTGAGGTAGAAGTTGGTATCTTAAGAGATACCGGAGCTAATCAGAGCGTGATTGCGAGAAGCCTGATTGGGAATGATCGACGATTAGCTGGCAGGAGAAAGATGAAAGTATATGGGTTATTGTCTGAGAGTGACATGCCCGTTTGTACTGTCCAGCTAAGGTCGGAATATGTGTCGGCGGAGGTGATGTTGGGAGTGTGCCCCGACATACCTGTTCCAGGAGTCCAAATGATCCTGGGGAACGACTTGTGCGGGACAAAGGTGTTGCCAAGAGTCATAGCGGAGACTGTGCCAGAGGAGTGCCCAGAAGGCCACGGCACGGGTGGGACACCTGAGAGTGTGAACCTGACTGACATCCGAGGAGATGAGTCAGGAGACCGCCAAGCCATTGAGTACCCTGTCTCGGTAGTGATGAAGGCAGAGGTGGCCGACGAGGAAGACGCTGGAGAAGATGAGACAGTGTCTATTCAGCCGGTAGAAGATATCGACGTAGATATAGCGTGGCTGTTTGATGAAGGTCCAGCCCAGGGAAATGAAGTCTCGGTGAGGTCGAAAGGGAAGATGACCCAGCCGAAGAAAAATCATGTGAAGAGAGCGAACCTGAGTAGACCCCAGCCTGCTGAAATTAAGGGTCGGAAGGTGAGTGCAACTGTGCTGAGCAGAAGTGAGGAAGGATGTGGACATACTGAGAACGGGAGTAGAGCGTCAAGTTGGTCCACGAGCACAGAGGCATTTGAATAGTAGAGTTAAGTTGTTTGAGATGTCAGGAGTTGACATGTTTCACAGAAAACGCGGAGGAGAGATAGTGAAGAAGAATAATAGCCGAGAAAATAGAAGGAAAAGAGACAGTATGTGTGGAGAGATGCTTACGAGCACTCTAGGAGAGGTAAAGCAACATGTACGATCGAGTGTTGTTGGATGTAGTACAGGACTCGGAGAAACTGTTAGAGAACAAAGAAGAGTTGAAGGAGAAGAAATGGAGTTGTGTAGAGACGAGAAGTGTGAGAAGAGGATGATGATACAAGCATGGAGGAGTAGAAGAAAGCCGAGGACTCGATGGAAGTCAAACAGGATGAGGTCTCAGATAAATGAGGAGACGAAAGGGAGGATCGTCGGTGAAGACGAGGGAGTGAAGTATGATGGCAGGAGACGAAAGTATAATGGCAGTATATGGAAGTGTGAAGACGACAGAGGAGGTACAGACAGTAGATGTCTGACTCTGGACGTGAAGAGAAGAAGACAAGGAAACGGAGGGTGGAAACAATAAGTAGAGTTGACCGATGGAGTGCAGGCGTCCAAGGAGGACAGCCTAGCCAAGAGGTGTCAGAGAAGTCAAATCGGTTGTGAGAAGATCATGTTTCGGGCGAGTTGTGAGCCAGATGTTGCAAGGTGCAATGAAGTAGTTGTAGACTCTGAAGAGTACGTGAGCAGATCAACCGGTCGAACCAATCGGTTGGAGAACGAGACAATGTAGTGGCTGATGCGTTATCTCGAGCTTTGCCACTGAATAACTCTCAAAAATAAGGGGAGGGGAGTGTTATGATCTCAGCCTGCAGGAGAAACGAGTCTCACCCTTTGAGAGTTATTCAGCAAGCCTGACCTAACTGGAAGGTCCAGGAATTATAGAGGCGATAACACAGATGTAAAATAGTTTGTTGAATTTATATAAAAGTTTGAGATTATGGGCAATGAACTAGGAAACAGATAAATGACTTGGTAGGAGATGTGGACGAGTTACTGGAGGCGTGAGGCTCGCTTGTGGAGGGCGATGACCTCACTTGAGGCCAGACATCGCAGGGGAGAAGCCGCGCTTTGACGAGCTCCCGCCAGGAGGGAACCCCTAGTGATATTATCTCCAAGAGAAGAGAAGGTGCAGACGTTCCAGCTGTTGAATCGAGCTGAAGACGTTGCGGTCTCAAGTCCTGGACGGCGAGGAGAGAGTATTAAGCCGCCCAGTGACAGTTTTGTGGGCTGTGACAAGCGCCCTGGTCAGACGTTGTCAGAGGGAGAAGCGCCCTCGACCAGATAATCTGTGGTAAGCCCGATTTAAGCCAGTTCATAGTGTTTGCTTGTAGTTGGTCGTGTGCCCAGCGACAGTAGCGATGTTTATTTTCAAGTTAGAAATGTTTTGGTATGGCAGAAAGCCTAAAATAAGAGAGTGAAGTGGGAGGAGCGCGGAGCGACGTCCGTCTTCTCTGAGCGCTGGCGGGCAACTGAAGGAGCCCGGCTCCTGAGGGAGGAGGCCCCTCCCAGCGTGAGTGAGGCTCGCCCAGCGAGGTGGCGCATGGACTCGCCCACGGGGGAGTCCACTCTCATTAAATGTAGAGGACAGATAGGGAGTGGAGGCAAAGATATTATGTGATTAATTTTGTTTGTGTTAAAAAGGGAAACAATTTATTGGAGTGCAAATGGGTTGCAGGTTTGTCTTTGGGGAAGAAGTTGCTGAGGACTTGGAAGCCAGCACAGAGGGAGTGGTTGATGAGACTCCAAGGCAGGGGAGGAGAGGACCCCGAGCTATGAAGAAGCAGTGAGGAGGAGTGTCACGTGCTTCTGCAGAGGTGGTGAAGTGCCACAGTTATTCGAGGAAACTTTATGGTGCAGCAGCCAGGAGAGCTGTGGATGATCCTAATAGGATTAGGGAAGCACCATAGTTGTTCAAGGAATCTTCATGGTAGCAGCCTGGAGGAGCTGCAGAGGATCCTGGTGTTTAAGCCCTGAGGAACCTGAAGTTGTCAGGGTAGTGAAATAGTTCTAAATGATCACTTGTATGGAGGTGAGAGTGTTTGTCATTAGCGTGAACGACGCAATGAGAGGTGAGTGATCGTTTGCCATTTATGTGCCACGAAGTGTATATTTAAGTTTAGAGTCACGGTCGTAGGCAGGATTACCTACAGATATTCTAAGACTGATAGAATGATCGATTGATTCGTTGTGTGGCACGGATCATTTATACTGATATATATATATATATATGTATATATGCATATTAATATGCTATATTATATATATATATATATATATATATATAAATATATATATATATATATATATACATTCTCTTGATGGTAGTGTAACATTATATTGTGAGACTTAATCTACTTGAGGAGGTTGATAATATTAGGTAATACCAAGAGATAGGATACCACTTAGCAAGCTGAGGATAGAGTTCTGATGGTGTTGGAGTGCAACCTGATTATAATAGTACAGAGTATAGGATTCATCATTATTATATGTATGCGTGTATTGTATATGTACTTCGTCCAGTAAATGTATCCAAATTTGCTGGTGTTTGCACTTGTCCCAGTGAGGCTTCCCAGGAAATAGTAAAGAGGGAGAGAGAGAGCAAGAAACAGGAACCACTGCTGTGGACAGGGTAAGACAGAAGTCTAGCAAGACAAAGGGGATTGAGGAGGTCATATTCCATAAGGAGAGAGTGGGGAGTCACAGCGGCTCGAGTGGGTGTGTGCACGTGACAACAAGGCTGCGTGTTGGAGCCGCATCCCCTAAACGTGTGACGTTGAGCCCCTCTCCAAGAGCCACAAGTGCCTAGTGTGATCTCTTAGTGAAATATGAGCATTTGTCGAGTTGTAGGTTGGGTGGTCCGTCAGCGGTAACACCACCAAATCCACCACCGCAACAGTAGCAATACTAGGATTCTTTTTGAGGTGTAGAAATGATTAGCCTATGAATATAGTGGCTAGCATCCAGCTGAGTTGCTAGATGGATGAATTGAGGTGCGACATTTGAATGGCTATTTGATGGATGTGAGGACAATTGACTAACCTATGAACACAGCTACTAATCCGCTGTGCTGCCAGATGTGTGGTAACTACTTGTGGATTATAGTACGATATCTAGCTATAGGGTTTCATAATTGCTGTTGTGTATAAAACTAGAATGAGAGCTATTTATTAAAACTATTATTGTAAACTAATACTTTAAGTGGGATCCCTTGATTGTTTAGAACATAGGGTGGACATGAATATGAATGAGATTGGGTGGAGATATATAGGAGCTGCCTCGTATGGGCCAATAGGACTTCTGCAGTTACCTTTATTCTGATGTTCAGCTCACCTGCTATGCTGCCAGATGTACGATTCTGCTTAAATTCCGGTACGACATTTGGTTTGCTGTTATACTTTTTGAACCCATCATTGCATAATGATTACAGTTGTGGATGATTAAAATGTATATTCTTAAACCTCTGATTAGGTTAGGTGGGGATGGTTAGTCTAACCATTTTGAATAATAAGATCAAATACATATGCTAGTAGGATGCTAAAGGCCCCATTGGACATCTGGTGACGTCATACATAGTTGACCAGTCAGGTGAAGCACAGAGTACAGTTGAGGTATTAAGCCTGATTAAGAGTTCACACTTATGTGTGAACCTCCTGGGATCCACATTTAGCACGTTGGCTCCTCGCACCGCATTAGGGATGATGACGTCAGAAAAGAAGGTAACTGCAGAAGGCCTTATTTCAAAAACATAAGAGGCTTGCTTTTACTGAATGAATATTTTGATTTGTTATATGCTACAGTAAGGTGTGGGAGGCATTTTTTTTTTTTTTTGAGCGAATGTGAGATGCGCATATATATTTTCGCACGTGCAAATACATTTATGCGTTTATGCAGCAATATTGGATTACTACTGAAATCGCATTAAAGTCACCACGCCTGGGAGGGGACTGTTTTCATACAAATGGATGATAGTGGGTTTTCATTTTTATTTGCCCAATGCTCAATAAGCAATCCTTGAAGAAAAGATTGACAAAGCTTAAATTACATTCTCTAGAAAGGCGAAGAAATAGAGGTGGCATGATAGAGCTGTGACTGAATGGAACATGATATAGGGGGATATTAATAGGCTATTAATACTATAAACACGAAACAATGGGTATAAATTGGATAAGTTTTACATTTAGGAAAAAAGACCTGAGTAAATACTGGTTCAGTTACAGGGATGAACGCTGAGATACATGGTAGTTCATGCTCTGTGTTGCTCCCCCTTTGATACATGTAATGGGTGACTGTTGGAAGTAAATATGAAATTTAAAATAGACTAGGGATGATGGTATTTTGCATTAGGTTTCAGGGTCACTGTTGTAACGCAAAACACACGACTCATAGAGCGGCTTTTTAATCCCCTTGAAAGTGCCTGTGCAGGAACGCTGCGTGGCTTGCTGGTGACGTCATTGACCATTGGCGATGCCTATGTAAGGGTCGCTGAGGTAACGCAAAACACACGAGACAGGGACCGGCATTTTAATCCCCCAGGCAAGTTGATTTGAGAAAACCCAGGGTGCGTAGACCGGCAGTGGAAAAAATTCGAGAAAACCCAGGGGCCATAGACCGGCATTTTAATCCCCTTGAACGGTCACTGAGCGGACAGCTGATGACGTCATTGACCCTTAGCGATGCCTGTGCATGGGTCATTGGGGTAACGAAAAATACACGGGCCACAGACCGGCATGGTGAAAAAAATTTGTACAAAACATAGGGGCCATAGACCGGCATTTTAATCCCCTTGAACGTGCCTGTGCATTAACGCTGAGCGGACAGCTGATGACGCCATTGACCATAAGCGATGCCTGTGCATGGGTAACTGGGATAACGAAAAATACACGGGCCAGAAACCGGCATAGAGAATAAAAGTTCGTAAAACCCAGGGGCCAGAAGCCGGCATGGGAAAAAAATTCGTAAAACCCAGGGGCCAGAAGCCGGCATGGGAAAAAAAATTCGTAAAACCCAGGGGCCAGAAGCCGGCATGAGAAAAAAAGTTTGTAAAACCCAGGGGCCAGAAACCGGCATGGGAAAAAAGTTCTTAAAACCCAGGGGCCAATGATGTGCATGGGAAAAAAAGTTCGTAAATCCCAGGGGCCAATGACGTGCGTGGAAAAAAGTTCATAAAACCCAGGGGCCAATGACGTGCATGGGAAAAAAATTCGTAAAACCCAGAGGCCAATGACGTGCGAGGGAAAAAAGTTCGTAAAACCCAGGGGCCAATGATGTGTATGGATCAGCGGGGTAACGAAAAAAACACGGACCAAACACGTGTGTGTGAAAAAAAACAAAATGGCATGTGTTTGGCCCGGTTTACACTACTCCACACCACCACTATTACACCGCTACTACCACACCACCACCAGTACACCACTACTACCACACCACCACTAGTACACCACTACTATCACACCACACTAGTACACCACCACTACCACACCACCACTATACCACACCACCACTAGTACATCACCACTAGTACACCACAACTAGTACACCACTACTACCACACCACCACTAGTACACCACTATTACCACACCACCACTAGTACATCACCACTAGTACACCACAACCAGTACACCACTACTACCACACCACCACTAGTACATCACCACTAGTACACCACAACTAGTACACCACTACTACCACAACACAACTTGTACACCACTAACCACCACTAATACACCACTACTACCACACCACAAGCAGTAAACCACAGCTAGTATCCCCCTACTTCTACCACACCACAACTAGTACACCACTACTACCACACCACAACTAGTACACAACTTGTACTCCACTACTACCACACCATCACTAGTACACAACTACTACCACACCACCATTAGTACACCACTACTTCCACACTACCACTAGTATACCACTAATACCACACCACCACAAGTACACCCCTACTACCAAACCACAACTAGAACACCATAGTTAGTACACCACTACTATCACACCACAACTACAACACTACCACTAATACACCACAACTACCACACAACATCTAGAACATCACTACTACCACACCAAAACTAATACATTACTACTACCACACCACCACTAGTACACCGCTACTTCCACACTCAACAAGAACACCACAACAAGTAAAAAGTTATAAACTTCAACTTGTGGTTATAAGCAAGTCTGTGCATTAAGCATTTGGCACTGAGTTCTCCCACATAACAGGGCTCGATGAAAGAATGCGAGAGGTCCCGCACTATCCCATTGCCTGGAGAGGAATGGAGTTCTGGTTGGTTAAATACCCCAGAATTCCTACCTCTTTAATGGCTCTGAAGTATGGTGTAGTGGATATAATGCGTAACTGCCACCTTGATCACCATTGTTCGAGTCCCCTGGTGGGTTGAGTGTCTAAAAAGTTATAAACTTCATCTTGAGGTTATAAGCAAGTCTGTGCATTATGTATTTGGCACTGAGTTCTCCCACATAACAGGGCTTTATGAAAGAACGCGAGAGGTCCCGCACTATCTCATTGCCTGGAGAGGAATGGAGTTCTGGTTGGTTAAATACCCCAGAATTTCTACCTCTTTAAGGGCTCTGAAGTATGGTGTAGTGGATACAGTGCGTAACTGCCACTTTGAAGGCCAGTGTTCGAGTCCCTTGGTGGGTTGAGTGTCCAAAAAGTTATAAACTTCAACTTGTGGTTATGAGCAAATCTATGCATTAAGAATTTGGCACTGAGTTCTCCCACATAACAGGGCTTGATGAAAGAACACGAGAGGTCCCACACTATCACTAGGTCGCATCAGCCGGGACCCACGTGGAGACCTGAAGACCTCACAGAATTACCGACGACACGCCATGTATTCACCTAGAGTGCTTGTGGGGGGCTGGCTGGTAAGTGTCTCTCATAAGTCTCCAACAGTGCACAAGGTTTATATAATATCATATCATAGACTCTATTGCATTCAATTCAACAATACAATCGTAAGTGGTAGGCAGGTAACAGGGACAGCAACTGTGAGCTCACTCATTAGATGAGTCGCTTATCCCCTTGCCATAATCCGAAAATAACACCTCACCCATCTCCTCTTAACCCCCATCTCACTCTCCCAAAACTCTCCCCCCCCCCCGTTCCCACTCTCCCCTGCCACTGAATACTGTCACGGGGGGTGTGCCGGGGATCTGCTAGCACTCGGCTGCTAGGGGCTCGAAAGGCCGAATACTCGGCCCCTCCGACTCCCGGGATTCACCGGAGTCTCCTTGGTCCCACAGGAGAGGACCAGCAATGCCCACCTCCGCAGGTCTTTGCTTCCACCACTGAAGGGGTGCCACTGACTCACCCTGGAAGCCCTTCAGTCAACCACGGGGAAACTGCTATCAGCAATTCCGGCCTAGACCCGTGGAGGAGTGAAGAAAGACTCGGGCTTACTTTGTAACAATGACCTCACTGAGTCTTGCCTGCCGGACAAAGAGGTGGCAGGAACTCCTTTCCCGCCTGTCTTCTCTATCTTTTCCTCAACAAGGTCGCCAGCTGGGTTATTATATCTGCACCCCAGCGATGCAGTTCAGTGGGTGTATATATGTTGTCTGTTGCCTGAGTGTTGCTACTACCAAGACAATAAGAAATTCTATAGGGAACGTGATGTCCCCTAAATGGTACTATGATAACCCTCGTGTATGCTCAATAGAGGAATATAATAATAATAATAATGGAGGCACACTCAAACACAATAATAAAATGTGTGAATTTACTGATAGAATACATGATCACACATATGACTATAAGTGACACAAGGAAATGAAAATAATAATAATAACTCTGGAGATTGTCAGCAACTCTTCTCTCACGTTCTCCAGGCTCCTTCAACTGGGCAGATAGACAGGAGTCACACACTCTCTCACAGAAGGGCCTCTTCACCACGTCGGCTCCTCTTCTTCACTGTCCTGCCATCCACACACACTGTCCTCTCTGACAGTCCTGGACATAAGCTGCCCTGCAGCCTATTCTGCTACTAAAGCTTTAATATCCTATTTCCACATATATAAGTGAATATAATGGCCTATCTAGCCTACTCTCACAAGGGGTAATGGGAGGGAAAATGATCTACCTTAACAATCCTTGGCTCACGACGCCTGTCCCTCGATGGTGTGAGGGTCCTATGCTTCCTGAGTCGATCCTCGGTGATCCAGGAACGTTCCCACAGGTCCTCAGGTGTCGTGAAGCCTCGCGTCTTCGCCGTTCCAATCCCTGGGGTTCAGCTATCCCAATCCTGGTCCATCGATGGGCGCTGAGCTTATCACCATATTCACCCACACGTTCCTTCCACGAGGCGTTGCTCCTCGCCCTAGGAACGGTGTCGTCCCTCTAACAACCTCAGTGGATGTGACCCGGTCACAGCTATGCCTGCCCGCCACACCTCTTCCAGGCCCTCACATCCAGCGTCGCCGCCCAGCGTCGTCACCGAATCTTTCCCAAGTTTGGCACTTCTCTGCTCAATCAACTTGGTTCCTTTTGCTTCCCAGAAGCGCGGGGTCTCCTATATATCAGGTGGGCTGCGATGGCTAGCTCTAATCCACTGAGAAAGGCCTGTTTAACCTCCAATCCTTGAGAGCTGACAGAGGAGCGTCCTCTCCCCTTCGCTGTCAGGTCCAATCTGACCATGGCGCCGCCCGGGTACTCGGTGACGTCACGGCGGGCTCTGATTGGTCGCCTGTGACCCGAGTCACCCAATCCGCACACGGCTTGGCGTCCATTCTAAAAGGTCATATCTGCAGTAGGGGATACTCTTTCATTTATATCCGGGCGCCTCTTTCCCCTTACCTACAGACTTATAATGTAAGTTTCTCCCTGCAGGGAGAGTCGATATGACTCTTATAGCAGGCAACGAAAGAGATAGGAGAGGGCACCGTAACATACCCCTCCCCTTAAAATAAGAGTCATATCGGTTAGTGAATCCGGGAGAGGGCATCTGCTACCACATTCTCCCTTCCTTTAATGTGCCTGATTTCTAGCCAGTACTCTTGTAATAGTAGGGCCCATCTTGTCAGCCTTTGGTTCGTGTTCTTCATCCTGTGCACGAACGTCAAGGGGTTATGATCGGTGAACACTTGCACCGGTCTAGTACCTCCACCCACATAGACGTCGAAATGTTTCAGTGCCAGGATCAGGGCTAGGGCTTCCTTTTCCACTGTACTATAAGCCCTCTGGTACTTTTCGAATTTCTTTGAGTAGAATGCTACTGGACGGTGAACTCCGTCCCTCTCTTGAGCTAACATGGCTCCAATCCCCACGTCGCTAGCGTCGACGTACAAGATAAAGTTCGACTCGAAGTCGGGCGAAATCAGCACTGGCGCTTCGGTTAATAACTGCTTGGTCTTCTCGAAGGACTCCTGGCATGCTTCCCCCACCTCCATCTAACGTTCTTAGATAGCAATTCAGTCAGAGGGTGTGCCACTGTCGAGAAGTTCTTGCAAAATCCTCTGTAGTATCCGATCATCCCTAAATATCGTAACAATTCTTTTCTCGTCCTGGGATTCGGATATTCTCTGATTGCCTTCACTTTATGGTCTACCGGAGTCACCTTCCCTTGACCCACGATGAAACCTAAGTATTCTAATCGGGCCTTACCGAATTCGCTCTTGGCCAGATTTACCGTCAGGTTCGCTTCTTCCAACCGTTGGAATAACTCCGTCAGTCGACTCACGTGTTGTTTCCAGCTATCGGCGTACACCACAATATCGTCTATATACACGGCGCAACCGTCCATCCCTCTTAGCACTTCGTTCATCATCCTCTGAAAACAACTTCCGCTGTTCTTCATACCAAACGGAAGTACCTTATACTGGTACAATCCGTCTGGAGTAGCAATGGCTGAGATCTTTCTCGCACTCGGAGACAAAGGGATTTGATAGTATCCTTTCAGCAGATCGACCTTGGTAACAAACCTTGCGTTTCCCACTTGGTCGACGCAATCACTTATTCGGGGCATCGGGTGAGAATCCGACACGGTTATGGAATTCACTTTGCGATAGTCGGTGCAAAAACGATAGGATCCATCACTCTTCTTGACCAGCACACAGGGCGAGCTCCACTCACCATTGCTGGGCTCAGCGAGATCATTCGCTAGCAAATATTCCACCTCCTGTCGCATGATCTTCCTCTTTTCAGGACTCACCCGATAAGCGCTCTGCTTGATTGGCTTTCCTCGCGCACGTCCACTTCGTGCACCACACTCTTGTGCCGTCGGGCACATCCGTGAAGAGCGACTTGTTCCTCGTATCAGCGTCACTAGATCTCTCCTTTTCCCTTATCCAGATGACGCAGCCTCTCTCTAGATGTACCAAACTCTCTGTGTTTGACAGGCGTGTACCATCGGCACGGGCCCACTTCTTTCCTCTGCTGGCAACACTTGGCTCATCTCCATACACAGAGCCAATTTCCCTTCCTGGGACGGTGTTGCTCCCTTCACTCCCGAACTCTCTTGCTCCTCTGGGAAGTATGGCTTCAAACGATTGATATGACATACCTGTGTCTTGTTAGGGCGATTCGGCTTACTGATCTCATAACTTACAGGACCCACACGGCGAACAACCGAGTATGGACCACCAAAGCGTGATTCCGTCACTCTACCTCTCCCAGGTAGCAACATCATCACTCTGGCTCCTGCCTCGAACTCCCTCGGGACAGCCTTCTTGTCGTACCAGATCGACATCTTCTCTTGAGCTGTCTTCAGGTGATCAGCAGCCAGCTCCTTCGCCGTTTTCAACCGTTCGTGGAATCTCCGCACATACTCTTCCACTGTCACTAATGTTTTCCCCGCCGTCAACTGCCCTCAGCATCGATAACGGGCTCCTTACCTCGTGTCCAAACACTAGCTGGATGGGGAGAATCCCAGAGATCAACAATAGCATCTCGGATCGCAAACAGGGCTGGACAGACAGCCTCATCCCATTCCGCTCCTGTTCTGCACATACACCCTTAAGATGGTCTTCAGAGTGGAATGGAACCTCTCAATCGCTCCCTGCGATTGAGGTCTATAAGGAGACGATCGTAGTTGGGCTATTCCCCAGCTGCCATAGCTGCCCTAACCACTTCGACTGGAAAACGCTTCCACAGTCGGACTGGATCTTCTTGGGCACACCTACCCAAGCAAAGAACCGCTGAAGGTGTCCCATGACGCATCTCGATGTCACCTTCCGCACTGGGATCGCCTCTGGAAATCTCGTCGAAGCAAACATGATAGTCAATAAGTAATTATTCCCTTTTCTGGTCTTAGGTAGTGGTCCCACGACGTCGATTATTAGGCGTTCAAACGCCTGGCCGAACGCCGGAACTGGAACCAAAGGTGCTTTCGGGATGGCAGGGACGTTCTTCCCGCTCTCTGGCACGGGGAAACACGTCTTGCAAATTCTTCTTACATCCGCGTCCATGCCCGGCCAATAAAAATGTTCCGAAGCCTGCTTAAAGTCTTGGTCACTCCCAAGTGACCCGCGGGATCCACTGAGTGTGCAAGCTTCAGTACCGCGTTTCTGTACCGCGCCGGCATCACCCCTGACGCCTCACTCTCAGCACATCATCACCCGCTTCTTCCCTAACGGTCTCCACTGCCTCATTAACACTCCCTTCTCAACGAAGAAGTGAGTTGGTGACTCGGGTCGGCGAGACCTCCTTCAGCCTCCCGTACCAACTCAGGAAACTCTTCCCTTTGCAGCTCACCTAGACGGGTGCGGTCAATGCCTAGAGGACTGGTGAGAGTAACTTGGACACTCCTATCCGACCCTTCCTCACCTGTCGCTTGTCCTCTGGCCCCTCTCGGAACAAATGATCGAGCCCCAGGTCAACCGGCATGTTCTCTTCGGCGTGACTGGATCCGCTCAAATCATCTTCCCTCACGTCTCGTCCCGACGTACACCGCGCATACGGAAATGCCACTCTCGC
>WNGS01087430.1:7341-25544 GCA_020271785.1 Procambarus virginalis
AACTCTATATTAAATATATGACAATTTTTTCTGTCAACGTAATATAAAGGTAATGTAACTTCCCACACCTACTCTGACTTAACTTTGGTTCCTGACCTAACCAAACTTACCTATCCTCACATACCTTATGTAACTTAACATAACTTCCTTAACCTAACTCAATATAACTTCCTGAACCAAATTCTATAACTTACCCACTTTATGTAACTTAACATAACTTTCATAGCTTTACCTACCTGACATATCTTACCTAACCTAACCTACGTAACCCATTTTACCCATCCTCAACTTCCTGATGTAACTTATCATAAATTCCCTACAATAACTTGCCGCCCTGAAAAAAGATAACCTAATTTACATAACCTCACCCACCTAATCCAACCTACCAAACCTTACCTTCCTAACCCAACTTTCCTAACCTCACTTACCTAACCCAGATTACCTAACCTCACTTATCTAACTTAAATAACTTGCCTCACTTAACTTGCATAATGTAACTTCTCTTACCTAACCAACCTGAATTAACTTACTCAAATTACATAACTTACCAAACCTAGCTTACTTTTCAAACATTTCTTAATTAACCTAACTTACCCAATCTAACTTGTCTAACCTTTGCTACCTGATGAAACTTAACCTAACTTCCATAACCTTACCCACCTGACAACTTATCTAACCTAACCTACATAACTTTCAGAACATATTAACTTAACTAATATAACATAACTTACCCAACCTCAACTACCTAACTTATGGGAAGATCATTATAATATCTGGTAGTCGAGGCGTATATCAGTAAAATATCAGGTAGTTGTGGAGTATAACAGTGTAATATCTGGTAGCTGTGGATCATATCAAATATAGTTTCAGGTAGTTGTGAAGTATATCAGTATAATATCTGGGGGTTGTGGAGAACGTCAGTATAATATTTGGTAGCAGTTGTGGGGGTATATCAGCATAATATCTGGTAGGTGTGCAGTATATCAGTATGTTGACCAGACCACACACTAGAAGGTGAAGGGACGACGACGTTTCGGTCCGTCCTGGACCATTCTCAAGTCGATACTTTAGCCACGTTATTGTGACTCATCGCCTGCATATATCAGTATATTATATAGTAGTTGTGAAGTATATCAGTCCAATATCTAGTAATTGCCGGTATTTCAGTACAATATCTGATTGTTGTGCAGTATATCTGTATAATATCGGGAGATTGTGAATTAAATCATTTTACTATCCAGTATTTGTGTCGTATATCAGCCCAATATCTGGTACTTGTGGAGATGATCAGCCCAATGTCTGTAGTTATGGAGTATATCAGTCCCATATTTGACATTTGTATAGTAAATCAGACCAATATATGTTAGTTGTTGAGAATATCAGTATATTATGTGGTAGTTGTGGAGTATATCACTCTAATATCTGGTAGTAGTTGAGTATATCATAATATTATATAATAGTTGTGAAGTATATCAGTATATTTTCTCGTAGTTTTGGAATACATCATTCAAATATCTGGTAGTTGTGAAGATCATTAGTTAAATAAGTTGAAGTTGTGGAATATATCTGTCAAATATCTGGCAGTTGAGGAGTATATCAGTTCAAATTCAGTTTGTTGAGGATATATCACTCCAAATTCAGTTGGTGAGGAGTGTATCAGTATTATATGGAATGTTATACTGATATATTATTATGCATGTTATACTGATATACTATTATGCCTATTTTACTTAAACTGATATACTATTATACCTATATAGTTGTGGAATATATCGGTCCAATATCTGGCAGCTTTGACGTATATCAGTGTAATACATTGTAGTTAATAAGTAGTAGTACTTCATCAGTAGTATATCTGGTAGTTGTGGAGTAAATAAGTAAAATTTCTGGTAATTTTGGAGTAAATCAGTATAATATATCAGTAGTATATCTGGTAGTTGTGGAGTAAATAAGTAAAATATCTGGTAATTTTGGAGTAAATCAGTATAATACCGAGTAATTTTGGAGTATCTTTGTATAATATCAAGGTCATATACCCTCCCCTTCCAGTTGAATATATGATCTCATGTGTGCTCTCAGTACACAGCGATGATTAATATTTCATCTCTTGGGTTCTCTGTACCCAACGAGATTTAATAGTTCATCTCTTGGGTTCTCTGTTTCCAGCTAGGTTTAATGTTTCATCTCTTGGGTTCTCAGTGCACAGCGAGGTTTAATATTTAATCTCTTGGGAATTAAACCTCGCTCTAAACCGAGCGAGGTTTAATACTTCATCTATTCGGTTTTTATTGCCCATGGAAGTGTAATATTTCCTCCCTTGAGTTCTCTTTACCCAGCGAGGTTTAATATTTCATCTCTTGGGCTGTCACTATTCAGTGAGGTTCAATATTTGTTCTCTAAAGTTCTCAATACCCAGTAAGGTTTAAGATTTCATCTGTAGGGTTCTCAGTACTCTATGAGGTTTACAATTTTATCTCTTGTGTTCTCAGCACCCAGCGAGGTTTAATATTTTATATCAGTATCCAGAAACGTTTAATATTTCATCTCGTTAGGGTACCCTACGCCTCATTTAGATACTTTTCTTTGCACTTCGTACATCTCAAAAGACATACATACACATCTCTTTTCAACTTTTGGTAAAAATCACATTTTTCCAGGATCATTGTTCCCCGGATAATATTTTCCAGGATCATCGTTCCCCGGATCACGTATCATCCCATCATTACCACAGCGAGTTCCCGTTTCCTGTATGCTCTCTCCTCACCGAGATCCATTCACCTAACTGTAATTACCTACTTGTGATTCCAGTTGTAACATTGTATCATAGATCACTTTTCCTAGCTCTGATCTCTTTTTAACTTCATAGAGTTCCTTGTCTATTTCCAGATGTTTATTAATCGGACAAGTTGACGAGTATGAGGGATAGCGAGCATGTTTTTTAAGACAAATTTAATATATTTAGGTAGTAAATAGGTACGCTAGGGTTCGCTGACTGTTGTGCGAAGGTTTCCTGGAAAATACAGTCGATTTTTGAAAGGGGGGACCGGGATAAGGGAAGTGGACTCTAAACAGGTGGCTGGTTCACAACCACATTCTCTTTTCAACTTTTGGTAAAAATCATATTTTTCCAGGATCATTGTTGAATGTGAATGACCACATTCTATGTGGTCATGTGTAAGATGCCGAGCTCGAGAAACACATGGTACTTAATTTGTGTATTCACGACAGAACTCGAATGGGACGTGTCAGGTGCTGAACACCTCTCTGTGTGACGGTGACGCTGTCAACCTCGTCAGCGACCCTGGCTGGAGCTACTACGATCTAGAGGACTCCCAGGACCCGGTAAGTGCCGCTGTAGCGCGAGCTGGAATTGAATGAGAGCTGGAGGAGAGGCAAAGATGGGTGGGATTGAGACAATGCATTGGAACATGGAGGTCTAGGTTAGATCATCTACCATCTTAGAAGCCCTGAGGATCTTTGTAGGTCCTCAGAAGGAGAGAGTAAAGTAATAAGGTGAGGCAAAGATTAAAGTGTGAAGAAAGAATCGAGTTTAACTTTGCCACGCATGTTTTGGGGAGACAAAAATATTTGTCTTGTATTTATTTAAGAAAATTTAAATAATTCAGCATTTAGAATAATGTGCTTTACATCTGATAGCCTTTTATGAGCAAGAACATTTATCATTGATAGGAAACACAGTTGTCAAATTATTGAGACATAACAGTTAAGAAGGTTTCACATACAGGATCTCGGCAGCACATTTGGGTTCATTCTAGACTAACGCTCGGTAATCCCGGGTTCGAATTCCGGACGGAATAGAAATGATTGGACACGCTTCCTTTCACCTAATGCCTATTTTATATCTAGCACATCTAGCACAGTAGCAAATCTGTACCCCCGGAGTTAGTCAACTGTGTTGGGGTTGCGTCCTGGGGACTGTCTGTAGTTCCACCCTGGTGGTAGGGGGGGAGACCCTTAAATACAACCTATTTATATATATATAAATAGATTGTCCCCAACAGGACGAATTCAATTACACGTATTACTTATTTTTTAATTTATTTAATTTTGATAGTTCATAATAGTATTTTGATTTCTTCAATAAATAAATAAAAGTTATTAATGTATAATTACGTAAGTTTGTTTGTCTTCTATTCAAACTTTGTGAATAATTGCCAAACATTGTGAGAAACACAACAGTGATTCAGTAATTATATTGTTAGTCATTATCATCACGTCACTGCTGTTAGTATTACTAACATCAAAGAGCGAAGCTTCTCACTTCATCTTCTATGAGAGGATGAGGTGCTCTCGTTGTCACGCTGAGCGTTGTTAGAGCTCTACTTCTCGCCACATCCTCTGCAACAGTGTCAGCGCTCTCGTTGTTACCACATCCTCTGCGACTGTGTCAGCGCTCTCGTTGTTACCACATCCTCTGCGACAGTGTCAGCGCTCTCGTTGTTACCACATCCTCTGCAAGAGTGTCAGCGCTCTCGTTGTTACCACATCCTCTGCGAGAGTGTCAGCACTCTCGTTGTCATCACATCCTCTGCCAGAGTGTCAGCACTCTCGTTGTCATCACATCCCCTGCCAGAGTGTCAGCGCTCTCGTTGTTACCACATCCTCTGCGAGAGTGTCAGCGCTCTCGTTGTTACCACATCCTCTGCCAGAGTGTCAGCACTCTCGTTGTCATCACATCCCCTGCCAGAGTGTCAGCACTCTCGTTGTCATCACATCCTCTGCCAGAGTGTCAGCACTCTCGTTGTCATCACATCCCCTGCCAGAGTGTCAGCACTCTTGTTGTCATCACATCCCCTGCCAGAGTGTCAGCACTCTCGTTGTCATCACATCCCCTGCCAGAGTGTCATCACTCTCGTTGTCATCACATCCCCTGCCAGAGTGTCAGCACTCTCGTTGTCATCACATCCCCTGCCAGAGTGTCAGCACTCTCGTTGTCATCAAATCCCCTGCCAGAGTGTCAGCACTCTCGTTGTCATCACATCCCCTGCCAGAGTGTCAGCACTCTCGTTGTCATCACATCCCCTGTGAGAGTGTCAGCACTCTCGTTGTCATCACATCCCCTGCCAGAGTGTCAGCACTCTCGTTGTTACAACATCCTCTGCGATAGTGTCACGCTCTAGTTATCACTACATCCTCTACGATATTTTAGAGGATGTCACCACATCTTCCACAACTTTAATATTAATTTAGATTTTGTTATCTTCGTCGACTTTAATGTTAATGAAGTTGCTCGCGTTTTCTACATCCTTATTGGTAATAAATATATCTTCCCCACCTTTATTGTTAATAAAGCTGCGTTCAACTTGAACAGCTTTATTGTTAATAATGATGCTATCTTTATCCACAGATTTCATGTATAGAAAGGTGCTGTCATCTTCCACAGTTTTAATGTTAGTAAAGATGCTGTGACTTTCCTCAGCTCTGACTATATTTCTAGTTATAACTGCATTTGGTGTTTTAAAAGTTAACTTAGGTGTTGACCAGACCACACACTAGAAGGTGAAGGGACGACGACATTTCGGTCCGTCCTGGACCATTCTCAAGTCGATTGTGATGAGGAAGTGGAGAGACAGGCAATAAATAGGCAAGAGAGAGCTGAGGAGCAAAGTAAGGTGTAGTAGAGGGGATATTAATAGTAATAAGAGCTGCAGAAGGCCTATTGGCCCATACGAGGCAGCTCCTATTATAACCACCGAATGAGAAGGAGAAGGAATAAGAAGAGGATAGCAAGGGAGCGTGGGAGAAGAGAGAAAGAAAAGGAAAGAGAAAGAAAGAAAATAGAAGGGGAAGGCTTATGTTAGGTCACGTTTGTTAGAAAGATTAGAGCATTTGAGTATATACTATAAAAGGGAAGAGTCCACAGCAACAAAGCCAGGACTCAAGTTCATGTTGGGTACATTGTGTATTAGAGCCGATTCCAACAAGACGGCGTCTGTGTAGAGTAGAGGCAGGAAAGATTATTTTGGAGGAAGACCAATCAATGAGATGATTAGAATCCCTCACATGGCAGAAAGAGAACATTGTTAGTGTCTGCAGACGTAACACTTCTCTTGTGTTCTTTAAGTCTGTCATTCAGTGTACGGCCAGTTTCGCCAAAGTATTGGAGAGGACAAGACGAACAGAAAATAGAGTAGACACCAGCAGCATTAGAAGCAGGAGGAGCAGTGTGAACTAGATTGCTACGAAGTGTGTTAGTTTGTCGAAAGGCGAGTTTAATGTCAAGAGGACGAAAGGTATTGGTAAAAGTTTTGAGTTCAGATATGAAGGGAAGGCATAGTACAGTGCTACTAGTGTTGGAAGCAGGTTTAGGATGAAAGAAATTTCGTTTAGCTTGAGAGTAGGCACAGTTGATGAAATGCAAAGGGTAACCAAGGCGAGAGAATGATTTGTAGATAAGGCAATTTCAGAATCAAGAAACTGAGGGTCGCTGATGCGTAGAGCGCGGAGGAAGAGAGAGACGAGGACACTTTTCTAACAGAAGGAGGATGGTAGGAAAAGAAGTGAATGTACATGCCACTATGCATGGGTTTACGGTAGACAGAGAAAGAGAACCCAGACACAGAGCTGTGAACATGATCGTCAAGAGAAAAGGAAGGAGGGAATTAGATTCCACTCAACTTTGAAATGGATAGAAGGAGCCAGATTGTTAAGAGAGGCGAGGAAAGGCTGGAAAGATTAAGGTCATGAGGCCATAAAGCAAAAATGTCATCAACATAGCGAAGCCAGAGCGAGAGGGACGAGTATCAATAGAAGGAAGAAGAACAGTTTCGAAGTATTCATGTAGAAATTAGCAAGAACAGGGGAGAGAGGGAACCCATAGCAACCCGAAAGTTTGAGTGTAATATTACCGTTGAAAGAGAAAGAGTTAGAGTCAACACAGAGTCTAATGAGATCAGGAAAACGTCAGTGGGAAGAGGGAGAGGAAGAAGGCCCTCTGACGCCTTCTGTCTAAGGAAAGAGAGAATGTCATCGAGCGGAACATTAGTAAACAGAGAGGTCGACATCATGACTAAGCATCTTACAAGAGGGTTGCAGGCGCAGTCTTTAATGAAGTCCTGAGAGTGACGAAGGTGGGAAGGGGGAAAAAAGTGCCAAGGTAAGGTGTCAGGGTTTTAACGAGCCAGGAGGCAAAGGATGGCTGACAGAGCCCGTGAAGAATGATAGGACGAAGAGATAAAAAGGTGGACAACTTAGAATGAACTTCGGAAGGGTTTGGGAATGGTGAGAGGGCGGGTGTTAAGGCGAGAGGCAAGCGCCTGGAAAGGATTAGGGAGGGCGAAAATAAGAGAGGGGGGACGGCACAAGGTGTTAAGAGGAGGAGTGGAGGCCTGTTGAAGAGGAATGATACTAAACATATAATGGTAATAGAGGCGGGTATAAGAACTAGACATGTGACAATTACTAACCCTTTTAATTAACATATTAAATCTGGAAACCTTCCGGATCTAACTTTACTTTTAAAACAGATGGCAACTTAGAAGAACTATGTTTTTTCAGTAAGAATTACTTAACTCTGCAGAGACGAATTGGGACTCTGAAAAACATAAACTAGAAATAGTGACAACATTGAACTGTAATTTCCCTGGTCACTCCGGTGACCACTTTTAGACACAGACACGTGGCAATAACTTTTGCCAAAATCTAAATGTTCACGCTGAGCTGTCATACCATCATACCATAATATCTGGTAGTTGTGAGACATATTGTCTCAATATCTGGTATTTGGGGAGATACATGATCCAATATCTGGTACTGCATTGAGTATATCCTTATAATGCTGTGTCTTTATGGATCATACCATAGAATATCTGTTGGTTTGGGGGAAGATCGATAAAATTAAAGTGGTAGATGTTGGAAGTATCATCAGTAGAATAGCTGTTAGTTTGATGTGAGTATCCTAGTATAATAATCTGTTCAGCAGTGCCCAGGGGCACTTTGTCCAGAAGTGACAGCCTTAACTGTAAGCAAGTGTCAAAAACAAAAAGTTTGGCGCTAAGCTATCATAACATCTATTCAACACGCGCAGATATTGTATAAGCGCAACAATTCCCAACATTAGACTGAAAATATGTCTCAAAGCGAGATATTGGGACGGATACTAAAGAAGACTCAGATATGCTATCTGACACCTTCTAAACCATCTAAACACTGATTATTCTAAGGAAACTACTAAGTACTTACCTGATATAACAAACTATAACTAATATTCGATTCATACTCAGTTCAAGTGTTGTTATGTGGACAGAAGCAAAATACACCTCCAAGGGATAGAGTAGCTGTAGGCTATTTCTAACCCCCCAACAGATTGATACTTACTTACTTAAACCACATGTCCTTTAAAATGAACTGATCAAGTGCACAGCATAACAAAATTCCACTGGATATACTTCACAACTACCGGATATTATACTGACAGGACCCCTCAACTATCACTAAACGCTGTTATAAGATGCCAGGTTAACAGGATATTGGACTGTGATACTCAACCAACTTCCAGTTATTGGATTGATTTACTCAAAAACTACCAGCTATTGGACTGATATACTTCCCAACTACCAGATACTATACTGAGATACTCAACAACTACTAGATATTGGACGTTATACACATGAGGACTACCCTTAGTAGACTGAATGACGTACTGTCCACAACTGGCCATATATGTACTGGATATACTTCCACAACAGAGCCATAGAATTGACGACAGATCACAGTACCAACGTACCATTATAGTGGAGCGGATATTCTCCTTAAACTACAAAATATACCATATGGATAGATACTCCTTAACTACATAGTGTTGGATTGATAGATCCACAACTGAAGATAATTAGTACAGATATAACTCAACAACTCACAAGACATTACGGTCATATATATCACGACTAAAAAACTACCAGTAATTGGATTGATTCTACTCCACAAGCTAGGACTACCAGATAATTACTGATATACTTCGCAACTACCAGATATTATAATGATATGATCGACAACTTCCAGATAAAACTTTGCAATACTTCACAACTGCGAGATATTGTAGTTGAAGTACTCAACAACTGCGAGATATTGTGTTCGAAGTACTCACGAACTGCGAGCATATTTGTCGTTGCAGGACTCCACCACTGCGGAGATATTGTGTTTGAAGTACGCAATCAAACTGCGAGATATTAGGCTAGACATTACGCCAGTAACTAATAACCCACATATTAATGCGTATGATCTACCAACTTGCCGGATGAAGAGTACTGATATACTCCACAACTACTCTAACTACCAAATAGTTGGGCAGAGATATAGACCACAACCACAGATATTAACCGTGATATACGCAACAACTACTATGAAGTTACACTCTGTGACTTTAACCCAAAAAGGGTAAATTGAACTGATCTGCTCCCCAGCTTACCACATATTAATGATTGATATACCTTCTCATGTATCAGATATTACACTGATATGATCCACAACTGCTTGATAATAAACTGTTATATTCCACAACTTCCAGATATTGGACTGATATACTCCACAACATCCAGATATTGGACTGATATACTCCAAATCTACCAGATATTATACTGACATCCACAACGACTATATAATAAACTTGATTATAGGCCTACAAAAATTAACCAGATATAATGACAATGATATACTCCCACAACTGCCCAGAAAATAGACTGGATAGACCCCACAACCTGCCAAAAATCGAACTGAGATTACTCTACAACACTACCAGATATTGGACGGATTCACCCTCGAGCTTCAGGATATTTCATTGATGTTGCATCTCGCAAACCACACAAGACTATTATTCTGATATCCAGATCTAGACGCTGAATATTGGAGCTGAATATTGTCGACAACGGCAGATAATTATACTGATAGTTCACAAACTACTAATTATTACATTTATATACTACAAAATGTTAAGTAAATTGGACTCATCAACTCCACAGCTACCAGATATTGTACTGATGAACTACTTCACAACTACCAGGATACTTAGCTTGACATGATCCCAACCGACTGGATAACACACTTTATTTCGACAAACTAACAGATATTGGATTGATATACTCCAAAACTACTATTTATTGGACTGATACACTCCAAAATACCAGATACTGGACTGATATACTTCACAACCATTAGATATTATTCTGATATGTACGACCACTACCAGGATATTGGATGTATAGCCTAATACTGCCAGATATGTTTATAGATATACCTCCGCATCGGGCTATTAGATTGGACTGATATACTGGCACAACTTCCAGATATTGGACTGATATAATGCATAGCATCCAGATATTGGACTGATATTGTCCTCATCACTACAAAAATATTATACTGACATACAATTACATGCTATTGACGGATATAGTCACAACTACATATATTATAATGATTTACAGTCAACAACTACTAGACATTGTACGCATAGACTATCACGACTTCCAGTACTATTGGACTTCTACGCACAGGTTACCAATAATAGTATTGATATACTTGGCAACTACCAATAGATTATACTAAATGGGATCAACACTTCCAGATAATACACGCCTATACGTCACAAACTACGAGATATTAGCGGAAGTAATACAACAACTAGCAAGATAATTTTCCAGCCAATAGACACATGTTGCCGCTTATGAGGCTATCCAACTACCCAATATTAGACTGGATATACGCCACAACTACTAAGTATTATACTGATATACACCCCATACCGCCAGATAGTTCACTGATATACTCCCAACTGCAAGAAAATGACAGATACTTCCACAAGTACCAGAAATGGGACTGATATACCCCACAACTACAAGAAATGGGACTGAATATACTCAACAACTACCAGAAATGGGACTGATATACCCCACAACTACTGCCAGTACTGGTAATATCCACAACAGAACATATATTAGAACTGATACATTTCCTAAACTACCAGATATTTGGACATATATACACCACAACTAGACCAGAAATTGACTGTAGGGTCTATAATTACGATATTCCAGTGATCTAACCGCCACAACTATCAGATAGTAGACTGATATACGCCCATCAGCTTTAAAAATTATGCGGATATACTCCACAACATACCAGACAGTTGGAGTGAGATCTTCCCCAGACTACGACATATATACACTGATATACACCAACCAACTTTACAGGATATTGGCGGCGGATAATCTAAACAAATGCCATGATATTAGACTGATAGACTCTAAATCTATTAAGTGAATGGGACATAGATATATCTCAACAACTGCAATGATATTGGAACAGATACCGACACAATAAGCTATCAATGTTAATGGTATACTGCACACCTAGGCAGCTATTATACTGACAGTATTCCACAAACTATCAGATATTACAGTGATATTCTCCACAATTAGGAGATAAGAGTGGGCTAATATTTTCCAAAATTAGAAGATATTATGCTGATATACGCCACAACTTCCAGATATTATACTTGTATAACGCAAAGTCTATACTGATTGACTTACATACCAACAGCTCTTATACTATGAATACTTCACACAACTTCCCGATAATTAATATGTTGTTAGTATATATTCCACATACCAGTACAACTATATACTGGTGTATACTCCACAAATACCAGATATTACACGGATGCTCCACCAACTAACCCAGATATTACAGCGGATGCTCCACCACTACCAAAGGCCGGAGATATTATACTAGTATACTCCACAACTAACAGATATTATACTGATATACTCCACAACTACCTAAAATCTATTGACTTGATCCACAACTTCCAGATATTATACTTGTATAATCTACTAAAACTACCGGGATATTACACTGAGTACAACTCCACAATAAGGAGAATATTAAACATATATTCTCCCACTTTAACCAGATAAGTTGGGCTGATACACCTCACAAACAAACAGATATTATTCCTGTATATCGCCACAACTAGCGATTCTAAATAGTATCCTGATATGCTCACACAACCACCAAATCACTATCTACGTGATAATAGTCCACAAGTACCAAGATGTTATAGTTGATAAATCGTCAACACTACGCAAGTTCTATAATTAATATTACTCCAACATCTACCGAATAAAATTATATTTATATCACCATAACTGAAAAAATATTACACAATTTTCTCCAGAACGACGAAGAATTATTCGGTATTTTCAACTTCCACGATATGTAGAGTGACTATTTCGCACAAAACTCAGTATATTGGGACTGATAGACACCACAAACACTCAGCCAAATATTGGACTGATATACACCAGCACTACCAGATATACTAATATCCAAAAAGACTGTTATTGAACTGATATACTTAACAACTGCCATATGGTTGGATATATATTAAGCCTACACTAGCGTGATATTGTGGACTGATATCACTATCACAACTACCTGATATTGGAATGATATACTCCATAATTACCAGAGATTGTACGGATATTCTGGCACAACTAACAGATATTATACTGATATACTCCACAACTACAAGTTATTGGAGTGATATATGCCACATCGACAGATATTAGAATGATATACTCAATAACAAATATACATTGGACAGATAATCTAATACAATGCCAGAAGTTGGACCTGAAATACTGAACAACCGACCAGAGATTGAGGACTGATATACGCTACCAATACCAGATATTAAAAGGATATACTGCAAAACTACGAGATAATATATAGATTCAAAGCACAACAACCAGATATTATTTTGATAATTCCTCCACAAATACCAGACATTATACTTACATTCTTCACAACTATCAGATAGTATATTGATATTATCCGACACTACAAACAGAAATCAATAGACTCCACAAATGCCAGGTAGCGGACTGAAATACTCCCACAACCAAATATATATTGGACTGATATACTTTACAACTACCAGATATTGGACTGATATACTCCACAACTACCTGAAATTGGAAAGGGGGGGGGGGGGGGGGGTGATTTTGGGGGGGGGGGGGGGTATATCTATCCATAACCACTAGATATTATTCTGATATTCTTCCAGTATTAACTAACTATTGGAGTGATATACTCCACAACTACCAGATATTGGAGTGATATACTCCACAACTACCAGATATTGGACTGATATAATGCATAGCATCCAGATATTGGACTGATATACTCCACAACTACCTAAAATCTATTGACTTGATCCACAACTTCCAGATATTGGACTGATATATTCCACAACTACCAGATATTGGAGTGATATACTCCACAACTACCTAAAATCTATTGACTTGATCCACAACTTCCAGATATTGGACTGATATATTCCACAACTACCAGATATTGGAGTGATATACTCCACAACTACCTAAAATCTATTGACTTGATCCACAACTTCCAGATATTGGACTGATATACTCCACAACTGCCAAAAAATCGACTGATATACTCTACAACTACCAGATATTGGACTGATATTCTTTACCACTGCCAGATATTGGACAGATATAGTCCACAGCTTCGATATTAGGGACTGATGATGCTCCTCAACTACCAGAACATATGTGATAGCTCCTCAACTAACAATATTGAACGAGAAATCAGTGCCAGGTATGTGACTGATAAACTCCACAACTTCAAGATATTGGGCTGATATACACATCAAATACCATATATTCTAGATATAATGCACAACAACCAGATATTACACTGATATACTCCACAACTACCAGATATCAAGACCAATTCCAGTTAACTTGTTAGTCATATCATTATAAATATCTAGTTGTCGGGAGTATACACCGGGATATATAATCTGGGTAGTATGTCAAGTATATCAGAAATAATATCCTGCTAGATTGTTAGGGTATATCGGTCCAATATCGGGTTAGTTGGGGAGTAGATCAATGTAATATCTGGTTGTTGGCATTAGATCTAGAATATGAGATGAATTTGATGGTGTATAGCAAGCCCACTATCTTGAAGTTGTGGAGTTAGTCAGTCACTAACCTGCGAATATTTTAGTTCAAGCTTATGTAGTTGAAGGTAATATCACATATATTTTCCTGGTAAGTTGAGGAGCAGATCAGGCCAATGATCAAAAGCTGTGGACTATATCTGTCCAATATCTGGCAGTGGTAAAGAATATCAGTCCAATATCTGGTAGTTGTAGAGTATATCAGTAGCATATCTGTGTAGTTCAGGAGTACATCAAATATCTGCTAATGTGGAGAGTATAGAACCAATCCAAGAACTTATAGTTGTGGTGACAAATATGATCAATAATATATTGGTTCTTGCACATTATAAGCCTGTAACATTATCTAGAGTTTGAGCAGTATATCCTGAAACTCATCTGGTAATTTGTGACGGATATATCTGTCCAATATTAAGTAGTTGTTGAATATATCAGTCCATTATTTGGTATTTGTAGAGTAAATCTGTCCAGAATCTGGCATTTGTGAAGATTATCTGTTCAAAATATGTTACTTGCCTGAGGATATCCCAATAAATAGTCTGGTAGTTGTGCGATTAATCACTCCAAATTCGTGGTAGGTTGTGGAGTAATATCCTCCATATGCTAGTATATGAAGATAATCAGAATAATATCTAGTTGTTATGAAGATATCATGCCAATTTCACGGTAGTATGTGGAGTATAATCAGTCCAGATATCTGGTAGTATGTAAACAGTATATCAGTCCATACCTATGTTGGTTGTGGAGTATTTCAGTCCGATACCTGGCATTTGTGGAGTTTATCTGATTTACTGTTGTAGTTCTGGATCTACTCAATATACCTAATCTGATAGTTGTGATAGATAGTAAGTATACAGGTCTGGTATTTGTGGAGAAATATCCAATACATATCTGTTAGATTTGCTTTGAATCTATATAATTAAAATCTCGTAGTTTTGCGAGTATATCCTTTATAAAATATATCTGGTAATGAGGTAGCGTTATAATTCAGTCCAATTAATCTGGTCTTGGTAGTTGTATCAGTATTTCCAGTCTAATCTCTGGCATTTGGTATAGATTATCTGTCCAATGTATATTTGTTATTGAGTATAATCATTATAAATAAACTGTAGGATGATGGCATATAATCACTCCAAGACACTTGGGTGTGGAGATATATCAGTATAATATCTAGTAGTTGTGCAGAATATCAGTACAATATCTGGTAATTATGGAGTAGATGTAATTCCAATATCCTGTATTTAGTGAAGATAATATACGTCCAATATCAGCTAGTTGAGGCTTATTATAATCCACATATGGCAGTTGTTAAGTATATCAGTTCAATAACAGTCTTTTTGGATATTAGTATATCTGGTAGTGCTGGTGTATATCAGTCCAATATTTTGGCAGTTGTAGGGTGTATATCTGTCCAATCTATGGTAGTTGTGGAATATATCACTCTAATATCGTGAAGTTGAAAATTATACCAGAATAATATCTTGTAGTTATGGAGAAAATTGTGGTAATCTAGTTGGTAGTTAAGGGTGATATAAATAATAATAATCTGTGTAGATGTTGAGTATATAAGTACTAGAGAATCTGGTAGTTGTTGACATATCACTATAACATCTGGTACTTGTGGAATCGATCAGTATGAGTATATTTGGTGGTTGTGGAGAATATCAGTATAATATCTGATAGTTGTGGAGTATATCACTCCAATATCTGGTAGTTGTGGAATATATCAGTCCAATATCTGGAAAAGTGGAGCAATATATGTTTAATATCTCCTATTGTTGGATTTAGTCAGTTGCAATACTATCCGTTAGTATTTAGGTAGATATTATATTATACAAGTATAATATCTGGAAGTTGTGGATCAAGTCAATAGATTTTAGGTAGTTGTGGAGTATATCACTCCAATATCTGGTAGTTGTGGAATATATCAGTCCAATATCTGGAAGTTGTGGATCAAGTCAATAGATTTTAGGTAGTTGTGGAGTATATCACTCCAATATCTGGTAGTTGTGGAATATATCAGTCCAATATCTGGAAGTTGTGGATCAAGTCAATAGATTTTAGGTAGTTGTGGAGTATATCACTCCAATATCTGGTAGTTGTGGAATATATCAGTCCAATATCTGGAAGTTGTGGATCAAGTCAATAGATTTTAGGTAGTTGTGGAGTATATCACTCCAATATCTGGTAGTTGTGGAATATATCAGTCCAATATCTGGAAGTTGTGGATCAAGTCAATAGATTTTAGGTAGTTGTGGAGTATATCACTCCAATATCTGGTAGTTGTGGAATATATCAGTCCAATATCTGGAAGTTGTGGATCAAGTCAATAGATTTTAGGTAGTTGTGGAGTATATCACTCCAATATCTGGTAGTTGTGGAATATATCGGTCCAATATCTGGCAGCTTTGTGCGATCAGAGTAATAATTTGTTAGGTAGTGTGAGTATATCATAATATCTGGTAGTTGTGGAAATAAGTAATATCTGGATGTTGGGAGTATATCAGTAGTATATCTGGTAGTTGTGGAGTATATAGTAAATATCTGATAGTTGTGGAGTATATCACTGGAATATCTGTAATTATAGACAATATCAGTCTAATGTCCGGTTATTGTGGTGTCATATATGTCCAATATCTGGTAGTTATGAAATGTATCAGTCTAATATATGTTAGTTGTGGATATTACAGTATGGCATGTAGTTGTTGAGTATATTCAGTCCCATTTCCTGGTAAGTTAGGTGAGTACTATCAGTCCCATTTCTGAAGGATTGTGGGGTATATCAGCCCATTGTCTGTGGTACTTTGGAGATAGATATCCGTCAAGTTTCCTGGCAGTTGGGGAGTATTCAGCAGTGAAATATCATCTGGCGGTTTATGGTGAATATATCAAGTATAATTATCGAGTAGTTGTGGAGTAGATTCAGTCTACATATGATTGGTAGGTTTGCAGAGCATATAAGCCGCAACATTGTGTTATTGTGGAAAATTATCTTGTAGTTGTTGAGTACTTCAGCTAATATCTCGTAGTTGTGAAGTAAGAGGAGTGTATATATCCTGGAAGATTGTTGATACAAATTAGTAATAAATAATCTGGTAGTTGACAAAGTATATCAATATATGATTTGGTACCTGTGGAGTACTAGTACTCCATAATACTAGGAAGTTCGGTGAAGTATATGAGTAACCATGTCTAGTATGTGTTGAGTACATCATTATAATATGCTATGTATTGTGACTATAATCATATCAATATCTGGATAATTGTAGGTCAGTATAATATTTTGGACGGTGATGATGGAAACATCAGTCCAATATCTGGATGCTATGCATTATATCAGTCCAATATCTGGATGTTGTGGAGTATATCAGTCCAATATATAGCAGATGCGGGGTATATCTAGATAGCCATATCTTGGCAGGTACTTAGGCGATAACCAGTCCAATATCTGGTATTGGGCGGACTTATCCAATAATATCTAATGGTTGTGAAGTATATCAGTCCAGTATCTGGTATTTTGGAGTGTATCAGTCCAATAAATAGTAGTTTTGGAGTATATCAATCCAATATCTGTTAGTTTGTCGATAACAGGGTGTATATCCCATAGTGATTGAGGATCAGGTCAAGATAATCATATAGGTAGATTTGTGAAGTCTATCAGTACAATAGCTGGTAGCTGTGGAGTTGAGGAGTCCATTTACCGTAAGGCATTATGATAGTGATATATATAGTAAAATTAGTAGTTGATGAAAATAGTCAGTATAGATATCTGCAGTTGGGTCGACCAATAGCAGTCCAATATCTAGCTATAGATTTGGATATCAGAATAATATCTTGTGGTTTGGGAGAACATCAATGAAATATCTGGAGTCGAGTGAATCAGTCCAATATCTGGTAGTTGTAGAGTATATCAGTCGATTTTTTGGCAGTTGTGGAGTATATCAGTCCAATATCTGGATGTTGTGGAGTATATCAGTCCAATATCTGGATGCTATGCATTATATCAGTCCAATATCTGGATGCTATGCATTATATCAGTCCAATATCTGGATGCTATGCATTATATCAGTCCAATATCTGGATGCTATGCATTATATCAGTCCAATATCTGGAAGTTGTGGATTATATCAGTTCAATAACAGACAGTTGTGGAATATAACAGTTTATTAGCAAGCAGTTGTGGATCATATCAGTGTAA
>WNGS01087430.1:25569-41033 GCA_020271785.1 Procambarus virginalis
AAACACCAGGTGAACCCATGCATAGTGGCATGTACATTCACTTCTTTTCCTACCATCCTCCTTCTGTTAAGAAACAGTGTCCTCGTCTCTCTCTTCCTCGCGCTCTACGCATCAGCGACCTCAGTTTCTTGATCTGAAATTGCCTTTATCTACAAATCATTCTTCGCCTTGGTTACCCTTGCATTTCATCAACTGTGCCTTCTCTCAAGCTAAACGAATTTCTTTCATCCTAAACCTGCTTCTCCAACACTAGTAGCACTGTACTTAGCCTTTCCCTTCATATCTGAACTCAAAACTTTTACCAATACCTTTCGTCCTCTTGACATAAACCGCCTTTCGACAAACTAACACCTTCGTAGCAATCTAGTTCACACTGCTCTCCTGCTTCTAATGCTGCTGGTGTCTACTCTATTTCTGTTCGTCTTGTCCTTCCAATACTTTGGCGAAACTGGCGTACACTGAATGAAGACTTAAAGAACACAAGAGAAGTGTTACGTCTGCAGACACTAACAATGTCTCTTCTGCCATGGAGGGATTCTATCATCTCATTGATTGGTCTTCCTCCAACATAACCTTTCCTGCCTCTACTCTACTCTACACAGACGCCGGTCTTGTGGAATCGGCTCTAATACACAATGTAACCCAACATGAACTTGAGTCCTGGCTTTGTTGCTGTGGACTCTTCCCTTTAAGTAATACTCAAATGCTCTAATCTTTCTAACAAACGTGACCTAACATAAGCCTACCCTTCTATTTTCTTTCTTTCTCTTTCCTTTTCTTTCTCTCTTCTCCCACGCTCCCTGTTTGCTATCCTCTTCTTATTCCTTCTCTTCTCATTCGGTGGTTATAAATGGAGCTGCCTCGTATGGGCCAATAGGCCTTCTGCAGCTCTTATTACTATTAATATCCCCTCTACTACACCTTACTTTGCTCCTCAGCTCTCTCTTGCCTATTTATTGCCTGTCTCTCCACTTCCTCATCACAATCGACTGAGAATGGTCCCGGACGGACCGAACTCGTCGCCTTCACCTTCTAGTGTGTGGTCTGGTCAACATACTTTAAGCACGTTTATTGTGACGCCTGCTTAATTTAGGTGGTTATCTTAATTCCATTTTACCATTCTTTATTATTTTTCATTATAGAGTTCTATATTTCCTCGACACTTATGCACTTATTTAATCGATATATATGTTGACGATTAATGGAAAAAACTTCGTTGTTACTGTGCCAAATGTGTCATAAGTAATGAGTCAGTCAACTCCACTACAGTGACAAATTGCTGAAATACAATCTTTATTATTTACTCCTCTTTGCACATATGAGTTCTTCTTCCTAAAACCTCTACTATAAATAAAGGTTGGACCACAGTCTATACCTAAATACCATGTTCCTTAATCTACAACAACTTCTATAATTATATGTATATTCACAACCATGGTATCACAACACATGGTTCACAAAATAGCATATAATTTTAACAATTTCATTGTGTCGGGGGACAGAAAAGTCAGTTTATACATATATGTTAGGCTTATATCGAGATCCCCCACAAGACGAATTACTGACCCTCTCCTGGATGCTTGCCCCACAACAAGCTGACTAACTTCTGGGTATTATTTACTGCTAGGTGGACAGGGGTATGAGGTGAAGGAAACTCTGCCAAGAAATCTATGTCCCGCCCTGGATTTGAACTGGAATTCTTGATTATAACTAGAGAACGAACCCGACTATATTACTGGGACATCCAAACATATCGTAATAGTAGTGTGGCAGGTAGGAACTCTAGTAGTTTGTTCACAGGTAGTTTGACTTCATGGTAGTTTATTGTAGTGGTAGTAGTTTGTTCACAGTCAGTTCTTATAATAATATTACCATCCTCACAACCACGATCATTCATAGTATTGTTTTTATCACTACCGTCATACAGTCAATGAATATATCCACATCATTCCCATCATACAGCCACTGTATGTATTACCACCATAAGACATCCACTGTACTTTATCATCACCGCCCAACCCGTCCTCTTAAAAATAACGTCACTTTTGGCCGTAGCACGCTATGGCCAAATTTCGACGTAATTTGAAATGAAATCGCACTCACAAAAGTGACGTTCTGTTCCATTCTATTTGAGTCGTCCGGCGTACGCGCAGAGGTTATGAGCGGTCACTTTAAATTAACGTTTTCATAACGGTTTTGACTTTATTATAATTTCCTGCCCACCTAAACCTATCAGAGGACCCCTTAACTTACTGTTGTTGAAAAAAAAAATCCCAAATTTATTTTCAATTTTTTTTCATTTCCAAATTACGTCGAAATTCGGCCATACGGACCAACGGCCAAAAGCGACGTTCTTTTTAGAGGACAGGTTGACCGGCCACCATCATACAGCCACTATTAATTACTACCATATGACATCACCTTCATTTATCATCACCACCACCATCATACAATCACTGTATTGCCATCAGCACTACGAGCATGCAGCCGCTGAATTGATGGACATTAGATACGTTCCATCATACAACAACTGTATATATTATCACCACACCACCATCATACAACTACTGTATTTATTACAATCATCATAAAACCACTTTCTTTAAAATCCACCTCTACCATCATACAGCCACTATATTTATCATCATCATCATCATACAACCACTGCCTTATCATTACCACCACCATCATACACCTCTACTCTAGTTCATTAACCATCACCTTCATACAACCATCATATTTATCATAGTAACTACCATCATTACAACCACTGTAATCTATTCATTACCACCGGAGCTTCTCACAACCATACACAATAATATCTCAAGCTCCACCATAATACCTCTAAGTCTACCATAATACGTCAAGCTCCATCATAATTCCTCAACCTCGACCTATAACACTCAAGCTACACCATAATGCTTGAAGCTCCACCAAAATACCTCAAGCTAAACCATAATACCTCACGCTCCACCATAACTCATCAACCTCCATAATAATTTCTCAAACACCACAATAATACTTAAAAGCTCTACCATAACACCTCAAGCTCCACCATAATACATCAAGCTATCTTGAGAGGATGATTCTGATTGATTGATTGAGATGATTTGAGATGAGATGAGATGAGATGACTTGAGATGACACCTCAAGCTACACCATAATCCTTAAAGCTCCACCATATTATCTCACCCTCCACCATAATACCTCAACCTTCACAATAATACCTTAAGCACCACAATACTACCTCGAGCTCCACCATATACCTCAAGGTCCTACCATAATACCTCAAGCGGTCACCAACATAGTCCTCCGTGGTGTAGTGGTTAAGACGCTCGCCTGGCGTTTCGCGAGCGCTTGTCCGGTGTTCGTATCCTGGCCGGGAGGCTTTACTGGGCACAAATCCTTAACTGTAGCCTCTGTTTAATTCAACAGTAAAATTGGGTACTTGGTTGTAAAAAAAGATTTTTTCGCGGGGTTTATGTTCTATGTTCCAGGGAAACATAAGATTAAGGATTTGCCCGAAATGCTATGCTACTAGTGGCTGTACAAGATGTAAGAACTCTTGTGTTATATAAATAAATAAAAAAAATAAAGTAAGACCTTAACCTACACCATAATACCTCAAGATACACCACAATACCTCAACATCCTCCATAATACCACAAGCTCCACCATAGGGCCCTGGCTAGCTGAGTGGACAGCGCTCGGTATTCATAGTCCTAAGGTCCGGGTTAGATCCCCGGTGGAGGAGGAAACAAAGGGCAGAGTTTCTTTCACTCTGATGAATATGTTCACCTAGCAGGTAAACAGGTAGCTGAGAGTCTACTATTTTTTTCTCCACACCCTACACACACACAGACCCCCAGGAAGCATCCCGTGACAGCTGACCATTCCCAGGTACCTGGTTGATACCTATAACCAGTACCTATTTACTGCTAGGTAACAGGTGGCATAGGGTGAAAGAAACTCTCCCATCGTTTCCTCGCCGGAACCCGGGACTAGAGGATCACCTGTCCAGCGTGCTGTCCGCTCGGCGGCAGGCTCCCTTGGTTGTTAAATGTGCTCCATCATAACGCCTTAAGTTTACGATATTACTTCAAGCTACACTATAATGCCAAAAGCTCCATCACAATACCTCAGCACCTCAATAATACCTCAAGCACCTTCATAACACCTCAAGCTCCACCATAACACCTCAAGCACCACCATAACACCTCAAGCTCCACCATACCACCTCAAGCACCACCATAACACCTCAAGCTCCCCCATAACACATCGAACTACACCACAGTACCTCAATCTCCACGATAAAACCTCAAGCTCAAATAACATCTTAAGCTCCATCATAATACCTAAAGCTCCACCATAACACATAAAGCTCCGCCATAATAACTCAAGCTCCACCATAATACCTCAAGCTCAATCACAATACCTCAAGCTCCAATATAACATATCAAGCTCCACTATAAGAACTGAAGCTCACCCCATAATACCTCAAGGTCCACTATAATACCTCAAGCTTATCATAACACCTCAAGCTCAAACTGCACAATAATACCTCAATCTCCACCATAATAATACATCAAGCTCGACCATAACACTTCAAGCTCCACCAAAATACCTCATGTTCAACCATAACCCTCATCTTCCACCATAATTCCTCAAGCTCCGCCATAATACCTCAAGCTCCACCATAATATCTCAAGCTCCATCATAGTACCTCAAGTTCCACCATAATATCTCAAGCTCCATCATAGTACCATCAAGTTCCACCATAAATCCTCAAGATGTATCATATTTCATCAGGTTTCACCATATTACCTCAAGGTCCACTATAATACCTGAAGCTCCATCATGATACCTCAAGCTTCACCATAATACTTCTTTGAGGTGTTTTAGGGGTTTAGCGTTCCCGCGGCCGGTCATCGACCATGCTCCTACCTCCGACTTCAAGCACTATCATAATACCTGAAGCACCACCATAACTCCTCAAGCTCCATCATAATACCTCAAGCTCCACATAACATCTCAAGCTCCATCATAATACCTCAAGCTCCTTCATAATACCTCAAGCTCCATCATAATACCTCAAGCTCCACCATACATCTCAAGCTCCATCATAATACCTCAAGCTCCTTCATAATACATCAAGCTCCATCATACTACCTAAAGCTCCACCATAACATCTCAAGCTCCATCATAATACCTCAAGCTCCATCATAATACCTCAAGCTCCATCGTAATACCTAAAGCTCCATCATAATATCTTAATCCCCATCATAATACCTCAAACTCCATCATAATACCATTTCTGATTTGATGAACCAATGGTCTGGGAAAAGATAGAAAGGAAGATGGATGGGGAGATGAAATTCTTGCAGAGGATTTGGATGGGGAAGGAGGATAAAAATTTCAGTGGAATATCCATCGCGGGTGACAGTCAGGTGTTTTTCACAGGTGCTGACCTTGGTTTTTGGTTTGTGCGGCGGGGTTGCGATGACCGTGGATGATCCGGTGAGCTTGAGAGGTCTGCGCCAGGGCTTGTGGTGAGGTGGATAGTTGCGTGGAGGTGCCTCAGTCTTGGTTCTTCTTCGACTTTTTTCTTCAGACTTGGTTCTTCTGTTGCAAGTGGATGTTTCAAAGTCTTCTAAGTCTTGTCGCACTTCTGGGTCTTCTGTTTTTTTTTCGCCTGATACTTGCTTTTCATGATATAGCCGTGCTGTCGTTGGAGTGGGTGAAGAGGCCTCCCCTACCGAGATTTCCTGAAGAGTCCCAGGCGTCGTCTTTAGTCGGTGTGAGTTTTCCTTCGGTCGCACAGCCTCGGGTGTGCTCTGGCGTCGTGAATTGGCGGGTGCAGCTACTGGGGGAGAAATGGTGGTGTTGTTAGCACGTGTAGACAGTACGTCGGCGAGTGCGAGGGCTAAGATGGTGATGATAGAATTGTTGAGCGCTAGAGTGCTTCCGTCTGGGGAGCCTGGGTTTTGGATGGTGCGGAGTCTAAAATGAGATCGTCCACGTAGGCGCTCTTGTGTTAGTCTTAGTAGTGAATCAAGGAGGCCATGGCAGTGAGTCTGGCTAAAGGGGCGATGATGGGATACAGCCCATTGGCCAGTACCGTTTTGTTGAGTTCCAGGACGAATCGTTGATTATCTGGTCCAGTGAGTCTCGCTATGTTGATTGGTCCACGTGTCCCCAAAGTGGAGGTAGGAGTGCCTTGAAGGTAGGACCATTGTTTGGCAGGGCTGGGAAGACTTCTAGTCTGGTTGGTTGGTGATGAGGTGCTCAAGCTGGTGCTGAAGGCGGCAGAGATGGAAAGTGTAGCTTTCTTGGATGCAGCTTGTTTCTTGATAATGTCCTGTCTGCGAGGGCAGCGGTGGGAAATCGCGGAGTGGTCGCCATTGGAGAGCAGAGAGCATTGTGTTTCTGACTTGCAGAATCGAGTAGTGGTGGTCCTTGGCGCAAATGCTGCACTTCTGGACCGGTTATTGACACTTTACGATGGGGTGGGAGGACTCGTAGCACTTGAAGCTTTGCTGAATCTCGTAGATTCGTTCCTTTTTTACTCGGTTGGGTGTGATCTTGATACCATAGCAGGTAAATTTATGTGTGATGGCCTGGGTAGTCGCGACTATTGTAGCGAAGGTTAGCTTCATGGTTGGACTCCTGCCATCGGCAAGTCCGAGGAAAGTACCAGCAAATACCGTCATGTTTTGGTTTTCATCCTGTACGTTGTTGATGATATCTCATAGGTGATTGGCCGTGATCTGTGAGCAGGTTTCGCTGATAAAGATCGATTTATCGGCGAGAAATTGGGGTGGGAAGTTGACGAGCTAAGCAAGGCCAGGACCCCAAGTAGAGATAACCCTGAGTAGAGATAAGCTAGGCCCGGCCCCCAGGTAGAGAAAAGCAAGGCCTTGCAACCGGGTAGAGATAAGCAAGGCCTGGCCCCAGGTAATGATACATTTCTGTACACTTTTCTATCACATTAGCATATAATAAAAGGATCTGTAAAGCGGATTTTTTTTTAAATATGATTAGTTTTACTATACAAATAGTCAAAGTTCCATAAAAATTATGCAAATATATAATGGTTATTACTATTATAAAATCAATAAATGAATTAGGAAAAAAAGCTTTTTACAGATTTGTAGAGACAGAAACTCTACATATAAGGTGTACGTTTCATGTAAATTGAATAAAAAAATAAAAGAGTCATGGGAACGTTTTATGTTACTTGAAACAAATAAGTAAAACATAAAGTCTAAGGTGCTGCCATCTGTGGCTGTGGTTGACATCAGCAAATTTCCTAACACCCTTGGCACCCTTCAGATAGGCTTATGTCCAGTCAGGTGTATAAGTTTCATGCAAATCGTACGATAAAAAAATAAGAAAAAAAAATTAAAAAATCTATTTTTTTAAACTAATTTTGGGGGGATAAAACTAATTATTAAATAGTTTTATTATATGCTATTGTGATAGCTGAGAGATATAGACATGATTTCAGTTGACACTTGTGTTTATGTTAATTTTTTACCATTTTGAATTTTTTTTTATATATAATTTAATATTTTTTCTCCCTTCCTATTTATGCTACGATGCTGAGACTTGGATCAGAGGAAACCCTTTCATATGGGACTCGTCAAAAAGATTGATTGAAATCGAACTAGTTTCATTTATTGCCTATTTAAGGACTGATGCTCCCTAAACACCATGCATACACAGAGAAATCACATTAACATGACATATCAATGAACCTCAAAGGTTCAGATTCAAAGCTCAACCCCATAGGAGCCATAATGAGGGATCGAACCATGTGCTGGGTGTTCCCAGGTGCGCTTTAATCGTCTGAACCACGACATAAAAGAATTGCAACCTGGGGTACTACTGCACCCACAAAGGTCCCCGAGTGCATGGGTAAATTGTGTGAAACGCTATTTAGGCTTCAGTGGAAACCTTGGTAACCTTGTGGGTGACGTAGTACCCCCAGGATGCAATTATTTTACCTTGTCATGGTGCAGACTAGCGCGCGCTTGGGAACACCCAGCGCATAGGAACGAATCTCCATAAAGGCGCCTATGGATTTGTTAATGCCATGTATCCCACCCACCTTCACTGCCATAATACCATGTATCCCATTTTCAATTACTGCCATAGTACCATGTATCCCACCCACCTACACTGCCCTAATACCATGTAATCACCCACCACCACTGCCTTAACACTACGTATCCCACCCACCTACACTGCCATAATACCATGTAATCCACCCACCACCACTGCCTTAACACTACGTATCCCACTCACCACCACTGCCATAATACAATGTACTCCATCTACCACTACTGCCATAATATCATCGTTCCCACCACCTCCTCTGCCAGAATTTAGCCATGCCGCTCCTGTCGTATCCAGCATGTAGCCAGATGGGTTCTGTGTTCCGTTAAGTGCTGTAAGTACACGCTACAGTCTCTCTGTGTTCACTTTTATTAAATAAGCACAGGTAATTGCTACAGTGATGTGTTACATAATATGTTTGCTGTGTGTGCGCATTAATTGATGTTGCTATCTGATACATGAGAAGTATATCAACATAATATGTGGTAGCTGGGGAGCAGATCAGTTCAATTTACTGGTAGTCACAGAGTGTAACTTCAAGTAGTTGTTGAGTATATCAGTTTAATATATGTGGTTGTGGTCTATATCTGTCCAATATTTGGTAGTTGTGGAGTATATCAGTATCTTATCCGGCAATTGGTAGTACATACGCATAATATGGGGGTAGTTATGGAGTATATCAGCATAATATCTCGCAGTTGTTGAGTACTTCAACACAATATCTCGCAGTTGTTGAGTACTTCAACACAATATCTCGCAGTTGTTGAGTACTTCAACACAATATCTCGCAGTTGTTGAGTACTTCAACACAATATCTCGCAGTTGTGAAGTATTGCAAAGTTTTATCTGGAAGTTGTCGATCATATCATTATAATATCTGGTAGTTGCGAAGTATATCAGTATATTATCTGGTAGCTGTGGAGTAGATCAATCCAATTTACTGGTAGTCGTGAAATATATGACCGTAATGTCTTGTAGTTGTTGAGTATATCTGTATATTATCTCTAGTTGTGGAATATATCAATCAAACATCTGTAGTTAAGGAGTATATATCAATATTATATTTTGTAGTTAAGGAGAATATCAGTCCAATATATGGTAGTTGTACTGTATATCTGTCCAATCTATGGTAGTTGTGGAATATATCAGTCCAATATCTGGCAGTTGTGGAGTACATCAGTCTACTATCGGGTAGTCCTCATGTGTATAAGTGCAATATCTAGTAGTTGTTGAGTATATCAGTATAGTATCTGGTAGTTGGGAAGTATATCAGTCCAATAGCTGGTAGTTTTTGAGTAAATCAATCCAATAACTGGAAGTTGTTGAGTATATCAGTCCAATATCTGTTAACTTGGCATATAACAGCGTTTTATGTGATAGTTGAGGGGTCCTGTCAGTATAATATCCGGTAGTTGTGAAGTATATCAGTGTAATATTTGTTAGCTGTGCACTTGATCAGTTCATTTTAAAGGACATTGTGGTTTAAGTAAGTAAGTATCAATCTGTTGGGGGGTAGAAATAGCCTAAGCTACTCTATCCCTTTGAGGTGTATTTCTTTCTTGTCTCAATAAACATACTTGAACTTGAGTATGAATCTAATATTTAGTTATAGGTTTGTATATCAGTATAAGTACTTGTAGTTCTTTAGAATATCAGTGTTTAGATGTTTAGAATGTTTAGAATATCTGGTAGTTCTGTAGTATATCAGTCCAATATCTCGCTTTTGAGACATATTTCAGTCTAATGTCTGGGAATTGTCGCTTATACAATATCTGAGCGTTGTGAATAGATGGTATGATAGCTTAGCGCAAACTTTTTGTTTTTGACAATTGTTACAGTTAAGCTGTCACTCTGAAAAGTGCCCCTGGGCACTGAACAGATATTATACTAGTATACTCCACAACTAACAGATATTATACTGATATACTCCACATCTACCATTTAATTTATCGATCTTCCCCACAACCACCAGATATTATACTGGTATGATCCATAAAGAACAGATATTATAAGGATATACTCAATAAGTACCAGATATTGGACTAATGTACTCCACAAATACCAGATATTGGACTAATATGTCTCACAACTACCAGATATTATGGTATGATGGTATGACAGCTCAGCGTGAACATTTAGATTTTGGCAAAAGTTATTGCAAAGCTGTCTGTCTAAAAGTGGTCACCAGGAGTGACCAGGAAATTACAGTCAAGTTGTCACTATTTTTAGTTTATTTTTTTCAGAGTCCCAATTCGTCTCTGCAGAGTTAAGTAATTCTTACTGAAAAAACATAGTCTTCAATGTTCCATCTGTTTAAAAGTAAAGTTATATTCCGAAGTTTCCAGATAATATGTTAATTAAAAGGTTAGTAATTGTCAAATGTTAGTTCTTATACCCGACTCTATACCATTATATGTTTAGTTTCATTCCTATCAACAGGCCTCCATCCTCCTCTTAACACCTTGTGCCGTCCCCCCTCTCTTATTTTCGCCCTCCCTAATCTTTCCCGGCGCTTGCTATCTGCCTTAAACACCCGCCCTCTCACCATTCCCAAACCCTTCCCGAAGTTCCTTCTAAGTTTCCACCTTTTTATGGGTAAATATTTTTCAGAGCACCAATTCGCCGATGCAGACTTAAAGAGTTCTTATGGGAAAATTATGCGTTATCTTACAGGAAAAAAATTCTCTTATGTAGGATTTCTTACAAAGAAAATATTCACTCTATGCTACACCTGTTCCAGAGTAAAATAAAGTTCAGAGTAATTCCATTTTCAGAGAATACTTTCATTTGGAGTTTGTTAAAGAGCTGGGAAATGAAAAAAAAAAATTGAAGTATGTAAAAATTACAAGTACATGTTAAGCAAATTTCCAACTTATGTGCTTCAGTGTCGTGAAAGTTTAATCCCAATATCTTCAGAAATGTTTTCTTAGACGATTTTTATTAAAGAACGTTTTGTTGATCAGGAGTACAGCTCCTATTAACTGGAACTGAGGGATAATGCCGTAATAAAGAGATGCAAGCACCTGTCCGACGCACACAGAGGAAGAATAGTAGTAAGGAGTGTCTACAAAGTGGATATGAATCTGGTGCCATTATAGCATTGCTGAGTAATATATAATAACTCAAATAATAATGAGTAGTTATGTTATTATGCTTTATTTTGTTATATATCATATAAATACATTGCCCAATGTTAATCTGTTACTTTCATGAATGCCCCAAAAAATTATTTTAGTTTTTTCTATTTATATTTGTTTCCTTTGCTTATTATTTATTTTCTTGTAATTCCTTACATCTTGTAGAGTGCATAGCCGTTCCTAACGATGTGAAGTTAGAATGAAATTGGTCAACAAATAAATCAGTCACAACTGGCGAAACTTGGGACTTTGAATTTTTTGGGGGTGATTTTTTCACAGATTTCAAACTCTATTTTCTATGTATCTTGAGGTTGTTTTGATGATTAGTAACCAGATTAAGGCTTTATCACTCATATATAGTCTACATATAGATCCCCTAAATCCTTAAAATTAATTCTCTATTTTGTTATTTATGGGGTGGTATTTTTTCTTGCCTTCATTACATATAGTGTTAACAGCTGTCAGTTCTACAATCGTGTAAATTGTTTTTTCGTAATATATAAACTTTTAGACTTATGATTTTTTTATCATAATTTGGTACACATCTCAAATCCATATTGATTTTTTTTACCAGTAAACTATAGTGAATCTTATAATAATCTCATATACCAATAATCTCAATAATGAAGATCATATACCATTCTACGAGCATAATAACGCCAAAATAACAATTTGGAAAATTTATATTTCTGAAGTTAATTTGAAAATCGAAAAATTTCAATATTCAAATATATAATTATTCTTAATTTTCTTGTGTTTCAACTGACGTTGTTATTCATTTAAATAAAGTTGAAACATGTGCCTAATTGATTATGTACCAAAAATGTGAAAGCTTTTAAGCAAGTTTTAAAAACCCATTTCCCACCCATTTAAGTAATTACCTGTGTCAGATGTTAGTTCTTGGACCCGGCTCTATACGCTTATATGTTTAACTTCGCTACTAACAAGTAACAGTCATATTTTTATAGAGAAAGAACAAAAAAATAGAGTTACAGAGCTCTGGCTCTTCGCATCACACTTCTCTACCATAACTTTGCTACTATCAGCCCAATTTGAGCCGAATTTATAACAGTCATATTTTATATGTACTTTATTAGATCACGGAAGTTACCCAGCTTCGGCTCTTGTCCTCCGCCTTAGTTTGCTCCTGTATTTATGCTATTAACAGCTCAATTTCTCTGAGATTCAAAACAGACATGTTTCAAACTCAGTTAACAAAATATAGTTAGTTTTCAAGTTTCAGCTCCTGTCCCCTGCCTGAGTTCACTTTTGTATTTTTATACTGTCGTTAAATTTCATTAAGATTTAAAACATAGTTATTTCCAGCCCATTATGAACAAATGAGATAGTTACCAAGCTCTGGCTCTTGTCCTCTGTCTTAGTTCAATGTTTGCAATGATATATTTTTTCTGAACAACAATAGGCCAGCTCCGGCCCATTGCATTTATCAAAGTAAACATGTTTCCCAGTTTAAAGAACATACTTATAATTGTTGGTAAACATGTGTCAATACCTCTCCTTCGAAACCGTGTGTGTTTGTATATATTTGTTTGTTTGTATGTATGTAAATAAACACTCTCCAGGTAGCGATAACCTCCAGGTAGATAATAACAGGCCTTATCCTTATCTCTACCTCCCTTCCTCCATTTCTCACCTAACCCCCATAACTCCTGCCTCCTCCCTAATCATCACACCTGGGCCTGTTCACTTGCTTTTCTCCTCTCTCACCCCTCAGCTCCCCCTGCCCATATCTTCCCGTTCACACACCCCGCTACTCCCTCGTATCTCACCCCCCCCCCCCTCACATTCTCCCTCTTTCACTTAATTTCCGAGTTATTTACCGCAAGTAACATAATAATAAATCATATAATAAGCCTTCTTTGCAATTCTAACTCAGAGGCCTAGGGAGTAGAAATATTACGGTCATGTTTTTACATGTTCTTCACCGACCCATCACATAATATCGTTATGGAATTGTTGTTCTCTGCCAGTTCAATTCTTGTTCTTCAAAAGTTCAATTCATTTTCTCTAACATTATTCATTTTCGTTACAAGTTCAATTTATGCTTGTTCATATTTTTACATTTCTCTCACTTTTGCTGCACATTATCCATGTTCTTAAATATTCTCCAATTTTCATTTAACATTTGCATGTTATCTCCATATTTCTAAATATTCTCCTAATGTTCTTTCTATGTTCTTCAAATTTTCACAGCATGTTATTTGTATATTTCATATGTTCTCTCCAAACTCTTCTTAAGTGTTCTCTGCACAACTTGTTACACATTCTTACATGGTCTTTACGTACCCTTCACATGATCTCTTTACATTATTCATACTCTCTCTTTTTACATTATTTAATGTTCTCTGCATGTTCTCTGTGTTCATCAAATGCTTATACATATTATCTGTTTATTTTAGAACAAAATTTACACATGATTCGTTTACGTATTTATACATTAAATAGTTCATTGTTATGTATTAACAACCCGCGTTTCTGTTTTGGACAACATCAAATAATATTAGGGAAAACTTTCACAGCATAACATATAAATTACAAATTTATTTATCTATTGACAAATTTTTACTTTTAATTAAAATAATTTAGTTGTTTATGAATTGTTTAGTCACTACAAATTATGTTATTTACCTACAGATTTTATCAGCAAAAATTTTACTTGTTTTATACATATTGCAGAAGTATGTTAATGTATAGCACTTTATCAACTTAATATTTCTACTAAGACTGTTCTTAAACAAAACAATGATTTATGCAGTACCAAATGTACTAAAACAATCTTTATTTAAATTTTTTTAGCTAAAATCACTCCTAATTCAACTGAAAATAGTCTACTGTATCGTCTTCACATAATTTCTTTACTAAAAGAACTCTTCTTCCAATAAAAAACACTGAAGTAAACTTTCATATGGTTTCTTAAATAACATTATTTTTTGTGGAATAAGAAAATAGTCAAAGGTGACTTTCTTCCTAATATTTATAAACAAAAGTTATTCTCTAAGACATCTTTATGCTTCTAAAGATCCACCTAGAAACGTCAAAGACATCAAGAATACTATTCGAGCCATCAAGGATACTCTTCAAACCATCAAGGATAATCTCAAAGACATTAATGACAATCTCAAAGACATTTAGGATAATCTCAAAGATATCAAAGATACTCTTTGAAACATCATGAATATTCTTCGAGTCATCAAGGTTACACTCAGAGACATCATGGATAATCTCAAAGACTTCAAGGATTTTCTCATTCATCAAGGAAAATCCATAGACTTCAAGAACACTCTTAGGAACAGCATGAATATTCTCAGAGTCATCAAGGATATTCTCTATGACATCTTCGCGCATTAAAGAATCTCTCAAATACGTCTTTTCAATACAATAATACGCTCCAAGATAATTGAATTAATGTTTTTACTCTTTAACCCCATCTTTCTATAAAAAGGATACTCTGTAGATACATTAAATAAAATCTCATTGTAACAAACATAGCTCAGCATTTATTAAATAAATTATTCCAAGGTATCTTTCTGTAACATATTTAAACGACAATCTCTGTTAAACTTACTAAGACTGGTCTTTATGCAGTCACAAACAACTTTAGATATTATATTAAACTAAACATGTAGAACTTTTTGTAATATATCATGACTTTCTTTACTAATACACAGATGTAAAATTAAGAAAAAACTAACTTTATGTAGTACTAGAATCACTAACAAAAAATACATTGTCTCTCTGTAACAACTGTAACATATCATTTCTTATTCATGCAACACCCATTAAGCTGAAGGTTTTCTGTCATATATATTTTTATTAAGAACTAGCTGTACCCGGCCATGCGTTTGCTGTGGCTCAGTTGAGACACAGCAACCCTCCCCGTCTCCGAAACATCCCCACCATTCCTCCCCTCTCCCGTCCCTTCGTCTTCCCAACCATTCCTCACTCCCCCGCCCCCTCGTCCTCCCCACCATTTCCTCCCTTACCCATCTCTATGTCCGCCCTACCATCCACCACTCCACCGTCTCCTCGCCCTCTCCACCATCTTCCACTTCCCCCTCCCCTCGTCCTCCCTACCATTCCCCCCTCCCCCCATCCTTTCATCCTCTAATCCATCCCCCACTTCCCTGTCCCCTTGTCCACCTCCACCAGTCTCCATTCCCCTCTCCCCTCATCCCCACCATCCCCAAC
>WNGS01087437.1:0-11184 GCA_020271785.1 Procambarus virginalis
CCACTCTCACTCACTCCTACTCACTCTTACTCTTAATCACTCTTACTCACTCTCAATCACTCTTACTCACTCTCAATCACTCTTACTCTCACTCACTCTCAATCACTCTTACTCACTCAATCACTCTTACTCACTCTCAATCACTCTTACTCTCTCACTCTTACTCTCAATCTCACTCATTCCACTCACTCTTACTCACTCTTACCCACTCTCATACTCTTATTCACTCTTACTCTCACTCACTCCAATCACTTACTCACTGTCAGTCACTCTTACTCACTCTTACTCTCACTCTCACTCTTACTCACTCTTACCCACCACTCACTCTTACTACTCTTACCCACTCTCACTCACTCTTACTCACTCTCAATCACTCTCACTCACTCTTATCACTCTTACCCACTCTCAATCACTCTTACTCTCACTCACTCTGTCACTCTTACTCACTCACTCACTCTTACTCTCTCACTCTTACTCACTCTTACTCTCACTCACTCTACTCATCCTACTCACTCCTACCCACTCTCATACTCTTACTCTTATTCACTCTTACTCTCACTCACTCTCAATCAATTATTCACTGTCAGTCACTCTTACTCTCACTCACTCTTACTCTCACTCACTCTTACTCTCATCACTCTTACTCTTACACACTCACTCACTCTTACTCACTCTCACTCTCTCTTACACACTCTCTGTTAACCTTCAGTCACTCTTACTCTTACTCTCAGTCACTCTTACCCACTCGTACTCTCACACACTCTCATACTCACTACCTCATACTCACTCTTACACACCCTTACTCATTCCTACTCACTCTTACTCATTCTCACTCCTACTCTCACTCACTCTCTGTCACACTCCTACTCACTCTCTCACACTATCACTCTTACTCACTCTCACTCTTTCTCATTCTTACTCACACTTACTCACCCTCATACTCACTCTTACTCTCACTCTTACTAACTCCCATTCTCTTACTCACTTTCACTCACTCCTACTCACTCTCACTCACTCTTGCTCACTTCAAGGCATTTGAAGTGGAATCTAAGTTTGTTCGCATGGCTCCATTTATATATATGCACTTCACTTTTGGTCGCTGTATTATAGAATGGATATAAATTCACTAGAATGCGTTCAGCGTAGGATAAAGTTAATTAATCCCCCAAAACACTTCTGCGTTTTGGGCGAGTTAGCCCTCCACTATCTCCTGTGGTTTTGGATGTTCCAAGGTAGTGGGCGCTAATACTGAAAAGTGTACAGTCTTTTGAACCTTGTCACCTAAATTCTCGTCCTAGGTTTTTCAATTTGGTATCAATGTGTTCGCAATAGAATTCTGTACAGGACTAAAGGCATATAAACTAAAAAAAAACGGCTTACCATCCGCAACAAACAGAGAAAGCGAGACCGTGTTACCCAGGAGTGCACAAGAGCGATAAAATGTATACACTCTTTTCACTTTGGTCACCTTAATTGTCATCCTAGGTCTTTCATTTTGGTATCAATGTGTTTGCAATAGAATTCCCAACGGGAATGTATGCATAAAATGTCAAAAACAGCAGTGAGCTCCACCCGCTGACGTGATGAAAGGAGGCCGCGTTATCCAGAAGAGAGTGCTATGCAGTGCCTGGCCTTCCATTAGAGAGCCTTTTAATACAGAGCGTGATTACTCTTTTCAAATTTAATTGTCACCTCAATTCTCGTCCTAGGTTTATCAATTTGGTATCAATGTGTTCGCAATAGAATTTTCTACAGGTTTCAATGCAAATAAACTCCAAAAGCGTATAAGCCAAAAGCGAGTGCATATAAACTCCATTAGTGGACATTTAGCAGCTAAAATTTTGACTCCATACTTCGTCATTAGTGGGCGAAAGTGCTAATTAGAAACCTGTCATACGAAGAAAGATTGTCAAAGCTTAAATTACATTCTCTAGAAAGGCGAAGAATTAGGAGTGACATATGGTAGTGGTGCACAATAGGATGAATGGACATAACAAAGGGGACATTAATAGGGTATTAAAAGTAACAACACAAAACAGAACTCGAAACAAAGTGTAAAAATTGGTTCATGTATGCAATATTAAAGAGTTCCAGTTAACTCCCATGCATGCAGTTAATTTGTTATGTTTATGTACTATATGTTTTTTATGTTAAAATGTTTTTGTTGATTTGTTTCTATATTTTCATAAGTAAAGTATGCTTACCTACTTAGTCCAAGTTTTATGGTAACTTTACAAGGTTATGTCGTGTAAATAACGTTATATTGACGTCATATAAATGTTATATTTATGTTATAAGAACGTGAATTGGATAGGTTTTCATAGAGTAAACAAAAAAAAACAAATTTTGACTGAAAATTATATATTCTTAAATATAAAGCATGAAAACATTGCAATTCCATAGCATTCACTATTATTTTAAATTGTTTACATAAATTTTAGAAACCTGTGTCTCAAGAATATATGTTTTTAGTTATATCTAATGGTTTTAAGGACGTCAGATATACGTATTTATCTTAAAAGTTACAAAATTACCTTTGTGGCACCATTTAAAAACGTCCACAAACGTTCTGTGTTTGCTGGGTAGTAGTGGTGTACTAGTTAACAAAATAAATAATTTATAGGATGATAATTATTTAAACTATGTAATCTAACGCTCCCCCGTTTTCTTCGAGGGCGGACTCGGGCAATCAGAGATTCCCGGAACATTTCCCAATAATAATCCATATAAAGCACGTTACTGTTGAACGGCGCAGATTTTACCTTTGATGCAAGGTGTGTCGACCCATACATACACCTCCACCATCTCTTTAGTATAGCCATTTGGGAATTTGACATAGATATGTCTACCTGTCTCAGATCCTGGCTGTACTAGGCTCTTTCTTACCATGTGAGTAGTGGCGCCTTTGTCACGAAGATTTTCGCCGATTTTCCGTTAACATTTCCGTCCACCACCTCAAGGGTCCAAGCTAGTGGATCCTTTCCAACGTTGGGATGTTTCTTACCACTTGAGCTCATACCTGCTATGTAACCTGATTTCGGTTTTACCTTGCAATCAGCTGCACGATGACCTGGCTTACCACAGGTGTAGCACTTGTGCACCTGCTTGTTGGAGGAGTTTCCCTGCTCCCCCGACACACCAGGCTTAAGCTTAGCTCTATCGCCAATACCTGTAGCATGATGCTTCTCGTGCGGCTTCACCCTTTCACCTGTCTCCTGGCCCCAGCCCACAGATCAGCTTGCTTGGCCATAGACAGATTTGACACAATTTCTTGCTCTTTGGATGGGGTTGTGGTGTTGTTGGGATGCTTTGGCTGGGGTTGTGGTGTTGTTGGGATGCTTTGGCTGGGGTTGTGGTGTTGTTGGGATGCTTTGGCTGGGGTTGTGGTGTTGTTGGGATGCTTTGGCTGGGGTTGTTTGTGGTGGTTGGATGCTTTGGTGGGTTGTGTGTTTTGGGATGCTTTGGCTGGGTTGTGTGTTGTTGGGATGCTTTGGCTGGGGTTGTGGTGTTGTTGGGATACTTTGGCGGGTTGCGGTGTTGCTGGGATGCTTTGGCTGGGGTTGTGGTGTTGCTGGGATGCTTTGGCTGGGGTTGTGGTGTTGCTGGGATGCTTTGGATGGGGTGTGGTGTTGCTGGGATGCTTGGATGGGGTTGTGGTGTTGTTGGGATGCTTTGGCGGGTTGCGTGTTGCTGGGATGCTTTGGCTGGGGTTGTGGTGTTGTTGGGATGCTTTGGTGGGGTTGTGGTGTTGCTGGGATGCTTTGGCTGGGGTTGTGGTGTTGCTGGGATGCTTTGGCTGGGGTTTGGTGTGTTGGGATGCTTTGGCTGGGGTTGTGGTGTTGTTGGGATGCTTGGCTGGGGTTGTGGTGTTGTTGGGATGCTTTGGCTGGGGTTGTGTGGTGTTGTGGGATGCTTTGGCTGGGGTTGTGGTGTTGTTGGGATATTGGCTGGGTTTGCGGTGTGCTGGGATGCTTTGGCTGGGTTGTGGTGTTGCTGGGATGCTTTGGCTGGGGTTGGGTTGCTGGGATGCTTTGGATGGGGTTGTGGTGTGCTGGGATGCTTGGATGGGGTTGTGGTGTTGTTGGGATGCTTTGGCTGGGGTTGCGGTGTTGCTGGGATGCTTTGGCTGGGGTTGTGGTGTTGTGGGATGCTTTGGCTGGGGTTGTGGTGTTGCTGGGATGCTTTGGCTGGGGTTGTGGTGTTGCTGGGATGCTTTGGCTGGGGTTGTGGTGTTGCTGGGATACTTTGGCTGGGGTTGTGGTGTTGTTGGGATACTTTGGCTGGGTTGTGGTGTTGCTGGGATGCTTTGGCTGGGGTTGTGGTGTTGTTGGGCTGCTTTGGATGGGGTTGTGGTGTTGCTGGGATGCTGGATGGGGTTGTGGTGTTGTTGATGAAATATATTATGACAAGAAAAGGGATCAAACCTCTTATTCTACTTTCTAAGATGTTCACCATCTTTCCACAATATTAAATTAGAAGATTACGACAGATTGGTTAAATAGACACTAGAAAAAGTCCTCAATCTTTTCCTCAGAGAATCAGTGGAAACAGGCCTCCCTTCCTGTCAGACTCCGCGACCTTGGCGTGGGCATAGCAACACAAATTGCTGTAACTGCGTCTTATGAAATGATAAAGCTATCCATTTCAATATGATATAGCTGTGAGTTTTTTTTTTAAATTTGGGTTAAATACCTATATAACCGAACCCTGAATGACTGGTACCAGCTCTCTAGCGAGAATCGCGTCAGAGGTTTACTTGATTGTGATTTGATTAATAACAGTTTAACTTATCATTAAAATCAGTAATTGGTTAAGCCCTTAGTGTAACCTACTTGATACAGGACAAGGGGTGTTTAACTAACGTTTACATATGTTTCTGTGAGGGATGCGCCATTTGAAATGTTAAATGGAACTATTATACGCATACTGCAACAATATGGGAAAGTGGACAATGTTGATTTCAATAAGTATACTTATGGACCAGGGAAAGGGTGTTTTAATGGAACAAGAACAGTAAAGATGGAACTTCATCGCAATATTCCTTCATCAATGTCAGTAGAAGGTCATTATATTAAATTTATATACAATGGCCAACTGCAAACTTGTTTTAAGTGTGGGCGTACTGGTCACATGGCTGCTGCCTCCCAGGTGGAGGCATCAGAACTGATCAACATTTTTCGTGAACATGACTTTCCGCCATTAATAGAGGACAGTGTATCAGGAAATGAACCCACTGTTGTACATACTGCAGTGCCAGGTGAGGTAGATGAAGTAACCCACAACTCTGTAAGTGAAACGTCTGTGGGAATGACTCCCAGTGCAAATGAGGCCGGTGAAGGTAACTTAGATCAGGATGATAAAGGTAATGCAGAAAAGGAATGTGCAGACGACACTGCTCAGGACGAATTACCTGCTATCGTTCAACCTGGTGAGGGTGAGGTAAGTCTGGACAATATACATGTAGACGCCCATGACATAGGCGCTGACGCTGCGCTGAGCTGCGATGACGACGGCGGCGCTGCCCTTGGTGAGGTGACGATGAAAAAAGTAACTGGTTGTCAACTGGATGTGGAGGATGACTCCATGGAGGATAGTGATGTAGAAATGCCTGTAGCACGTTTAAAATTATTTTTGGTGGCGACTTTAATTGTGTCACTTCTGTGAGAGATTGTAGCATTCAGATGAATGCATGTGTATCTCTTGCTTTAATTACACTCTTGAAGTGTATTGGTCTTAAGGATGCAAATAGCATTAACGGGGGTGTATATGAATACACATATGTTCGCCAGAATTATGGTTCTAGGCTTGACAGAATATATATGCACTCATTACAGATAAAATTAGTTCTTGCAGTACTGTTCTGGTCAGCTGTTCAGATCATTGTATGGTTGTGGTTAAAGTGGGTATAGGGCCTTGGAAGCTCAATTGCTGTCTGTTGCAGGGTAGAGATGTAATTGATAATTTTCAGGTATTGTGGGAACACCTGGTTGCGCAAAAACATAAGTTCAGGTGGGACATGTGTAAACTAAAACAACTTTATGCAAAGGTCAATATGGGATTAGACAAGTATGAGGAAATTACAATTTTAAAAGACAGAATTAACAAATTGCAGGATGAAATATCTGAAGGAGTCAATGTTCGCCTCCAGATTAATGATAGGATGTATGGTGAAAAACTCTCTCCTTATTTGTAAAGTCAAAAATAACAAGGGTTATTTTTGTGACTAGTATTAAAGTAGGTGATGGGACGGATATGACAAATACGGATGGGATTGTATGGAAACTGCTGGCAAATAGACTTAAGATTGCAATGAAAAAAATTATATCAAAGGAACAGTTTTGTGGTGTGCCTGGAAGATCCATAATCAATTTAATAATGTAATTAGGGATGTTGTGTATTATGTGTTGTATTGGAAATATTGGATAGGGTAGGAGTTGCACAAGACTTTATTGATTGGGTCCGTATGCTTTATAAACAGTGTCGGTGCAGCGTCTGTATCAATGGAGTCTTAAGTAAACCTTTTTTAGTTGAACGATCTGTACGTCAATGACACTTCATGTTGTTGGTTATACAGACGATACAACTATTTTTGTGTCGACAGAAGATTCGGTGGTGAATGTTCAGAATGAGTTAGATAAGTTTGAAAGAGCAACAGGTGCTGTAATTAACAAGAACAAAATGTTTATGATGGGGCTTGGCAGTTTGTAATAAAGTTCACTGGACAGGTTCATGGTTCAAGGTAGTGGAGTCTATTAAAGCTCTTGGGATATGGAACGACATTGGCTACGAATTGGCAAGTACTATGCCAGAGTATACTGACCTTGATACATATGCCAGAGTATACTGACCTTGCCTTTATTTCACCTCACTTTTATTCTTGTGCAATTGATGTTCTCAGACGGATTTGTAATATTGAAGGTTTTTTAATAATGAACAGTAAACAAGTGTATGATGTTATACTACCAAATATAGTTCCTAGAGTAGAGGAGTCATATCCACTTTTCAGCTGGCAAGTAATATGGGCAAACCTTCATATTAAATGTATTGCCCCAAAACAACGTGAGCTATTGTATCGCTATATTTATGAGACCCTTCCTGTTAGGCATTAAGGACAACAATAGGTGTGACCAATGTACTGAAATTGAAAATAATATGCATATATTTTATTTCTGTAAGCAGAAAGTTGTTCTTGTAAACTGGATTCGAGACACTTTTAAAGCTTTATGTGGACCAAGTGGAGTTAATGAGGTTTTTAATGTTTCATATTGACATAAAATGCAAGAAAATTAAGAATACAATAATTACCCTGGGGGAGTGTCACACTGGACAGAAAGTGTAAATTATGTTACTTTCTGATTATATTTTTTGTGTTTGGATAGGAAGGCAGGAAGGTTACTCAGTAGACAAAATATTGAAGTTCTTGCGATGCAGGATCAAGTATAACATTTGGGGTTTAAGGCTCATGCTCGGTGATGATATGGAAAATTTGCTTTATTTACTTGTTGTACATGCTACAACGTCCTCCATTATTTTCTTAAACATCATCATCTCTAAGATAGTAATATCATGCCGAGGTATACCTTTAATAACACTACTACTCAAAGACTCGACGTTGTGGTTGATGGCCGCGTTGTGGTCGATAGCCGTTACTACCATTCTGAACTCAACCATTGAACGACTTACATATTTGTCTTTGGAGATTCTATTCCAAACTCGATTGTGTAGAGACTCATTTTGCTTTACCTTCAGACACTTTTTCATGTTTTCCTCCGAGACAAGATCGTAGATGTTGTAGTAGATCTGTCTGACTTCGGTAGACGTTTCATTGAACATTCCGAATAGGCAGGCCCTCCTCATTTTTCTCCAGTCTGTGTTGATGTTGTCACTGATGGTTCGTTTGAAGTGAACCATCATTAGCTTTCCATTACCTTCAGCCTTCTCTTTTGACACCAAGTTGCAGAGCTCTATATTAAGTCTCTTGACTAAATAATTTTTACGCTCAGTCTTTTCCACCTTTACGTTTCCATATGGTCCAGCACCGTTGTTCATTCCACAAACTTTATTGTAGGCAGAAGAGGAGAACATGTTATCCACCAAAGTTGTATACCTGAGTTTGATGCTTGGTGATCGACCCCACATCAACACTGCAGCATCCTCTTCCATATTTTTGGGACTGCTGTGGTAATTCTTTTCACAATGTGGTAGATGTTTAGCCATCTCATTATCAAACTGAGCCTCGTTTATTTCTCTAGTCAGTTCCCTACGTTCGAGAATTTGGCACTGAATGCAGTTTTTTTTACTGAATACATTGAAGTCCACCACCATTCCTGTCAACATTTCCACAACGAAAGCAGTGCCAATTTGTGAATAAGGCCTCCTAGATCCGTCAAAAGACACATCAATGTTAAGGAAGCCATCAATGGGGTCTATATTTAACTGTTCTTTATAATGGTCAAATATTATACTGCGAGTGCTTTCTTGCACTTCTTCCCATCTCTTATTAATCACATCTCTTATATGATTCTCGCACCTGCTATACACCAACGGTGACACAAATTTCATTCCATTTATGGCACACATACTCTTGTAGAACATGTATCCTTTGCCATTTATCATGTTGAAGTATACTAATGTCTTCAGAATCTCGAAATTTCCTATCAACACTCGTGAAAATATATGATTACAGTGGCTACAACTTTCTGTCACTTGCACATTATGTTGATCAACCTTGACTGTATGAAGTAGTGTATTATGCGAGCAATTTTGACATAATTTTAAAACATTATCATCTAAGTACTTTTCAAGTTCCTTATCTGTCACCATTAGTACTGTCTCATGTGATGTTAGCTCTTCGCTGTTTTCTTCTGTGTCTTGTCTAAATAATTTCAATCGTTTTGTGGCACTGCTCTCGGTATCTTTACGTCTTTTCAAACCACTGGAAGTACCTACAACATCACCATTTTTATGATTTTCAGTCAATGTTTGTGTAACTGTAAGTTTACAATGACTACAGCTTTTGGTCACTTGTACATTATCATGTCGATCAGATATCTTGACTGTATGACATAGTTTAGCATGTAAACAATCACACACATAATTATCATCAAGGTACTTCTCAAGCTTCCTATCTGTTATTAACACTGTCTCCTGTGATTTTATTTTATAATTAATTTCTTGACACTGACTGTAATCTGGATCTTGTCTCAGCTCTTGAGCTGAAGCAGCTTTCTGTTGTTGATAAATACGGCGAGCATATGCCGCTTGTGATTGTTTAATTTGTTGAGTCTTGGATTTGCGTGGCATTGTGCAATCTCTTTGTATTACTGTATGACAGCATTCATCTTCTGTAACAGGAAACAAATATTAAAATGAATAAAAAATAATGGTATGTTTTTGTGAGTCTGGTCGTATAAAAAGTTTCTCATTTCACAGAATATATATAGTGAGCCCTAAGTGGGACCTACTTGACACAGGAGCAGAGGGAAGGTTCTAACAGGGAGGTGGGTAGCGGGCTGTGACTGAGTTGAACAGGATGTAAACACTTCTTATATACCCTAAATGTACAGCGTTTATCTGACATCTTTGTGGAATATCCGGTACTTATTATCAATGTTGGTGTGGTGTTTGTGTGTGTGTGTGTGTGTGTGTGTGTGTGTGTGTGTGTGTGTGTGTGTGTGTGTGTGTGTGTGTGTGTGTGTGTGTGTAATGATAAAAGCTCTGTCCTGAAGGCCTTTCAGAAATTTTATTAAATTTTATTTAGTATCATTGTCTCATTTAATCGTCATGCGGTTATCGTAGGGAGATATTTATTGTTCAACTGTTAGATACCTTTTTTTTTCTTTTACTTGGACTATGTGACTTCAAGGTGGTTCTTACAAGATTGTGAGTATCTCAACCACGAATGCAGCTATGTTCTCGGACCTTGATGATGCACTCAGGAGTAAAAGACTTGGTATAGTTCAAATCTTTACATAAATATATTGGTGTGGGTTATTATCCTGTTATTATGGCTGTAATAAAACATTATCATTGAAGAAACTTACTACAATGTCATTGAGCTTGAATGAAGGTGAAGTGTGTCTGTTTCTGAGGGACTATCGTGTCACTTACTATCAGGTCGTTCATCACAATTAAAGTGTTTCATATGTTTATAACGGGAACCCCGGTGAGAGAACCTCTTGAAACACTTGTCACATTGGTAAGGCTTCTCCCCTGTATGTAGTCGACGGTGTTCTGTTAAGCTATCTTTTCGTTTTAATACTTTTTGGCAAATATCACATATGAATCTGCATTGGTCTGAATAATTATACTGGTGTTGGGCAAGGAACGATTGATGATTAAATAACTTATCATCCTCCTTCAGTCGCTTTACTCTCCAATGGCTAGTCAACTTATATTTCAGCTTGCATTTTTTTTTCAATCACAGTTGGCATCACAGAGTCTAATTTTGGCAATGCTAATGGTTTAGATTTAAAACCGGGTGGTGCCAACAGAGACGGGTAAAACGACGATTGTTGATTGGACTTATCATCATCCTTCAGTCGCTTTTCTCCCCAATGGCGAATCAGTCTCAACTTATATTTCCACTTGCAATTTTGTTTTTCAATCACAGTAGCCATCACATTTGGCAATGCTGATGGTTTAGATTTAAGGGAGAGATCGATCGGTTGTATATCATCCATCAGTCGATCATCATCCTCATTTCCATCTGCTCTCATTGCATTCCTGAAAATTGTAGGGATAAAGATTGTTACATCAGACCATTATTAAATTTGGCTATAATCATCCAAACTATGAAACTTCGTCTGTGGAACCCCGTTAATTCCCTTGTCATCTGTTGTTTAATTAAAATCTCAAATAAAATTGTGCCACAAGAAAGGATAGCCCATTAAATGTTACAATCCCTAGTCATTCCATAAAATTCAATTTTAGACAATTGATAGCAAAAATTACAGAAAAATTACACACAGACAAAAATTAAGACTTCGAATATAACCCTTAGAAGGAACGACGAGAATACCACTTCACTCACTATAATTAATAAATTTTTTCAAGGGTTTAAATATGTTGTCACTGGGCGTGAACCACGAGGTAGACTGAGGGAATAAGTGGCGATAAGATCCTTTATATTCTTTGAGGACAATCTAGTTGCCAGAGACGAAGAGCTCAGGTCTCGAAGTTCCG
>WNGS01087440.1:0-20050 GCA_020271785.1 Procambarus virginalis
TTGTATGTCATGTTCACAGAAAATGGTACCATCCGTTTTCTATGTGCGGCGGCTGGACGCCACTAGAGGAGGTAAACAAAGCAACAGGACGCCTGCCAAGCTTGGGAGCTACTCTATCATGTAGTTATAAGTATTAAAGTCAGTAACCAGGAATGACTTTACATCAACCTTACTACCAAGACTATCTCAGCTATACACAGACACCACACTGGCGACGAGGATGAACTGGGAACGCAGGTATTTTGTTCAACAAACACAAGGAAGGAGCATGCTGTCTCGCCCAGAGGAGGAAGGAGAAGCTGTCTGTGAGCACCATACCCGATGCTGTATGCAACCCAATGCTGTGTGTGCTGATCGTTGCTGTGTGCTGGCCGTTGCTGTGTGCTGGCCAATGCTGTGTGCTACCCAAGCTGTGCTGAGTGTTGCTGTGAGAGAGGAATCTGCCGACGCTGTGTACGAAACGACGCTTTGATGCAGTGTACAAAACCCGATGTTTTGGTTACGAAACGACGCTTCGTGCTACAAAATTCTTCACGCTGTGAACCAACTGCTGCCTACTGCTGCCAACTGCTGCCTACTGCTGCCAACTGCTGACTACTGCTGCCAATGCTGCCAATTGCTGTACCAACTGCTAACAACTGCTGTGTTGCTGTGAGTAGGAACAACACATGTACACAAGGGCTAGGTAAGAAGTCAGTTGCTGCTGTGTTGTGCACTGTTGTGAACTTTTGCATTAAATGCTTGTGTGCTTTGCAAAATTAAAGTAATTACAGTGAATTAAATAACATATACAGTGCAGTAAGTGTTATATATTCTGAGGAACATTTAAGTGATAAGTTTAAATTTATTCAGTAAAAATGGCAAATATACCTCAGTTTCCTGCATTTGATCCTGACTGTGACCAGACAAACCTGTCACAGAGGTGTCAAATGGCTTAAAAGGTTTGAAAATTTGTTGATAGTTTCTGACATCAAAAGTGCTGAAAGAAAGCGTGCCTTTCTGCTTCATTATGCAGGTGATAGAGTTTGTGATATCTTTGATACACTGAAAGATACTGGTGGTGCCAAAGATTATGACACTGCCAAGGCCAAATTAACTGAGCATTTCAAACCAAGGCAAAATACTGCTATGGAAATTATGCATTTCAGGAGAGCAAAACAACTCTCTAATGAAACTGTTGATCAATACCATACACGTCTGCAGGGTTTAGCAACCCACTGTGAGTTTGCTGATGTTGACAAGAAATCAAACAGCAAATAATTGAAACATGCACATCTACACGTCTTCGTCGAAGAGCTCTAGAACTTGTTGATGATGAAAGTTCTTAACCAAGATACTGGATATGGCTCGTCGAATGGAAGATGCTGCACGTGATGCTCGTGCCATGGAGTGCAGTGCCAACAACGGTTCTGCCACTGTTACTAACAGTCATGAAGTATGTAAGGTTCAGGGAGTACACCATGATCATAGAAGATATCATGCCAAACCTAACATTAAATTGAGCCGAGAACCACATCACAACTGGAGTCATGGAACAAGACTCAAGCAGTCACAACGACTCACATCAGAGGTTGTCAATATAAATGTTACAATTGTGGGGAGACTACCCACACCAAGATAATGTTTGTCCTGCACAAGGTAAGAAGTGCTATGAGTGTAGAAAACTAAATCATTTTGGTGCTATGTGTCGTTCCGCACTAAAGAAACCACAATCAATAAATAAAAGCAATGTACGAGGATCAAGTCATAGGAGTCGAGGTGGCAAACACAATATTGCACCTCAAATCAAGAATGTTAATAATATACAAGACAACATTTCATTACAACCAGTCTCAGATGACAGTGAATGTGATTATATTTATGGAGTACAATCAATCACAAATGGAATGATCTTCCAAACAACAGAGACTATAGTATACATTGCTGGCATTTGTCTCAAAATTCTCATTGACACTGGATCAAACATTGACACCATTGCTGAGTGCCACTATGAAAATTTAAAAAACAATTCCCAAAGCTTGAAAACTATAATGGCAAAGCCACTGCCTATGCTTCAAAGGTAGCCTTACCAGTGATTGGAACTTTCACTGCAGAGATTAAGTCAAAGAATGCAATGCTCATTACTACATTCCATGTTGTTAGGAATGCAAAGGAGTCTTTACTCAGTTACAAGACTTCAACCAATTGGGGCTACTTCAGCTTTCTAATGCTGTAGCAGTGGAATCTGCAAACAATGTTGATGCTATTGTTGCTGAATTTTCTGATCGTTTAAATCCATAGGTTGTTATACTGATAGCAAGGTACATCTGCATATCAACCCAGATGTAATTCCAGTTGCCCAACCACATCGCCGACAACCATTCCATACTCGCAAGAAAGTCGATGCCGAACTGGATAGGCTGATAGAACTAGATATCATTGAACCGGTAACAGGCCCAACACCATGGGTAAGCCCAATTGTCACTCCACCAAAGCCGAAGAATCCAGATGAGATACGCATTTGTGTAGACATGCGTGTTCCCAACAAGGCAATAATGCGTGAACGCCATCCTACACCCACTGTAGATGATATGATATACCGCTTGAATGGTGCAACTGTATTCAGCAAGTTAGATTTAAACAAGGGCTATCATCAGCTTGAACTTGATGATGAGAGTCGATTCATCACAACGTTTACGACACATCGAGGTCTGTATAGGTACAAGCGCCTGAGTTTTGGTATTAACAGTGCTGCTGAAGTATCATCAGCCAGGTATTGCAAGATATACCTAATGCTGACAACATGTCTGATGACATCATTGTTTATGGCCGTACCCAAGCTGAACACGACAAAGCTCTTCGTGCAACATTGCAACGCTTACGAGAAAAGAATTTGACGCTAAGCCGAGCAAAGTGTGAGTTCAATCAACATAAAATTGAATTCTTTGGACATGTACTTAGTGACAAAGGTCTGTCTCCAGATCCTAAGAAAGTTGCAGATATCAAGAATGCTGCACCTCCTTCAACATCCACTGAAGTACATAGTTTTCTGGGAATGGCAAACTACTGTTCTCGCTTCATTCCAGATTTTGCTACCATTACGAAGCCTCTACGTGAGCTCCTGAAGAAAAATGCATCATGGTACTGGAGCGATGTCGAGCAAAATGCATTTGATGCTGTGAAAGATGCACTAGTAGAAAATGCGACTGCTGCATACTTTGATCCATCAATGGACACTGAGTTAACGGTGGATGCTAGTCCTGTTGGTTTAGGTGCTGTGTTAGCCCAACACAAACCTGGTCAACCAGATTCAAGAGTAGTAATTGCCTACGCCAGCCGTTCTCTCACAGATGTTGAGCAACGATACAGTCAGACAGAGAAGGAAGCTCTTGCTCTTGTATGGGGCTGTGAACACTTCAATGTGTATCTGCTTGGTGCACCCTTTACCACGATAGTCACTGACCACAAACCGTTGGAGACCATCTTCAATAATCCAAAGTCCAAACCACCAGCTCGCATTGAGAGATGGGCTCTTCGTCTGCAACCATACAACTTTACGGTGAAATACAAGCCAGGTGCAGGCAATCCCGCTGATTACATCAGTCGACATCCTGCCAACAGTTTCACCATCACCAAGCATCAGCAAGTTGCCGAGGAATATGTACACTCTGTAACCTGTGATGCAGTCCCTAAGGCTCTCACTCTTGATGAAATACGTACTGCAACCCTAGAGGACCCAACTCTGCAAGCAACAGTGGATGCATTGACTAAGAAAAAGTTTCCACGCATCCCACCCTCAGGAGTTGACCAAGATGCATTCAAAGCACTTGAACGCATCCAGACAGAATTAAGTGTTACGCAACAACGCGACACCGTGCTGCGAGGTACTCGTATCGTCATTCCAGCTGTTCTCCAGCAACGTGCTCTGAAGCTTGCACATCAAGGACACCAAGGTCTTGTAAGGACCAAACAGCTGCTACGAGAAAAGGTGTGGTTTCCTGGCATTGATCGTCAAGCTAAGGACATGCATGATGCCTGTGTCCCTTGCCAAGCTGCAGTGGATACTTCAAGACCAACACCTCTACAACCTTCACCACTACCTGCTGCACCATGGATGGAAGTATCGATGGATTTCTGTGGACCGCTACCAACTGGAGAGTACTTGATGGTAGTCATTGATGATCACTCACGTTATCCAGAAGTAGAAATCATCACTTCCACATCTGCAAAGGCTGTCATCCCGAAACTCGACAAGATCTTTTCAAACTTTGGCATTCCTGAAGTTGTCAAGACGGACAATGGACCGCCATTTAATGGACAAGACTTTGTCAACTTTGCTGAGCATATTGGATTCAAACACCGCCGTGTGATGCCACTACATCCTCAAGCAAATGGAGAAGTAGAGAGATTCATGCAACCTCTCATGAAAGCTGTACGCTGTGCTCATGCCGAAGGACGATCCTGGAAACAAGCTATGTATGCTTTTCTCAGGAACTACCGTGCAACACCGCATGGAACACTGGGCAAGTCGCCTGGCGAACTTTTATTTGGACGTCCTATGAGGATCGCACTACCTGTCATGCCAGCCAAGGTAACGGATAAACGTCTCGCTCAGAAGGATGCACTAGCCAAGGGCAAAATGAAAATTGCTCATGATCAACGTGCAAAGGAACAATTCATAAAGGTTGGAGATACTGTTCTCGTTAAAAAGAAAAAAGAGGGAAAGCTAGATATGCCATATGATACAAAACCATATAAAGTGATTAGTGTGAAAGGAACTATGGTAACAGCGAGTAATAGAGATCATAGTATAACACGTAATATGGCTTATTTCAAAGTGATTCCAAATAGTGTAGAAAATGATGAAGTGCAAAGTCGTGCAAAAGAAAAAGAAAAAATGTGTTATAACTCGATAAACAATTCATCGAGGGATATTCTTGTACTTAAGGACTCTCGTCCAAAACGTCATGTTAAACGCCCTACACGATATGATGATTAATTGTGTTCCTATGTAATGCAAAGTATTTACTTGTTATGCTAAACTAAATTTAATATTGTTTGAATAATGCAGATCTCTCATTCAATATTTTGTAACTTTGTATTACAGTTTCTTTCATGTTTGTTTAACATTGCATATGTATTTTTAACATTGAAATCCTTTGTGGTAAAGATTGTTTAAATTCTTTGTGTGTTTAATTAATGTTAAATGTATGCAATATCTCTTGATATGTTAATAACTTACTTTGTGTCAATAACTTTGCTTTGTGCTACAAGCATGGTAGACATCCTGTATTCATTCTTTTTAAAGAAAAGGAGGGATGTCATGTTCACAGAAAATGGTACCATCCGTTTTCTATGTGCGGCGGCTGGACGCCACTAGAGGAGGTAAACAACAGCACACAGGACGCCTGCCAAGCTTGGGAGCTACTCTATCATGTAGTTATTTAAGTATTAAAGTCAGTAACCAGGAATGACTTTACATCAACCTTACAACCAAGACTATCTCAGCTATACACAGACACCACAGTTTACACCATAGGGGAATAAGTATGATGGATATCTCCCCATTTAGTAAGGGGCTTCTGGAAACAAATAACATTACAAAACTCCCTAAAAAAAATATTAAACTGGTTGGTGATCATCTGCCCAAACAACAATATTTCATATCACTTCACCTTTTACAGCTATTTATTGAGATAGGTCTTGAAGTACAGACTATTCATGCAATTTATGAGTTCCATCAATCTGATTTTATGGCGGGGTTTGTTAACACAAACGTTAACAATAGAAATGCCTCCACCAGTAACGATAGGAAAACACTTTTTAAGTTGCTGAATAACAGCGTTTTCGGTAAAACACTACTGAACCCAGCCCGTTATGCCATTGACACCAAACTAGTGACTTCTGCTAGAGCCTTTTTACGGGAGGTGAAGAATCCACGCTTTAAACGAATGGTGCATTTAGGTGACAATAAATTATTGTCTGTCAGTTCCAGACCATTCATTAAAATTACTCATCCTAATTACATTGGGTTCCAGATTCTTGAGCTAGCAAAATACAGCTTGTACCATTTTTGGTACCGAGTACTTAAGGGGCACTATTCAGATAGAGTACAACTGCAGTATAGTAATACAGACAGCTTCATATTTAGCTTACTCAGCGAAGATGGCTTTGACGAGATGGGGAAAGAACCCCTTAGATCATGGTTAGATACGAGTAACTTTCCTGTAACTCACCCTTTATATGATCCGTCTAAAAAAGGCGTTCTAGGACTTTTAAAGTCAGAAGTTTCAGACAGACACATCCTTGAAGTTGTAGCACTTAAGCCCAAAATGTATAGTGTGCTTTTGCACGATAATTCAAATTCCATCACCGCTAAGGGTATTCCTCGCGCTGTGCAAAGATCTTTAACACATAGCCACTTTAAAGAGACCCTACACAGTAATGGAGTAGTAAATACTTTCCATTATTCACAAATTAGGAATGTGGCGGGGCAAATGTCAACTGTTTTTAATTCTAAGAAAGGCCTCAGCGCATTTGATGATAAGCGCTTTTACCTCAACAAATACTCCAGTCTAGCGTATGGACACCCAGACATACCACAGGATGCCCGGGGAATGCCCCCGAGAGTGAAAGTGGCGACGTCATTGATCCACAAGGAGCGGAAGGACAACAGCCCTCAAGTGAGAGTGAACCCATGACGTCAGTAGTCCAATACCTGGGGGGGAAGAATCACTACACCTAATTCACTCTCTGGGGATGACGATGAGTCATCATCTTCATCCCAGGGGGAGGAGGGGGAGGAAGACCCCTCAACGGACCTGTGGGCGCGGAGGCGTCAACTGGTGGCGAAGTATTATAAAGGGGGGTGGATGACTTACAATTTGACTATGTTTAACCCTAGTGTACTTTGTTTAATATAATCTATAAAACATATGGCTTATTTCTTTTCCCCCTTTTAAGTATATAATCTTAAAATAAAAAAAACACTTACAACAACTAGGAGGAGTGGGGTCCCCCCTTACAACACATTATGGGTGGGGCCATTAATAAATTCTTTTGATTTTTAATACTCCTTAAATGCTCTTATATATATATATATATATATATATATAATATATATATATATATATATATATATATATATATATATATATATATATATATATATATATATCCTGGAGGGAACGTTCAGTCTTGAACGATTATATATACCCCTAAAATACTATATGTGTGTCAGGAGGGCGTTGACCCTCTTACGGTTCACTCAAGGCCACACAGTACGAGGGAGGGTGGGGACCCCACCTCTACTCAGACTAACCTGTTTTTTTTGTTACACCCGACCCATAGAGGGAATGAGGGGGGTGTGGCTGGCTCTCACCCGTGTTTAGTATACAATAAATTCATTTTTTTTACTTAAATATACTGTCTTACTACTACTGTATAAATGAACATATCCATACCGCTATATACATCAGTTATCTCGACCACTACTACCCTCCCCCCAGATGACCTAATATGGAGTGGCACTAAGTGGCACCCCGCTTCTGATTTCCTTATCTGATTTCCATACATGAAGTGGGGTGGGAAGGCTCGGATTCCACTACTCAGGAATAATGTCTTGTAAGTAATTATCAAAAGAAGGCACCAGACTGGGAAGGCTATGTAGCTAATGTCTTGTAAGTGTTTCAACCAAAAAGCGTTATAAGAGTGTTTCAACGCAGAAATGAGGTGTTTTCAGTGTTGCTACACAGGAATGAGGTGTTGCGAGGACTGGAATAACGCGTTGTGGTTATTGCAACACAGGAAAGTTTTGCATTTCAAAAAAATTGCTGTGTATTGGAAGACCTACAAAACACAACACATTATTCCTGCTTTTCAACACTAACATGGTATTCTTGTGTTGCAAAGTTACAACTCTCACAACTACTATTTTCATGAAGTGTTTGTTACGGCCACAATGGGTCGCAACCGGGTTCTTTGCTGGTGGAACTAAAGTTCTGGTATCCAACCCCAAGTTAGTAGTGGCTTTCAAGGAGTGAGCTCAGTAATGCAAGTAAAACACAATGGGAGAGTTGCATTGAATACGACACTTCATTACTTATCAATATATTCACATATAATCACTTTCCCATCACCTCATATATAATCCTAAAGGAAGTATTACTACACTTAATACATACACAAGTGTCTCTCTCATGGGACACTAAGCGCTCCTCGATGCTCAATCGATGCAGCCTTGTCAGCTTCCGTGTTTCCTCAACACACAGTACCGTCCTCAACTAGGACTGGGAATCACCAACGAGTCTGCCCTAGCCACGGGCCAGCCAATTCACAGTCTCACTAGGTGCTCCTTGTGAACTCCCACAATCACTCTCCAGCCTGGAGCTGGCAGAGAACATCAGCCTCGCGCTGCTGGGCCTCTCCACACGAACAAATACAAGGGTAGCGAACCCCTGGCAGGAGCTTCTTGCAACTCACTAGTTACGTTCCACCATAGCACCTTACTGTCAGCCGTCTCTTCCGCTAGCCAGTCCCGGGTATGCCGAATACTGTCACTGCCACTTCACAGGCAGACAGTAGAACACTACACAGTTCTTCTTCAGCGGTGGCTCATTGCTTCCGTAAAGCAGAATGGAGTAGAAAGGTATTGGCTGCCCTGGGTAGATTGACTGTCCTCGTACCACAGCAGCCCTACATCGACTCTGTGGATACAGACACGTCATCAGTACACTGGTCAGTACATGAAACACTGGGAAACACCCCTTACGGTCTCTGACATAGACAAACAACTCCTCCTACAATAGATGGCGCTGATTTTCTAGACACTACCTCACCAGAGGTCAGCACCAGCTACCTCTCGATCTGACTAGGACAGGAATCTAGCGCCTCTTGCTGGTATCTTCCTGCCTCCACTAGATGGCGTCGTCCATGTTGTGGGAGTGGGGGGTTCGGGAGTGGACTCACAGATGGCGTTGACGTCGCTGCTCACAGCTCCAATGATGGAATCGGGTTCGTAACAGTGTTTAACGTTGAATCCTTTCACGACAAATATTTCATTACTAACATGTAAATAAAAACAATGTTGATACATAATGTTGATAAAAAATGAATTAAAGTATAACTAAAAATTTCTTAAATAGATTAACAGAAAAAGATTAAACAAATAAAACGTAATTTAATACATCAATCAAAATCGGTTGAATAATTAATGAAGGTGATTAAACAGATAAATATACATGAATAAATATCCAGAAATGGATGATTGGATTAATAAAAATAAATTTGAACAAATAAATATAATGTGATAAAAAGAGAAAATATAAAATTTGCTAGAATTTATAAATAAAACGAGACTGAATATTTAAAATTTGATTAAATATATGAAAAATAGTTTTAGATTAAAACTAAAGTATTTTGTGGCCAATATATGGAAGAATGGAAGCTCTCACAACTAGGGTGAGATGCACCACCTCAAGGTAAGGGTTGAGGTCGAACTGGTGACCACGTGAACACCGGGTCCGACCTCCCAGTCTGACCACGACGCTTCCTGCTTAATGAAAAACTCATCACTCATACATTCATCCACTTCATTATACATCATCAATTGACATTGTAGGCATGAGGAGAAAAATCAGTTAGGAAAAGAATCTCTGTTATGAAGCGAGGTAAGGCAAGTTAGGGTGATTATGAGGTGAAAGTACTATCTTCTTGAGGTTATCTTGAGATGATTTCGGGGCTTAGCGTCCCTGCGGCCCGGTACTCGACCAGTCCTCCTTTTTGTTACACACCCCAGGAAGCAGCCCGTAGCAGCTGTCCAACTCCCAGGTACCTGTTTACTGCTAGGTAACAGAGGCATCTGAGTGAAAGAAACTTTCTCCCCATTTGTCTCCGCCTCCATCGGGGTTCGAACCCGGAACCTCAGGACTACGAATCTCAGGCTGTCCACTCATCTGTCCGGCGCACATGCTAAGCCAAGATGAATATACAGCACTTGGAAGGAATATTAAGATCATCTGGGATATATTAGGCAGAAGTGAAAGAATGGAAAGCTACCATTTGGACCATCGGGGATCGAGCACTGACTCTGCATGAAGTGAGAGGACGGAGTGGAGTAACGGTGCCCAAGCACTTGGACCATCCGGGATCAAACACAAACGTATTTTATTAGCAGCACAGATCTAATAAATTTAAACAAACTGAAGAGTACACAGTTGGTCTCACCAGTTTATAAGATTTCATTAGATATTAGATCAGATTCATTTAGGATAATCATTATGATCAATACCTTTCAAGAAGTTACGACATTGAACACACTTTTCATTAAATTTCTTTATTGAAACTAGAGAGGAAAGAATCCTGAATGACAACCTTGATGGAAATGAAAGTCTACATATAGAGAAACAAAAATACACAGACATCAGACGAATACACACATATTGCGAATGTTGAAACACAGGAATAGCGTGTTGCGAGTGTTGCAGAAAAAATGAGATGCTGTGGGTATTGACAAAAACCTAGTTGTGTGTTTCAACACTCACAACACGTTATTTCGTTGTTGCAACTCCTGCAACACGTTATTTCGATGTTGCAACACTCACGAACGGTTCTTTATGTATTACAACTCTCATAACATTTTATGTATTCGTTGCAACACTAACCACACGTTATTATTTTGTTGCAAAACTTACAACATATCATTACTTAACTCTCGCATACTTAAGTGTTGCAATACACTTAATATTGTTGCAATACTTTATTACTTAATACTTGCATACTTGTCGACTTAACACTTGCAAATTGTCACTTACAGTGTACCTGAGAGTACTTGTAAGCAATCTACCTCATTTTTCTTTTTTTTTGTTCATTTTGTTTTGTATTGTATAGTCTTGTTTATATATTTTCCCCCTTCTATATCAAAATTCTATTTTGTAATTGCCATTCTTGCCTTGTTTTCCTGCAACCAGCCTTTTATGCAGACAAGTATAGACCCAGAACTAAACCTCTTATCCACTATCTATGACAATCATCACTTTAATGATCAAAATTGCAGATATTTTACAGCACATGATGTAAACAATGTATTAACACATAATCACAATATGTCTGTAATCAACTTGAACGTTAGATCCCTAGGTAAACACTTCGATGATGTTAGTGCCTTAATTGAAACTATGGATAACAAATTCTTTTTATTATACTTACTGAAACGTGGTTGAAAGAAGATACTACTCAACTCTTTAACATGCCTAACTACTCGGCAATTCACAACTGTCGTCAAAATCAGAGAGGTGGTGGTACTGCTCTTTACTACCACCAAGAACTAACATGCTTAAAAGTAATTAGAACTAGAGACTGCTGTGGGGAGTATATCTTCGCCAGTTTCACAGTCAAGGGTGCCGAGTCTGTCCTGTCTGTGGGTGCAGTCTATAGAATTCCTAACACTGATGTGTCCGAAATCAACTTAAACCTTAGAAATCTAATACTAGATAACAGACTGAACAAAAACCATCTAATTATCGCAGGGGACTTCAATATTAACCTCTGCGAGCCTGAACACCCTACTGCTGTTAGCTTCCTCAACTGTACGAATTCCCGCTTCCTCATACCCTTAATCACTAGACCTACTAGAATTACTGATAGTACGGCCACGACTCTAGATCACATCTGGACCAACATAACCTCTCCGCTTACTTCAGGTATTATCACCGATAGCACTACAACCATTACACCACATTTCTCTTAACTAACATTAACAAACCACCTCTAGAGACAAGGGAGTTAAAACACTTTAATGCTCACGGCACCCGTGAAAAAAAATTGTGCATTGTGCGCGCGGCGTTTTGGGCTCTTGAGCATAAACACCAAAAAGTGCGTAATCTTTTCACTCTCCTGACACCAATTCTCGAGCTACGTATTTCATTTTGGAATCAATGTGTTGGCAATAAAATTCTCTACAAGATCATATGTATAACATGTCACCAAAGCATTAGCTATCCCATTATTAGCTATTAGCTATTAGCATAAGGGACATAACTGGCAAACCCCTCACAGTGTTCAAGAGAGAACTGGATAAGCACCTCCAAAGGATACCTGATCAACCAGGCTGTGACTCATACGTCAGGCTGCGAGCAGCCGCGTCCAACAGCCTGGTTGATCAGTCCAGCAACCAGGAGGCCTGGTCGATGACCGGGCCGCGGGGACGATAAGCCCCGGAAGCACCTCAAGGTATCCTCAAGGTAAGGTATCCCACCACGAAATAAATAAAACGTAGATCACTCGCCGTCACGCCCAAACAGTAACAAAATATTCATACTCTTTTGTTTGCTGTCAGCTCCACATTAGTCCTACAGCGTTATATTTTATATCACTGAACTCGCAATAAAATTTTCTACACAGACATATGCATATAAATGTAGAATCATGATCGCGGCCCACACCAAGAGTGTGTGAAGTGGCGATTACCCTCGTTGTCAACAACTCAATAGTATCTCCTCTAAGTTACAATACAATGCCGTTTTTTCTAATAGGCCATGTGCCTATTAGAGAAAACAAAAATTTAATGGCAAACATTTTCATACAAACCCCAAGTCGATCGCATAAGAATTGGATTTTATATGTTTTTTTTTTAGAGCGGCCGGATATTTACGACGCGGTCGCACAACCGATAGAAATATAGCAGTCGTATATGTACGGGACGGGTGCGCGAAAGTGATAATTATTAACACTTTCGCGCGCCCGTGCAGCTTTAGGCTGCACAATGAAACTGCTATAGACAATTTTATAACTGCTGCTGATAATGTCAACTGGGAGTCCGAGTTAGGTAACATAGGGAACATCAACCTAGCAGTGCAATGTTTTCTTCAAAAAACTCTCAACCTTTATAACACCCACTGTTCTAGGCTTACGAAACAAGTCACAACCAAAAGGCATAACAATCCTTGGCTTACAAAGGGAATACTTAAATCCATAAATAAACAACATGACCTTGAGAAGAAGTATAGGTTAGGAACCATCTCCAGAGAATTCTCAAAGAATTATTCGTTATTGCTATCTAAAATAATTAGACGAGCCAAAACTAAGTACTACGAAGATAAATTTACCCAAATAAATAATAATAATAATAATAATTATTTATTTGCAAGAAGGTACAATGGGTTGGTGAGATTACATAAGATTGATATGTTTACATTCATGCAAAGCCACTAACACGCATAGCATTTCGGGCAGGTCCTTAATATAACATATCTGGTCAAATGTAAAGGTACATTGTAGCAATGTTTTGTAGTAACAAATCACTACAATATAAGTTGACAGAGGTAATTACACTGGTAAGGATATACAGTATGTCTTAAGTACTAATATTGGGGAAGTAGGTAGTACAAGATACAGTGTGAGTTTGAAGCACAAAATAGGAAACTATAAGGATGAAATTAGTTACTTAAAACAAGTTAATTACTTACTGTGTAATAGTTCTGTGCATGCTCATGGGCTCACCATAGCCCATGCTACTTGGAACTTGTTCCGAGTAGCTGAATCTATAACAACAACAACATCTGTGCATGCTCTATGCAGATGAAGATCTTCAAAGGAATGAGTAACACTGTTTTTATACACTTAAAAATTATATCCATTTTATAACGGTTCACTTTATTAATAATTTAGTATGATATTCAATAATGTACGGTTAGCATACAGTGTTGTAATATGAGGAATTACAAAATTGACAAGTACAGTATCATAAATTTATACATACGTCTTTCAGCAAATTATGTTTCCCACATTAATATGTAATTACAGTATTAGAGAAAACAGAACCTGAATAATGTTCCACAGAAAAAAATAATCTTTTTCATCTTAGCTAAATGAATTGTGGGGTTCAGTCCCTGAGCCCATTATGTGCCTCTGTAACCCTTTCCACTACCGCCCATGGGATGGGTATGGGGTGCATAATAAATGAACTAAACTAAACTAACTCACCTGAAATCAGTAACTGCTCCAGGAGCAAATATATCAAAACACAGTTCAGTCACTTCACAGTAATTTTCTATACAGTATGTGCAATTAAATAATTTACATAAAAACATCCATATTTTAAATTAAGTTATACAGGTACAGATATACAGTATTCAATATTTACATTATAAGCACTTAGACTGAAGCCAAAAATTAACATTACACACTATTAATACTGTATTGTATACACATGTGAATGGCTAGGCCAGTTCTGGCTAGTTGTATTTAAAAGGAATTGTGCTACTGTCTGTGATATAGTTGTACCGTGTAAATAGTGTAAATAATTGTTTTGAGTTTTGTGCTCAAGAGTTCCTATCAGTGCTATGCCTGGTCAAGCTGTTGGGAAGATTCTCACATCTAGCATCATTCATCATAATTGTATGTCACCTCATTTGTCACAAATTTTGTGTCATTATAGTTCGAGAATCTTTGTGTTGATGAAAAGTGTTAGATGCATATATGATGTAAATTTAAATTATCATGGCGTCTATTGTTTTAAAGTTTCTAGAATTATTCCCATCAACATATATTTTGCACAGGACTTGCATGATAAAGTTGCAGATATGTTGTGATCAAATCCAAATCTATTCAGTACAGTATTTTTAATATTCAGATGCATTTGCTTCAAAGCTTTATCTCGTCAGTGCACAATATTGTTTATTTCAGCCAAATATTTTTCAGATACCTTTCATACTAAAAGTGAAACAAACCTTTTCTTAAGTTTTGTAAAACTACCTAAAAGATAAATCATTTTTAGTATAGATTGAATGCACATGGTTGTTGCATGTTTTGTACTCTTTTTACATTTTTTTATTTATTTAAATGTTATATTTTTATATCAGTGTGTGCGTGTGATTATCATGAATGAAAGCTCAAGTTGTCCTGAAAGATGGTAACTGGCTAAATATTATTCCCTAGCATTGCTCTATAATGCTCAGGAATTGTATTGGGATTATTTTGAAGCATTCAGGATGTTACACAAGATCAGATATATATATATAATAAATAAATAAATAAATAAATGTTTATTCAGGTAAGGTATATATATACAAGTGAGGTTACATTAATGGATCGAATTATAGGTAGAGCTAGTACATACAATGCCTAAAGCCACTATTACGCAATGCGTTTCGGGCAGGAAGAACATTAATATCTAGAACTTAATACTAATAGAGCATAAAGAATAAAATGTGTTGAGAACAAATACAAATAAAGATAAAAAAAAAGGGGGAACATGACTGAAAAAGCATATATATAAAGATATATAAATAAATAAATAAATAAATAAATATGTTTATTCAGGTAAGGTATATACATACAAGTGAGGTTACATTAATGGATCGAATTATAGGTAGAGCTAGTACATACAATGCCTAAAGCCACTATTACGCAATGCGTTTCGGGCAGGAAGAACATTAATATCTAGAACTTAATACTAATAGAGCATAAAGAATAAAATGTGTTGAGAACAAATACAAATAAAGATAAAAAAAAGGGGGAACATGACTGAAAAAGCAGCACAAATACAAAAGGTTGACAAACAGCGTTGATTAAAAAATAACAGACATGGGTTGAACTAGAGGGGTAAGGTAGGTTACAGGGAATTTATAAGGTAGTGTTTAGTTTTTCTTAAACTGGTTGAGAGAGGTACAGTCTTTAACATGGATGGGGAGGTCATTCCACATTCTGGGTCCCTTGATTTGTAGAGCATTTCTAGTTTGATTAAGCCGTACTCTTGGAATATCAAAACTGTATTTATTTCTGGTGTGGTGCTCATGGGTTCTGTTACAACCTTCAATGAAGCTTTTGAGTTCAGGATTGGCATTACAGTTCAGCGTTTTATATATGTATGATACACATGAGAGAATGTGCAGTGACTTAATATCTAACATATTCAGAGATTTGAGTAGGGGTACCGAGTGATGTCTGGGGCCAGAGTTGGATATTGTCCTAATAGCAGCTTTGTGTTGAGTAATTAGAGGACGTAAATGATTTTGGGTAGTGGAACCCCAAGCACAAATACCATAGTTGAGATATGGATAGATGAGGGAGTAATAGAGAGTCACCAGGGCAGGTCGGGGTACATAATATCTGATCTTAGAGAGAATGCCAACAGTTTTTGAAACTTTTTTTGATATGTTTAGAATGTGTCCCTGGAAGTTCAGCTTGTGGTCAATGAGAACGCCAAGGAACTTACCATCTAATTTGTTACAAATTTGGGTATTGTTAATTTTGAGATTTATTTGATTAGAGGATTTATTGCCAAACAGAATATAGAAAGTTTTGTCAATGTTAAGGGTGAGTTTGTTGGCAGTTAGCCAAAGATGGACTTTATTTAGCTCAGTATTTACTGTGGCATTTAGAGCAAGGGGGTCAGGACTGGAGTAAATGAAGGTTGTGTCGTCAGCAAAAAGAATTGGTTTGAGGTGTTGGGAGGCATTTGGAAGGTCATTAATGTAGATGAGAAAGAGGAGAGGGCCAAGTATGCTGCCCTGAGGAACACCGATGTTGATGGGTAGGGTGGGAGAAATTGAATTATTCACAGAAACATACTGGAGCCTGTCAGTAAGGTAAGATTTGAGGTATTGCAGGGAGTGTCCTCTGACTCCATAATGATGTAATTTAAGAAGAAGGTTTTGGTGGTTGACAGTGTCAAAAGCCTTACGCAGGTCCACAAATAACCCAACAGGGAACTCATTTTTATCAAGAGCTGCATGAATCAAGTTAATCATACTAATAAGTGCATCGTTAGTGCTTTTTTTGGGTCTGAAGCCATATTGACAAGAGCTAAGTATATTGTGTTTGGCTAGATAAGAGTAAAGCTGCTTGTAGATTAGTTTTTCAAATATTTTTGACAAGTTAGGCAGGATTGATATAGGTCTGTAGTTGTTAACATCTGTGAGATCACCACATTTGTGGACAGGGGTTACTCTCGCTTTCTTTAGAATATCTGGAAAGGTTTGGAGTTCAAGTGACTTGTTGAAGAGCAATGCAATAGCAGGGGCTAAAGATCTGGAGGCTTTTTTGTAAATTAAAGTTGGTATCTCATCAAGGGCACTAGACTTGGTTTTAAGGGAAAGGATTATCTCATTGACGTCAGTGGAATTAGCAGGCTTTAGGTACAGAGACTGTGGATAGTTACCTGTAAGATAGTCCTTAACATCAGTACAGGAAGTTGGAATATCATTTGCAAGGGATGACCCAATGGAAGAGAAGAACCTATTAAACTCAATAGCAGAATCAGAGGCTGAAAGCTGACCATCGTTACTGGACAGGAGTGTTGGTTTGTTATTAAAAATCTTCTTTGATCCCAATATTTGTGAGATTGTGCTCCAAGTTTTTTTAATGTTGCTCTTTATTTGGGTAAATCTATCTTCGTAGAATTTAGTTTTGGCTCGTCTAATTATTTTAGATAGCAATAACGAGTAATTCTTTGAAAATTCTTTGGAGACGGTTCCTAACCTATACTTCTTCTCAAGGTCATGTTTTTTATTAATGGATTTAAGTATTCCCTTTGTAAGCCAAGGATTGTTAAGCCTTTTGGTTGTGACTTGTTTTGAAAGCCTAGGACAGTGGGTGTTATAAAGGTTAAGAGTCTTTTGAAGAAAAGATTGCACTGCTAGGTTGATGTCCCCTATGTTACCTAACTCGGATTCCCAGTTGACATTATCAGCAGCAGTTATAAAATTGTCTATAGCAGTTTCATTGTGCAGCCTAAAGCTTAATTCCCTTGACTCAAGAGGTGGTTTGATAATGTTAGTTGAGAGAAATGTGGGGTAATGGTCTGTAGTGCTATCGGTGATTATACCTGAAGTAAGCGGAGAGGTTATGTTGGTCCAAATGTGATCAAGAGTCGTGGCTGTACTATCAGTGATTCTAGTAGGTCTAGTGATTAAGGGTATGAGGAAGCAGGAATTCATACAGTTGAGGAAGCTAACAGCAGTAGGGTGTTCAGGCTCGCAGAGGTCAATATTAAAGTCCCCAGCGATAATTAGATGGTTTTTGTTCAGTCTGTTATCGAGTATTAGATTTCTAAGGTTTGAATTGAATTCGGACACATCAGTGTTAGGAATTCTATAGACTGCACCCACAGACAGGACAGACTCGGCACCCTTGACTCTGAAACTGGCGAAGATATACTCCCCACAGCTGTCTCTAGTTCTAATTATATTTAAGCATGTTAGTTCTTGGTGGTAGTAAAGAGCAGTACCACCACCTCTCTGAATTTGACGACAATTGTGAATTGCTGAGTAGTTAGGCATGTTAAAGAGTTGAGTAGTGTCCTCTTTCAACCACGTTTCAGTAAGTATAATAAAAGAGAATTTGTTGTCAATAGTTTCAATCAAGGCACTAACATCATCGAAGTGTTTTCCTAGGGATCTAACGTTCAAGTTGATTACAGAGATATTGTGATTATGTGTTAATACATTGCTTACATCATGTGCTGTAAAATATCTGGAATTTTGATCATTAAAGTGATGATTGTCATAGATAGTGGATAAGAGGTTTAGTTCTGGGTCTATACTTGTCTGCATAAAAAGGCTGGTTATTAACCAGAAATAGTATGAACTTATTTAAGAGAACAAAATGAGATCAATAATTACTTTTCAATAGAAAAGTTAATTATAGCAAAACACAACAATACAATAATATAACAATACAATAAAAGCTTACAAAGTACTAAGTCTACTAAATTAGAGAATAATTATAGCAAAACACAACAATAAATGCAAATAAACAAAAGAAAATAAACAAATAGAAGTAGGATAAGGACACTAGATAGCCATGGAGGAAACACAAGTTTGGTGGAGAGAACAAAAAATCGGTAGAGACAGTCAAGATGAATATATAAAAAAATTTGACAAATGATAATTGTAAAGTAAAATAATCTTAAAGATAATAAGTTTTAATTAGCTTAGTTATTAACCTAGAATTAGTATGAACTTAATTAAGAGAACAAAGTGAGATCAATAATTACTTTACAATAGAGGACATAAATCAATACAATTAAATTTAAATTTTAAAAATAGGGTAAGATTAGATTTAAGAGCAAAATTTTACAATGATAATGAGGTAGATGCTTGGATAAGTGCATGGAGACTTGACGGATTATTTAGAAGATCATATGAATGAGAGAACATTAGGTAAATGGTAATGCAGAGACAGCACCTTGGACAAAGTTAGATTAAGTTAGGTTAGGCTCAGGAACAGAATGAGAGAATAAAGAGCATAAAATTTGCTCTTGAGAGCTGAATAAAGAGCAACATTAAAACAACTTGGAGCACAATTTCACAAATATTGGGATCTAAGAAGATTATAAATAACAAACCAACACTCCTGTCCAATACCGATGATCAGCTTTCAGCCTCTGATTCTGCTATTGAGTTCAATAGGTTCTTCTCGTCCATTGGGACATCCCTTGCAAATGATATTCCATCTTCCAGTACTGATATTAAGGACTATCTTACAGGTAACTATCCACAGTCTCTGTACATAAAGCCGATAATTCCACTGACGTTAATGAGATAATCCTTTCCCTTAAAACCAAGTCTGGTGCCCTTGAGGAGATACCAACCTTAATTTACAAAAAAGCCTCCAGATCTTTAGCCCCTGATATTGCAGTGCTCTTCAACAAGTCACTTGAACTCCAAACCTTTCCAGATATGCTAAAAAAAGCGAGAGTAACCCCTGTCCACAAATGTGGTGATCTCACAGATGTTAACAACTACAGACCTATATCAATCCTGCCTAACTTGTCAAAAATATTTGAAAAACTAATCTACAAGCAGCTTTACTCTTATCTAGCCAACACATATACTTAGCTCTTGTCAATATGGCTTCAGACACAAAAAAAGCACTAACGATGCACTTATTAGTATGATTAACTTGATTCATGCAGCTCTTAATAAAAATGAGTTCCCTGTTGGGTTATTTGTGGACCTGCGGAAGGCTTTGGACACTGTGAACCACCCAAACCTTCTTCTTAAATTACATCATTATGGAGTCAGAGGACACACCCTGCAATACCTCAAATCTTACCTTACTGACAGGCTCT
>WNGS01087441.1:0-14311 GCA_020271785.1 Procambarus virginalis
ATTGTTTGCACACTGTGCCTTCACCAAAGGGGATTGTCTTTATTTAAATTTGTTTTCTAGAGTAATTAAATTTCATTGTTTATACTTTGTGTTTGTGTGTCTTCCCTACCTTACCACAGACAATCAGGCAAGCAGTCTCTTTTTTTTTGTTATGTGACCAGGCATTGACACTGCCATTGGAGGACTGCCGAACACCATACTCCACACTTTACCGTCACATATACTTGGGGGCCTGTCCTAGGAGCTTCACTCAGGTACTGGTAATTTGTGGTAAGCGTACTTGGCTTTAATACACTTGCTTTTCATATTTTCAATAATCAATTTTCTTATTCATTGGTGCTGTGTATTGTGCATTCCGGAGTAGCATATGGTGAGTGTGGGACAACTTTGGATTACGTGGTGACTGTAGGCCTCAGTCATACTCTTAATTGGTCGTCTCTCCCTCCGTGTTATTACCCGTGTTTACCACCTTTTGTCCCTAGGATTTCTCATATTTTGGCAGATCATCATATTGGTACCCTGGTACTGTGGTCTGTCTCCGGGTCAATAGCACCTAATTTCTGCAATCCGACTCTAGGAGGACAAAGAGGGCCATAGTTCCTCTAGCACGGACTTTTATTGACGAGTTGGGACCTCGGCAATAGTTCTCGTCACCAGTTGACACTCGCACCCCTACACGTCGGTCAGAATGATGATATTTACTTAGGTAGGGAATTAGCTTTCTTTTTTCAGAGCACAAAGTTCGCTAATTCTGTAAGTATCATATTTCATTTCAGTGGGAAAAACTTGCTTTATGTCCTATAGAGACTCGGCAAGGTATGCCTACATTCTTGGACTACCTAATTCACTCTTGGAACAATTAAATGTTTCATTTGTTTTAGAAACTCAGTTTCACTAATTAGTAGGATTTTCTTGCCCTTATTCTCCTACAGTGAGTACCGGGTACAAGATTTCCTGCGATCTTGATTATTAATCATTTACCATCTTGAATTAACATTAATTGTTAAAGATTCCACAGGATAGGTACCAGTTGCCACGTTGTCCTGTTTCTGACATTCACCATATCACCACAGTATATTCGTTTTACATTTATTTGCTAATTTCACCATGTTTCGTCTCCAAGCTTTCCGTACAGATCCAGCAGGTGAAATAGGGAACTTAAGTTGCCAAGAGGACCGAATTACAAACTCTTGCACATGAGTATCAACTAGATGTTTCCCATGGAGCCAACAAAGCATGAAATACACAACATCTCTTAGATCACTTTTTAGATGAAGGGGTAATAGACTCTGACACTCACGAACATTACACTATTTCAGATAAACATGATCTGACGGCAATGAAACTCAAAATCGAGCTCGCAAAGCTCGAGAAGGAGCAACAGCAAGCAGCCTACAGCAACAACAAGCAGCATACAGCAACAAAAGGAAGCAGCTGCAATCAAGAACGAGAGGCTGCATTACTAAAGGAACGACAGAACGTGAGGCGGCCCGGAAAGACCTCTCCACCTCAAGGAACGCGAGGCCGCCCTGAAAGAAGAAAGTGATAGCCGCCCTAAGGAACGTGAGTTGGCCCTATTCAAAGAGCGTGAGCGAGTACAGCTTGAAGCAAAACAACGTCACCTGGAGATGCAACGCGAGCATGACAAGAAACAAGCGGCTATGGCTATAGAATGTCGTCACAAGAACTCACGTTGGAAACTACACACCAAGCTCAACGCCAACAAGCTGCAGCTAGTCTTCCTCCAAGTTTCAATGTCTCCCATGCAAGTAAGTTAATGCCACCGTTCGTAGAGTCAGAGATTGACGTCTTTTTACAACCTTTGAGACCCTTGCTAATCAACTTAGCTGGCCTGCCGACCAATGGGCTACCCTTCTCAGAGTACATCTTACAGGTAGAGCAGCAGTCACACTCAGTACTTTGGCGTCTGAGAATGACTACCAGACCCTGAAGCAAGCAGTGTTGGACGCCTACCTTCTCTCCACCGAAAGCTACCGACGAAATTCCGTGATTACATAAAGGCAAGTACCACCACCTTTTTAGAATTTGCCAACACCAAACGGAGATATTTTATGAAATGGCTGGAAGCAGCACATGTCTCTACCTTTGCAGAACTCGTCAACCTCATGCTAGTTGAAGAATTCTTAAGGCGTGTACCTCCTCCTGTCCGTTTATATTTAGCAGATAAAGAAGAGACCGACCTAGTGAAATGTGCGAAGTCGGCTGACACTTACAGCCTCATCCACTGGCTGACACCAGAACCACCTACCAGTAAGAAGTCTTGGTACAGTTACGAGAAAGTGAGTGCAGACCAAGCTGTACTGTACTGTAAGTATTGTAGACTCTATGGACATACCATAGAAAAATGTGGTAAGTCTCAATACAAAGGTAATACTGAATCCACCAAACCCAAACAGACTCCTCCTAAGTCCGGTAAGTCTGTAATGAATGTTGGTGTTCATGTTAATGATCTTTCTCTCTTCAGTAAGCATCTGTATCCTGGAACTATCACTACCAACGGTTCAGATTCTGAGGGACGTTTTAAACTTAAGATCTTGAGGGACACAGCGGCTCTTCAATCAATACTATTGAAATCAGCTGTGCCCAATGTCGCCTACACCGGAGAAACTGTCTTCATCACTGACCTCACTGCTACTACTCCTTATCCTATCGCCAGAGTCCACCTGGATTGTCCCTTCGTGACTGGTGAAGTCCAAGTCGCCGTCAGGGAAAAGCCTTTCCCCATGCCTGGAGTGCAACTTCTACTGGGCAACGACTTGGCAAAAGACCTGCAACCGACCAACCTGATCGTCAAGGACAAACCCCAGGTGTGTACCTCTGTAATGGATAATCCGATTTTTGAGCATGTTCCAGCAAAGGTTCAAGAGAGTGATGAAGTTTCTCCTCCGGTTTTGGTGACCACCCGTGCACAAGCTGCACGACCGCAACCAGCTGGCTCTACTGCTACCGCTGTCCCTCAAGACCCTTTGAAACTATCCCCAATTCTCACCGCCTTGGAGTTCCGTAAGTTACAGAGGGAAGATCTTACCTTGACACGATTATTCTTTCAGGCTGAGACTCAATCTGACAGTATCCCTGGGTTCTTCCTAGAGAACGAGTTGCTCTACCGCAGATACAGACCCAGTAAACTGAAGGAGGAGGACGATTGGGCCAACGTCGAACAACTAGTGATTCCTACCAGCCTGCGGCCCACTATTCTACACCTGGCCCACGGAGCACTGTCACACTACGGTTTTAACAAGACCTACCATGGGATTCGACAAGACTACTACTGGCCAGGTATGGTTAATGATGTCAAACAACACGTCAAAATATGTCATGTATGTCAGATGGCAGGTAAACCGAACGTCTCTATCCCCAGAGCACCACTGACACCCATCCAGGTGCCTGCGGAACCTTTCCACAGACTTATTATAGACTGTGTTGGTCCTTTACCTCGGACCAGTTCCGGCAACGCCTATATACTAACCATCCTGTGTCCTACCACCAGATTCCCCATAGCAGTTCCAGTAAAGAACATTACGGCTGCTACTGTGGTGAAAAATTTGCTGAAGATCTTCACCCAGTATGGATTTCCAAGGGAGGTTCAGAGTGACTGTGGCACCAACTTCACCAGTGATCTCTTCAAACGGACACTGGAAGAGTTCAACATCACACAGGTACTGTCCAGCCCCTATCATCCTGCTTCACAGGGTTCTCTTGAGCATAGTCATCAGACTATTAAAGCACTCCTAAAAAAGTTTTGCAATGAGACCTCTAAGGATTGGGATAAACAACTTGATCTCATCATGTGTATTTTCAGAAGTCTTCCCAATGAGTCACTAGGAGTATCTCCTTATGGGATGCTCTACGGACGTAAGTGCCGTACTCCTCTCAAGGCTTTCAAGGACTCTCTACGTGATGCCACCTTCAGTGAGCATCAGAATGTGCCCCAGTTTCTTCAAAACCTACAACACATTCTCGAGAGGGTGCATTCCTTTGCTAAATACAACCTATTGAAAGCCCAAGAGAGGATGAAGACTCATTATGACCAGCACAGCCAAGTAAGGAAATTTAAACCGGAAGACTTCGTACTTGCCTACTTTCCTATCCCAGGTTCTCCTTTGCAAAACAGGTTTTCAGGACCCTACCGTGTCAAGGAGTGCAGAAACAACTACAACTACGTTCTCGAGACTCCCGATATGCGGCGGAAGACCCAGTTGTGCCACGTCAACCTACTGAAGCTATATCATGGTACTCCTCCCACTGTGCTACTTAATTATTCAACCTTTACAGGTCCATACAGCCACAGTGAGACCTTCCCTGCTTCTCCTCCCGAAAGCACTGACACTGAGGCAGCGCTTTCCAACTCGGAAATCTTAACTGATATCCATAATTACTTTCAGAACGATAATAGTGCTCCTTTACCATGTTCTAATACTATTCTCGCCTCGCCAGATATCATCAAGCTTTTCATCCTCCATGTCGACGCCAGTGGTACCGGCATCGGGGGGTGACCTGATGCAACAAAGAGACGAAGAGATTCTACCTACTAGCTACCAGGAACTACAGCACGATCAAAAAGGAGCTACTCATCGTCCTGAACAGGCAGCACTTTGCACCATACCTGCAAAGTACTTGGTCTACCACCATCTACACGGACCACAACCCTCTTCACTTCCTGCAGCCAGCCCAACTCAACAATCGACTACTTCTACGATGGGCTTGCTAGCTGCAGAATTTCAGCCTGGAGATTGCTACACCCAGGAGTCTGACTATGTTATGAAAATAGTGGGCTTGCTATGGGGGAACTGGTACTATTAAGGGGTAAGGGTAAGTAGAATACAGAGGTATCAAAATATGGGAGAACTAAAAGGCCCGGCCCCCAAAATAAAATATCCACAGTAATAAATACTTGCTACTACACCTTGTAAGTCTAGAGATAGATCATTGTACTCCCACACAGGAAAAAGGGATACTCTGTTCAAACTTACTTATTTATTAACCCCTTAACACCCCCCATACACAATCACACCAATAACAATATAATACTAACTTTACCACACAATCTTAAGTTAAAAAGCCTTGGTCCACTTAGGCAGGATACAAGGTTTTACACTGAAACAAGCTAGGGTAAAACTCTACTATAAAACCCTTAAGTTAGAGTCAGCTTAGGGTAGGGGACCACGTGTTTACACTGGGACCCCCGTTAGCATAACAGGTAAGATAAACACTTAAAAACACTTACTACGCCCCAGGTATACTACTCTACACATAGAACGATGGGTATGCCGAAATATACAAAAATGAGTTATGGAGTACTTAACCAAACTAAGTCACAGAAATAAAGAATTAAGAGGAAGGGGGAGCACGTCCTAGCACCACAGTCAGCCAGCAGAGAAGGGCGCGGGTCTCTCGTCTCCCTCTCCGAAAGCTATGCTGCCGGCAGACTGTTCAACTAATCATACCGGTGCCCGATACTAAGTTTACTCAGGTTTACTTTACAATTGATTAGACAGTATTAGTAAACATAGTTGGTGCCTATTTTATTATTTAATAATCAACCCCCAGCTCAATCTTTAAATACTCTTTGAGAAACAAGAATAGTCTTACGACTGGCAGGGAAGATACGACATATGCAGCTCGCGAAGCGAGTTTACTATATGGTAGCTCAATAAGCTAAAATTTTGACCTCTGGTTTCCATCTAAAGAACCCAGAGTCGTAACACTCCTCCCCCCTTCAGAGAAAAAAAAATGTGACTACTAGAATAGTAGTCATATTTTTTTGTAAGAGTATACAGAGAAAAAAGGGAATCCATGACATAATAGAAAATCAATCAAACAACAATTTCTCTGCCAAAAAAAAAAAAATACAAGGGAATTCTCTGAAAGAAAAAACATACACAAAAACAAAAAAAACAAAGGGAAGTAAATAATTGGACACGGGATATTTAATGTCACAGGAGAACCTAAAAAAAATAACTAAAGCATGACATTTGGTATGGCTTCCTGTGGCTCAGATGAATGTTACTCAGGCAAGCGGGACAGAGCGTCGGCTATCACGTTGAGCCGGCCCGGTAGGTGGATAGATAGATTAAAGTCCTGTAGGTACAATGCCCACCTGAGGATGCGTTTATTTTTCTGCTTCATCTGATTCATGAAAACTAATGGGTTATGGTCCGTGTACACTTCCACTATATTACCTGTGAGGTAAACTTCGAACTTTTTGCATGTTAGCACTAGCGCCAACGCCTCTTTTTCTATCACCGAATAATTGCGCTGCGCCTTGTCAAATTTCACAGAGTAATAATATACTGGGTGTTCCACTTTATCATCCCCAGTTTGCAACAACACTGCACCAGCACCCGAGTCAGACGCGTCAACTTGAATTTTAAACGGACGGTCGAACCTTGGACTAGCAAGCACTGGGGCGGAAGCTAAGATCAATTTCAAGTTTTTAAATGCCTCTGCACAGTCCGATGACCACTTAAATTTAACGGCCTTCCGCAACAAATCTGTGAGAGGAGTGGCCACACTGGAAAAGTTCTGACAAAAGCGTCGGTAGTACGCACACATACCGATAAATCGTTGAATGTCCTTTTTAGACCTGAGCACTGGATAGTCCAGAATAGCACTGATTTTGTCTTGTCGAGGTAACACTTTTCCTTGGCCCACTTCATAACCGAGGTACGTCACTGTGCCTTGGCCAAAATGACACTTTTTAGCATTTAAGGTTAGATTTGCATGTTTCAACACTGTGAACAACTGGCGTAACCTAGCTATGTGGTCAGCCCAATTAATATCAAAGAGCACAATATCATCTAAATACGCCCGACAATTTGGCACATTAGCGAGCAAAGAGTTCATTAGCCTCTGGAACGTGGCAGGGGCATTACGCAAGCCGAATGGTAACACTTGATACTCAAACACACCCTCGGGTGTCACAAACGCCGTTAGTTGTTTAGCACGTTCAGTGAGAGGGATTTGATAGTACCCTCTCGAGAGATCGAATTTAGATACATACGTGGCGTTCCCGATTTCGTCGATACAGTCCTCGAGACGTGGCAACGGATAGGCGTCCACTATGGTCACCTTGTTGAGCTGCCGATAATCGGTGCATAATCGCCAGGAGCCATCTGGTTTGGGGACCAAAAGGCAGGGCGAGCACCAAGAGCCCTGGCTCGGCCTGATGAGGCCGTGCTGGAGCAAGAAGTCGACCTCCTTACGGACGATGGCCTTCTTTTCCGGACTCATCCGATAGGGTTGAAGGCGAATGGGGGTGTAGTCCGTCAACTCGACATCATGGTAAATGGCATCAGTCTGGGTCGGGACCTCCCCGAACAGACTGGAGAATTCGTCAAGCAACGACTGCACCTCGTCACGTTGGGACATCTGCAAATGGGACAGTCCCTCCTCCACAGCATTCACAGAACTAGAATTATTGAGAATGAGATTAGTTGGGTCCCCAGAACAATCATCCCCTCCCTCACTGGAAATGGAAACATTGGTTAGTGCAATGGGCCTGGGGCCCTGGAACTTCTTCAGCCGATTCACGTGTACGAGCATTACCTGTTTACGCTTATCAGAGTGTCTCACTTTGTACGTGAGGTCCCCAGTCTTCTCTGTCACAATGTAGGGGCCCTCGTACTTGTGGGACATAGTGCTCCCCAGTCGAGGCTTTAGTACCAGGACAGGGTCACCGGGCTGAAATACCCGCAACTTAGCCTTGGCATCGTTCCGTTCTTTCATATTCTCTTGGGCCTTCCCAAGATACTTTAGTGCCGCAGCCTTGCAGTCCTTGAGTCTCTGGTGGTGTTGCGCAAAGAAAGCCGAACCTTCGGTTAACGTTACGTTCCCTAACAGATTCTCCTGTAACATTTGCAAGGGTCCACGAACTTTATGGCCAAAGACTAACTCAAAAGGAGAACAACCCAGTGAACTTTGCAACCCCTCCCTAGCAGCAAACAAAACATACGGCAAGTTCTCGTCCCAGAAGGTATGGGAACTCTCGCACGATGTCTTCAACATCTGCTTCAGAGTTAGATGGAACCTTTCAATGACCCCCTGACTCTGTGGATGGTATGGGCTGGAAACCTTATGAGTTATTCCATGGTCCTTACAAAATTGTTCAAAAATATCAGACTTAAAGTTAGTACCATTGTCAGTCTGTACAACCCGAGGCAGTCCAAAAGTGGAAAAAAATTGCAACATACGAGCAACAACAGTCTTTGCTCGGATGTTCCTTACAGCAAAAGCCTCTGGGTAACGAGTCGTGATACACATCATCGTAATTAGGTAAATATTACCAGACTTAGTTCTAGGTAATGGACCAACACAGTCCATTACCACATGAGAAAATGGTTCCTCCGGCACGACAATAGGCTTAAGAGGAGCTTTAGGTGGAGTCTGGTTTGGTTTCCCAACAAGTTGACAAGCAATACATGCATTACAAAATTTTGCCACATCGCTTTTCAGCTTGGGCCAGAAAAAATACTTGCAGATTTTGTGATAGGTAATATTAATGCCTTGATGTCCCCCCATAGGATCATCATGGGCAGCTGACAAAACTCTCTCCCTATAGCAGGTCGGCAACATAACCTGGTGGACTACCTCCCACTCATTTGACAAGGGAGCACTCTGAGGTCTCCATTTTCTCATCAAAATCCGATCATTGTAGTAGTACCCAGTTGCTGCGTCTACAATTTCCTCCCTAGAGACGGCTGTCTCGTGACAATCTGCAAGACTGGGGTCAGCTTTTTGTAACTCACGAAGGAGGCATCCAGGCCTTGGTCAGATGCCATTGGCCGAGGCTCAACAGTGTTCTCCTCCACCTCCCCACTACTCTCGGTAGGCGGCGGTGGCAGGCTCTCCACAATGTCCTCGGCCCCGTCATCGAGTCGGGCCATGAATGTGTCCGCAAGGTCCACTGGGCTTTCACCACTCGGAAGGTCCCTCGTGTCCTTGGGATTTACCACCTTGGCAAGCACAGGGCTGCCCTTACATTTAAGTCCCATAGACCTAGTCACCACGCACGCAGGGTACACAACATTATCCTCTGCGGTGGGTGAATCCAGGCAAACCTTTGGGGTAGGCAACATAACAGGCAGTCTGGAGTCCCCTACCTTATCCCCGGCTAAATCATTACCCAATATTACATCAACATTAGGGAAAGGTAGGTACGAAGTGACTCCGACTGTACAAATACCCTTGTGGAAATCAGATTCCAGGGTAACCTTACGGAGGGGTACTGCTCGAGTATCACTAGTGACACCCTCGACCAGTACCACCTCTCCAGTGTCGAGAGTATTGGCACCTTGCAAAGCACTCTCTAAAATTAAAGTCTGGATGGCACCGGTGTCTCGGAAGATCACCACGTCCCTCCAGGAAGAACCCTCAGACAAAAGTAGTCTCCCTTTCGATAAGAATGGGGTAAGCAGGTCCAACCACTGTGGGTTGGAAGTCTTACTCCCTAACCCTTCAGAAAACCTCAAGCCCTGTGTCACAACGAGCGCATTGGGTCTTTTTTCCGGGTACCGTTGCCAACAATGGCTAATATTGTGGGTTGAACTTTTACAATGACCACAGAAACGTCGGGGAGAAGAGACATTACTAACCGAATTACCCTTCGGTTCACTCTTTAGTGTCGTGGGGCTAAACAATTTAACAGGGTTAGTTATGTCTGAAACAGAAGGTGCATTAGGTAAAGGTTTAGAATGAGCTGGTCTGGACTGGCTGTGGGTATAAGTTTTGCTACTCTGTGGGGTAAAATTATTTTTATTGGGCCTTTTGCCCGCCAACTGGTAGTTTTCTGCCATCTTGGCCAAATCCCCTATTTTAGAATTTAACTCTACCCTTCCTCTTAAGTACTGAGCTACCATGTCTGGCATACTATCTATAAATTGTTCCTTTAAGACTAGGTCTTTTAATGTCTCGTATGTTTCGGCTTTAGCCGAGCGAATCCATCTATCAAACAGCCTACTTTGATCAGTCGCGAATTCCGTGAACGGTTGGTTGTGTGTAGGCCTAAGGTTGCGATAAGCTTGGCGGTGAGCTTCAGGAGTAATTTCATACGCCCTCAATATTCGTTCCCTGACTTTATCATATTCAAAACACTCGTCGTCAGGCATATTAATAAAAATATCTTGGGCTTTACCCCTGAGTCTTCCCTGTAGGATTTTCACCCACTCTTCCTTTGGCCAGGTCATGGACAGGGCCAATCTCTGAAAATGGTTGAAAAACCTTTCAGGATCCGACTCTGAAAATTCAGGCAAGTTATGCTTCTTCTCATAATGCCTGGGGTTTGAATCCCCGGCAGGTGGAGGTCTAGGGGCAGTCGCTCTAATTCTAGCCTCCTCGGTTTTGAGTCTTTGCTCCTCCAATTTTATTTTTGCTAACTCTAGAGCTAACTCTCTCTCTGTATGAGCTGCACTTTCTGCTTGGCTAGGCTGGCATAAAGGAGTATCATCTGCCAATAGTCCTTCATCGATACAATGTTGTACTATTTCATTCAACAAGATCCACTTTTTATTTGCGGCATTTAATTCTAGACCAAATTCCTTGCCTAACAATACTAAATTAGACTTGGTAAGTTTCTTTATTTCCACCAATGAAGGCTCCTCTGCCAGTCTCTGCATGTCAGATGACATCACTAAAAATTTTAGCTCCTAGCCACAGAAAAATTTAAAATTAAAATTGGAAAAAAACAAAAATTTGCACGGCCCCTAACACAAGGCCACACTAACCTTAATCGTGAAGAGATCCAGCTGGGTGTCCAGTCAATGTAATGAATGTCCTACGCCGGGTGAGCTTGACCCTAGGCTAGCACACAACCGTTCTGCGGAAACAAGAATTTTTTAGTTTTGGCATTCAAAGATCTAATTTTTTACAATAATACAGTTCTCCCGGACAGGCCCCCACTTGTTATAAAAAAGGTGGGCTTGCTATGGGGGGACTGGTACTATTAAGGGGTAAGGGTAAGTAGAATACAGAGGTATCAAAAAATGGGAGAACTAAAAGGCCCGGCCCCCCAAGTAAAATATCCACAATAATAAATGCTTGCTACTAAACCCGGTTAGTCTAGGAATAGATTATTGTACTCCCACACAGGAAAAAGGGATACTCTGTTCAAACTTACTTATTTATTAACCCCTTAACACCCCCCATACACAATCACACCAATAACAATTTAATACTAACTTTACCACACAATCTTTCGTTAAAAGCCTTGGTCCACTTAGGCAGGATACAAGGTTTACACTGAAAACAAGCTAGGGTAAAGCTCTACTATAACACACTGGAGGTAGTCAGCTTAGGGTAGGGGACCATGTGTTTACACTGGGACCCCCGTTAGCATAACAGGTAAGATAAACACTTAAATACACTTCCTACACCCCAGGTATACTACTCTACACATAGAACGATAGGTATGCCAGACATATACAAAAATGAGTACTGGAGTACTTAACCAACTAAGTCACAGAAATAAAGAATTAAGAGGAAGGAGGAGAGCACGTCCAAGCACCACAGTCAGCCAGCAGAGAAGGCCGCCTCAGTCTCGAGCAGCCTGCAGCATGCGTGTGGTGCCGGGAAGAGCCCAATTGATCATACAGCTATACACATTAAAACATCTTCCCCTTATGCCTCATTTTGCTACTTTCCTCATTCTACGGGTAGTTAAACTTATAACAATGTTACTTAATCCACAACAAGTTTAAGAGTCTAAATGCTTTGTGAGCAACAAGAATAGTCGTACTTCTGGCAGGGATGATTACAAACAACTTCGGCTCTCTATGCGTCCCCTGCCATATTGTAGTTTAATGAGCTCAATTTTGACCTCTGGTTTCCATCTAAAGAACCCAGAGTCGTAACAACAAGTGACTTGAAGAGTACAACCATTGTGATGGCATCCCTGGATTTGAAAGTTCTCGTAATCCATCCTATCATTCTCCGGGCTGTCGCAATATTTGCTTGGTTATGCTCCCTAAACGTTAGGTCATGAGACATTATTATTCCCAAATCCTTTACATGCTGTTTTCCTACTATGGGTACATTTGATTGTGTTTTATACCCTGTATTATGTTTAAGGTCCTCATTTTTACCGTACCTGAGTACCTGGAATTTATCACTGTTAAACATCATGTTATTTTCTGATGCCCAGTCAAAAACTTTATTAATATCAGCTTGAAGTTTTTCAATGTCTTCAGCCGAGATAATTTTCATACTGTTTTTTGTGTCATCTGCAAAGGATGATACGAAGCTGTGACTTGTATTTTTGTCTATATCTGATATGAGAATAAGGAAAAGCAGCGGTGTACTGACTGTACCCTGAGGTACAGAGCTTTTAACTGTACTTGGATTAGATTTTATATGGTTGACCGTTACTCGCTGAGTCCTGTTTGACAGAAAACTGAGTATCCAGCGTCCAACTTTACTGGTTATTCCCATTGACTTCATTTTGTGTGCTAACACGCCATGGTCACATTTATCGAAAGCCTTTGCGAAGTCCGTGTATATCACATCAGCATTCTGTTTTTCTTCTAATGCCTCAGTGACTTTGTCGTAGTGCTCAAGTAGCTGTGAGAGGCACGATCTTCCCGCTCGAAATCCATGTTAGCCTGAGTTGTGAAGGTCATTGGTCTCCATGAAATTGGTGACCTGACTCCAAATCACTCTCTCAAATACTTTTATTATGTGCGATGTTAGTGCAACTGGTCTATAATTCTTTGCCAATGCTTTGCTCCCTCCCTTGTGTAGAGGGGCTATGTCTGCTACTTTAAGTGCATCTGGTATCTCCCCCATGTCCAAGCTCTTCCTCCACACTATACTGAGTGCCTGTGCTACCGGCACTTTGCATTTCTTTATAAATATTGAATTCCATGAGTCTGGAACTGGGGCCGAGTGCATGGCATGTTTTCAATTTCTCTTTCAAAATTTAGTGCGCTCGTGTTGATATCAGTTATATTTACAGGGGTTTGAATATCCCACATAAAAAATTGTCTGGATCTTCGACTTTCATGTTGTTTATTGGAGTGCTAAACATGTCCTCATACTGGTTTTTAGGATTTCACTAATTTCTTTGTCATCCTCCGTGTTTGAACCTTCACTTGTACGAATAGGTCCAATACTGGCAGTGGTTTTTGCTTTTGATTTCGCATATGTGAAGAAGTATTTTGGGTTTTTCTTTATTTCCTTAATTGCTTTCTGTTCTAACTGCCTTTCTTCAGTTTCATATGAGTGTTTCAATTTCTGATCGATTTCTTCAATCTCCCTATTTAAACTATTCCTGCTTTGATGGGACATTCGTGTCTGCATAAGCAGTTCCGTTATTTTTTCCTGCGTTTATAGTGTCGTGTGCGTTCTCTTTCTACGTTGGATCTCTTTCTGGCTTTCCTCAAAGGAACATGTTTCAGACAGACTTGATACACTTCCGAAGTCAGTTTTTCTATTCCTTCTGTAGGACTTGTATTACTTAAAACAGTTTCCCATGGAATGTTTTTCAAGAAAAACAGAAAAAAGAAAAAGACGTTTTAGAACCGTAGGAGGGGTAAAAGCTTTAGTGATGCGGGTCACGGAAGTACAAAACTGCGGAAGAGGGACTCTCCACGGGGGCAAAGAAGGAACAATACGAGGAGAAACATTAGAAACACGAACGGAAAGAGAATCCTGTAAGCGAGATAACCGGACAGAAAGAGGGAGGAGGTGAAGAGAAACAGGAACCGCAGGAGGGGTAAAAGTTAAAGCACGCCAGAGGCGAGAGGAAGGATGTTGTAAGGACCGCGCAAGATAGCTAAGACAGTAGCGATCACGGCGGTCCTGGAGAGACAAGAAGTCAGTGTCAACATACAAGCTAAGGACGGGAGTCGAACGAAAGGCACCAGAACTGAGGCGCAACCCAGTATGGTGCAAAACATCAAGACGGCGAAGAGCAGAAGGAGAAGCAGACGAGTAAGCAGGGCAACCATAATCGAGCTTAGACAGGACTAGAGAGGAATGTAAAGCAAGGAGAGTGCGCCTATCCGCTCCCCAAGAAGTATGGGACAATACTCGAAGGAGGGTAAGGGTCTTAGAGCACTCAACACGGAGGTAAGAGATATGGGGAGACCAAGACAAACGAGTGTCAAGGAATAACTCCAAAAGCTTTGCGGAATCTTTGTACACAAGGGGATGACCATAAAGTGACAAAGAGGGACGAAGAACGACCCGTTTCCGAGTAAAAGACATGGCACAAGTCTTAAAAGTAGAGAACTTGAAGCCATGATCGGTGGCCCAGACGACACGGCATCAATCGCAAGTTGAAGCCGGCGCTGAAGGA
>WNGS01087441.1:15311-90453 GCA_020271785.1 Procambarus virginalis
CTATCACACTACACAACAGCTGAGGCTATTTCATTTTTAACTAACACGTAGTAGAGTAATATACACATTAGCAATTAAATCTATTATTTAATTACGGTAAGATTAAAATATGACACCCCTCCCCAAAAATGTGTGAAGGGAATTTTACTGGTCAAAATAAATGATAAAATACAGTCCACCCATAAGTATTAATACAATTAAATACAATTTCTTTAATAACCCGGTAGATTTCCCCACAGTACTCAAATGACATACACTAGGAATTTCACATTCTGGGAATCCCAGTCACAAATGTGAGAGTTTATATAAGTGGAATAAATGAAATTGGTATAAGGAACTGAGCTCGGAAAATTTCTAAGAATTTTCTTTATTCTTTAACCTTTATTCCTGTCGTGATATTCAATTAGGTCGCCTGAGGAAGGACTTGCTTAGCTAACACACCAGTGTAGTAAGCAGCTCATTCCTCACTTTGGGACCATGTATGAACAATTGACTAGGCGCGAGCAAACGCCGAGACCCCAATGAAAATTGAAATCACCTCCACTAGGTCGTCGACCTTCGCTGTTCGCCGAAGCGAATCTAACGAGTAGGTCCTGGGCTCTCACAACAATAATTTATTGTTGTGTGGTGCCGTATATTTGGTCCAAAACTCAGAATCAGTCTCAATTTGATTAGTCGAGTGTGAAGAACACTTGCATAACAATAATAATGTGTGGGGGGTGTAACGAAAAGACAGTGTTAACCATAACAACTTAGTTTATTCAATAAAGTACTAACTACTACAACAAAACAAAAAGAAATATCAATGACGTTACGCGAAATCCTTCCTGTGACACTATCAATGACAGCTAGACACCAGCCCCTCGGACTGCATAATGAACTAACTCGAACATAAGCGTGAACACAGAGGAATCAACAAGAAACAAGAACTAACAGATCTGTAACCACAATTACAACAAATGACACAGTGGGTTCTGAAACACGTCTCCAGTAACCTCCTACTGTTCTATGCCTCAGAACTACTAGCCGTTTGACTGTTCCCACCATTCTGGCTCCTGCAATGGCGGTTGCAATGCAATCAAATCAGTAGCCTTTCAATGACAACAATGACTAATGGGTTCACTGGCAACTCCAGCAACCCTTCCTCAAATTAATCCTTACGTTAACACTTCGTCCCACGGACGATCAACAATCAATAACAATTGATTTATGTTAATAACACAATAACATTTACGTTAATAACAAAATAACATTTACTTGAATTTAATAAGTCTTACAACTGTCACTAGTAACGCGGAAATTACACAACACTCTACCCGTCGAGCATTCAGTGAGAAAATCCCATTAATCCCCGTACTTCAGACAGCTGATTAATCTCTTTACTAGTTACGTTAATTTACGTTAATCGGTTACTAATCACTCAGCGATGGTAAACTCTGATTTACAATGTCCAACGTGCTAAGAGAACGGTAATCACTCGTGATTACCTTTAGAGTAATTAATTACTATCCTCAAGATCAATAATTAAAAAGTTAAATACGCAACCTTTCACACTGGCTCAGCAATTTACATTAAGGTATGAATTCCGTCTGAGTCTTCCATACTCAGACCAATTCAGGTGGTTAATAACAGTAATTAAGCACCACGTTTACGTTATTCTAAAATGACGTTACTCCTCCCACGAGTCAATCAAGTGCCGGTACTTCCGGGCAGATAAATAACGACGTTACGTTAATGGAATAATGGAGCCCTCGTGTGAGTCGATCAAACAAGGATCGAGGTTAATTACTTTGACTTCCTGAAACACGTCAATTACCCGGCCCACTGACCGTTAATTACGACAGACAATACTCTAATTCTTATCTGGCTGATGGATAGGCTCCTTGAGACTACCGTAGCTGCTTGCAGGAAAGTATATTAACCCAAATGTATTCTACGTTACTCAAATTGTCAAAGAACAAGTTCTCTTAAAACAATGGGCGTTCCCTTGGCTACGTTATATTAATTGCCTCGCAATCACCTCGCTGAATACTGAACTTCGATGTCCTACCAGATACACAAGAGAATATAAAACCCAAGTACTCGTCTACAGCCGAGTTCACCCACGACAATGACAAATCACACTAACAAATCACAGTGATTTACGTTACAATCCGGTTGCAATGACAAAACTGCAGAACCTAGTAAAATATCATCCAGGACATGAACCCTCTAGAACACTGCCCCACAATGACTTTACTGAACTGCAATCACATACGGTGATTGCTCAACACTAGCAACAATCACTATCAAATAACAACCCCTTTGCAATAACACACACGGCAAGTACTCTAATTTCCAAGTATTAGAATACTGCACAACACATACTTACTGTTGCAAATAACCCGAGTGCTCTAATTACCACCTAGAGCATAGGTCCACCATATTGCAATCACCACAGTAAATAATGTAACACCGTAAAGGTGTTTTGTTTAGGTTTATTTTAATATATACATATAGTTCATGAGTCACAGACAAGGATTTGAGAGGCGCCAGCTTGTCGACCTGATTCTCACACCTCTAAGCGTTAATGACCACCAAGTGACCTGAGGTCAGCCATGAGAATTTCACCTTGCTTCTGCTAATCTGATAATTGGCCTTCAAACATACCGACGTTTAAGGAGTGGCTTGGAAGAGAGCCTGAGGCTATCTAATTGTGGGCGGAGTTTGCTACTAGGTTTCCCAATATATACTCGGAGAGATATCGATTCTGGAGCATAAGAAGACAAGGAGATGCAATAGGTGTACAGCCAGCAGACCAGAGGACAGAACGTCTGAGATAGGCTGTCGGCCGGACGAGGGGGGGGGGTGACACTGCCTGACAACTGCAGACTCCCCCCCCCTCTCTATTCAACGTAGACTCAGACACTTTTCAACTCACCTTTCATGCTCAGTGAGTTGAGCATGAAAGGTGACTTTGTCGCGTTTACAAGTGTTGCGTGATGATCAGGGGCAGACACTTGTAGGGTTCTCAAATTCTTGGATGATGACTCACTTTGTATATTAACCTTGAACATTTTAGTTGAATTGGTTATATTATGATACTTCATGTGAAATATAATTAATGAATTTATTATTTAAATTGTCTTTAACTGTGTTCCCTAGAGTTTTTGAGTTGAGATGAGAAAGCCTCTGCGGTTACTGGTTTCATGATTTTAAGGAGTACATGATACAGATGGAACAGACTAATAATGACCTCTTGATAACATCTTTGAGAATATTGTGATACAGACAAGTTCCATTCCTTGTCTTGTAGGTACGGACAAATGAATGGATGGTGGAAGCAATTTCTTCTCCTACTATCTACTCTTCTACTTCTACTATCTACTTTTCCACTTCTACCTATCTACTCCTCTCCCTCCTCCCCCCTCCAAACTCTCACTTTCAACTGACGACCCTCCTCGCTTCTCCCACCTCTCTACCTCTCTCACCCCCAAACCCTCACTAATTACTTCATTATTCATCTCTTTCCGTTCGTTTCTGTTATACGTTTGTGGCAGTGAAATGTGTATTCTAGACTTCTCTAGGGTTTTGGGTAGCTGATCAAGTTACAGCGCCTTGTAGTCCCTGCACCTAGGTAGTCAAATACCTAGGTTACAAAGTGTTGAACGAGAGAGGCTGCATTAGGAATTCTGGAGGTGCTCTAGAATACTTAGCTAACTGAGGGCGGGATAACGGATTAGAGAGAGCTGTTTCTCCCGGCTTCGTTAGTTAACTTGGGGGTGGAATAATGGACACAAGAGAGCTATTTACACCATTTCCATAGATCAGGCACCCCGCTACGGGTGGCTGGCTCAGTGGTGGAGATGGCTATAGGTGGCGGGTGGTAGGCTTAAGCGGAGATCTCCCCACCCGTCCTGAGCAAGCGTAGCTAACACTTTTGGCGCCAAAACACTGACTCAAGATTTTTCCACGAATTTCTATGAGAAAACTGCCCCTAAACACCTGGCACGAATTTCACCGTTCCCATCGACTGCTACAGAGCACTAGCTGCATAGAACGTCTTTAATCACTGGTAGGGGATCTACAAGTCTGTACTGCTCGTATGCACATTACCCCACTATCCCAGAACTTTTTTGACTCTCTAAATTTCTACCCCTCGACGATGACTCCAGCTGGAATCTGACTGTGCAGCTGGCGGTCTAGGTGGAGGCGGTAGTGGAAGAGCTAAGGAGACAGTCACCACGACGTCGTCTTGCCCAGTTTGGCCGAATGGGCAAGAGAGAGACGTCCAGGTAGGGTGGTGACTGGAGCAGTAACGCCAGCGATTTCCTGCATCCTCCTCGAAATAGCCAATGAGAGGAAAGCATGCAACCCGTCCTCGCAAATTCGTATAGTCAATATTGACTTATTAAATATGTGCATAGGTGACAAACTAAACATAATAGTTTACCTTGAAAAGCTTCATAGAAAACACCGACCTTACCTAACCTTGTTAGTATGTTAAGATAAGCATCTTATAGCTTCGTAATTACAATTGTTACTTAACCTATTATAGGTATAGGTTAAGTAATAATTGTAATTATGAAGCAATAAGATGCTGATCTTAACATACTAACAAGGTTAGGTAAGGTCAGTGTTTTCTATGAAGCTTTTCAAGGTAAACTATTATGTTTAGCATATCACCTATACACGTATTTAATAAGTCAATATTGACTATACGAATTTGTGAGGACGGGTTGAGGCATGAGGCTGTAGCGTGTGGGGAGGGGAAGCACACGTGAGGACGAGCTCTGTGATAACAATATATATCTCGGGATATTTCAGTGATACAGAAACTAAACAGTCAGATATCTCATAAAGTGCGTCTCAACTTATTAAGCAATATACCATAGTGATTGACATCCGACTTTTGTGCTTTAAGGAAATAACAAGTGAAATTCGTGTGGAGTCCACCTCGTGGTGCCAGAGCCCACCACATAGATCCACGTCCCGTGTGCCCACCGTGTGTGTGTGTGTGTGTGCTTACTAGTAAACTGGTTTCCAACAAGTGTAATAGGGGAATGTGGATCGAGAAATTAGTAATAGAGAAAGTGAATACTATTGCAAGTCGGAAATAAAGCAGAAAATCCCTTATTGTAATACAGGCAAATTTATATATCAGTGTTGTAACTCAAGTAACTGGCAACTGAAGGCCTCCAGTCACGGCCTGGGACAACAATGTGTCAACTGTACAGCCTCTGAGACCCTCACCCTCGACCGTGGGATAAGTACTGACCATACAGTAGAACAAATAAACATATATATTATTACAAATATACGGTATACATATATTATAAATATATAGATATATACAACAAAACAAGGCAAAATGAGAGTAAATAAACAAATTTGTGGCCACTGTAACAACTCCTTAAAGTCGAAGGCAAAGGAAATTGAATGTTATATCTGTAAGAATAGATTTCATTCGGCTTGTACAGGAGTAACACCACGGCACTGAGAGCTGGCCACTTGCTCTGGGTGTGTAAAAATGATCTGCCAGCTTGGAATATCATAAAAAACCTTCTAGATAACATGACGCATGAATGGAAAACATCGTTCATTGACAGCCTACCAGCCATCCAGAAGGAGTGGGAAAGGAACAACAACAATTCTAATATACCAGGGGCGGAGGCTATAGTCAGAGATGAAACTGAGGCTGAAACTCAGGAAGTTGTAAACTCTGACTCAGTAGGCCCGGATGTAGATGACAGTAAACTAGAAAGTGTAACAGACAGCACTGACAGCTCGATAGGTACAGACACTACGACGGTTCCCGATAGAGCAAGTCAGAACAGAAGGGCAGACTTATGCAAAGGGCATATGCAGACATAGATATGCTGGTAATAAGAAAGGATTAGAATGCAGTTACCAACATCCCAAAAAATATTTAAATATGCTTAGGAAAGGTGAGTGTCGATTTGAATCAATATGTAGGTTTTTCCATCCTGACATGTGCCAAAACTCACTGGAGGACAGAAAATGCTATGACCTCAGCTGCCCATATTTTCACGTGAAAGGCCCCCCTCCCTGTTCAGTCCATTGACGCCGTGAGGGGGGCTTAGTGGGCGGCTGCCGGAGTGTGATGCTCCTTGGGACAGTCCTCTGTCCTTTTGTGGCCTTGTGCTCCTGCTGCTGTCGTCTCTAATTATGCTGAACGACTTTTCCTTTTCCTTCTGTTTCGTTTTTCTCCTCCTCTTTTCCTATCTGCTTGTCATTTCCTGCCGACCTTTTGCTTGGTTTGGTTATTCCTTTGGACTTCTTCTATTTTGACGCCTGGGTGCTTGAGGAGGCATACTCTTGCACCCATAGAACTGTAGTACCCAACGTCTCGAGCGAGGGGAACCTTTTATTGTCAATTCCCCTTTCGTCGCTGAACCTGATCTCGATGGACTGACGGTTCTTAAGGTGGCGTTTGTGGGGCGTATACTCACGACGCACCCCTAGGGGGCCTGGGCATGATCGGCGATAGCTTCATGTTGGGTGTCCTGCCTCTAATTGTGGCTCAATGGTGGGTATGGGGGCACATTCATGGATAAATTTCTTTCTCTTCGTCTTTATGTCAATGAATGTTTCTGTTGTACCCTCTCAGGCTCGTGGGGTGGGCGACCAAGCCCCCGAGTCGACCTGTATTGGAAGACCAGGCTCTGTAGTCCCTGCTGCGTTGGCCCCCGACCTTGCTCCTCCTTTGACCATCCTGATTTCTTCCCCCAGCACCCCTCCCTTCTCTGTGGTTGGGTCGAGTCTCCAGCCCCCAGTGGTGACCACTTCGTCCCCTGGTGCGGCTAAGTCTTTCGTATTGACTACTGCGCCTTTTGACCCCTCTCTCTCTGGGGGGTCTCAACGCCGTCAGTGCCACGGCCGCACTCGCTCGTTTCCTTCCTGTACTGATGCGTATCAGGTCTTGTTTGGTCTTGCTTCATGGGCCAAATACTTTGATCTCCTCCCTCTTGATTCTGCGCCTCCTGATGATTTCTCCCTCTCCATCGGCATCTCGTTGATTCCGTGGATGGGTCTGTTACCTTCAACCCCACTCGTCTCGGTACACGTGTAGTTGCTGCTCCTTCTCAGGATGCAGCTTCCCGCTTGGCTGCCTTATCCTGCCTTGGCGAGATCCCTGTTCGAGTCTCAAAGAACGCTCGGTTGAATGCCAGTGTTGGCACTATTCTCCTCCCGCCCCATGTTGCAACCGGTGCTTGGAATCTGCAGGACTGCCACGATGACATTCGGCATATCCTTGATGCCCAAGGCCATTCTGTCCTCCAGGTAGAATCGTTTACTCGTCTCCCTTGTGGTCGTCGCCGTCAACCCCTTCGAGTTGTGAAGATCACCTTTGAGTGTAGGACCCTTCCATCCTCTTGTCATTCTTGCTGGTGCCAGGTGCTCTGTCCAGGAGTATATTCCTTCTCCTCGGCTTTGTAACAAGTGCTGGAGGTTTGGGCATGGTGCTTTCCGCTGTTCTGGGACTGTCTCTCTCTGTCCTTTGTGTGGGGGTGAAGGTCACTGTAAGTTGGAGTGCTCTTCTCCCCAAGCTCGCTGCCTCAACTGCGGTGAGGCCCATCCTACCTTCTCCCGTGCCCGTATCCATTACAAGCTTGAGGCAGCCGTCCTCAACTTGAAGCACCGGGAGCGTTTATCTTTTCCTGAGGCGAGGCGCGAGGTTCGCCGGCTCCCGCCTTATGCTAACATCTCTTATGCTCGCGTGTTGCGCTCTTTCTCCTCGTCCTTCCCACCTTCCTCAGACTCAAAATCGTTTCCGGGCCTTGGACCCTGATACGCCCACTGCCCCCTCCTCTGTTCCTTTGAGTTCTGTCCCGAAGGGTCTCCCTCCTGGTACTGTCTGGGGTTCCCCTTCTTTCTACCTGGTTTGTCATGTTTCCTGTGTCTTGTTCCTTGTCTCTCTCCGATCCTCTTTCCCATCCTTCTCCTCCATCTATTGACTCTCCCCGCCACCTGTCGGTGCAGGCGGATGTCCATCGCTCTCCTAACGGCCGTCGTGTGTGCTCTCGTTCAGCTTCTCCTGTTGAGACGCTGGAATCCGTTGCCCGGTACGATGTTGCTGGGACACCGGTCTCTTTAAGTCAGAAGCGTAAGCCTGGCTCCTCTCCTTCCTCCTCCCCGGCGGGTAAGAAGGCTTCGCTCTCTTCCTCGGCCCCTACTACTGACTCTATTGCTCCTTCCCCTCCCGTTTCGGTGGTTGCCCCCCCTGTTCCTGCTATGGAGGTTTCTTTGGCCCCTGCTTTCCTCTCGGTTGCTGCCCTTGCTGAGGTGCGCTCCCCTCTTTCTACTCCCCCTCTTCCTGCTGCTGTCCTTGACTACTCCTCTCCGTTGTTTCCTCCTCTTCCTCCTCCGGACCCCGCCGGCCCACCTCTGGTCTGTTCTCCCGCTTCCTTCCCTCCGTCTTTGCTCAGTTTACCCATGCCCCCTAACCCTGACTTTGCTGATCCTGATATTCTTTAACGTGCTATGTTGCTCTTTCGCCTTTGTTTCTTCCTTGCTCTCTGTCGTTGTCCTTTCTCTTCTCGTCGATGTCTATTCTTCAATGAAACGTTCGAGGTTATTACGCCAATTTCCTCGAACTCCAACTTCTGATTTCGCAGTTTTCGCCCCTTTGTGTCTGTCTCCAGGAGCGGATGCTTGGTGTTCGTCCTGGTCGTTTTCGTGGCTATTCCTTTCTCTCCCCCCCCCAGCCGTTGCTGGGGCTCCTAATTCTTCTGCTCTCTTGATTCGCTCTGATGTTCCCTTTGTCCCCTTACTTTTTCCTTCGCCTCTCCATTGTTCTGCTGCTCGTATCTTTGTGGGGAATGGTACACAGTTTGTTCCATTTATCTCCCCCGAGTGTCCCGCTTTCTCTTCCTGATTTGAAACACCTCCTGGACTCCTTGCCGGAGCCTGTGCTCCTGCTGGGTGATTTCAATTGTCGTCATTCTCTTTGGGTGATGTTCTGACGAATACCCGAGGTCGCCTTCTTGAGCCGTTTCTCCTCTCTTCTTCCCTGTCTCTTCTGAATTCTGGTGAGCCCACTCATTTGGACTCTCGGACTCGCACCCTTTCCTGTCTTGATCTTTCTCTCTGCTCTTCTTCTCTTTACTTAGATTTCACGTGGCAGGTTCTTGATGACCTCCATGGCAGTGATCATTTCCCCATCCTTGTTTCCTTTTTCTCTTTTCGCCCTTCCCTCTCTTTCCCTAGGTGGCAGTTTGCTAAAGCGGACTGGAACCTATTTACCCTCAGTGCTGCTCTCTCTGACCTCTCCCTTCTGCCTCTCCCTCGCGCTCTCCTCCTTTTTCATGACACTGTCTTCGACGCTGCCCTCCGCTCTATTCCTCGCTCTTCCTCTCGGGGTCCACGGAAGTGCGTTCCCTGGTGGAATGCAGACTGTGCTCGGGCTGTCCGCTGTAAGCGTGCAGCCTGGAAGAGGCACCGCCGTCGGCAGACGACCGATTCTTTTCTTTTCTTTCGGAAAGCGAGTGCGGTGGCCCGTAGCCATCCGTATGGCTAAACGTGAATGTTGGGCTTCTTATGTCTCCACAATTACGTCCGAAACTCCCCTGCCACAGATCTGGAAGCGTATCCGCAAGATAGCGGGTAAGTTCGTTCCCGATGTTTCCCGGTCCTTCACCTCCATGGTACTCTTGTGGCGGACCCGTTGCAGGTCGCTACCGAACTGGGTTCCCACTTTTCTTCTGTTAGCTCTGGTCTTCATCTTCCCCAATCTTTCCTTCTTCGTAAACCTGTCCTTGAGTCTCGTCCTTTAGATTTCTGCACTCGTCTTCGACTTTCCTATACGATCCCTTCTCTCTCTCTGAACTTCGTTCTGCCCTGGCCCTCTGCGGTTCTACGGCGGCGGGCTCCGATGGTATTCATTATGAGATGCTTCGCCATCTCCCTCCGTGCACGTCTCAGTATTTACTGAGTCTGTATAATCGGATCTGGGAGTCGTCGTCAGTCCCTGAGGACTGGCTCGATGCCGTTGTCCTCCCTGTTCGCAAACCAGGGTCTCTGGGAACTTCCCCTAAGGACTTTCGCCCTATTGCCCTCACAAGTTGTGTCTGCAAACTCTTGAACGTATGGTTAACGTTCGTCTGATGTGGTTCCTGGAACACCATCACCTCCTCTCCCCTTCTCAATTTGGTTTCCGCAAGTGCCGCAGCACGACAGATGTCCTGGTGAACTTGGAGGTCTATATTCGTACTGTTTTTGCTGCGAAGACCTCCGTTGTTGCCGTCCTTTTTGACCTGGAAAAGGCTTACGACACCACTTGGCATAACATATTCTATCCAGCTTCATTCTTTGGCCTTCGTGGTCATCTCCCTCTCTTTCTCCGCAGCTTCCTCTCTCGTCGTTCCTTTCGGGTGCGCCTTGGTACCGCTCTCTCTGCCTCTTTTCAGCAATACGAAGGTGTGCCCCAGGGTAGTGTTCTGAGCACTACTCTTTTTTCTGGTTGCCCTCAATGGTCTTCTTTCCTCTCTTCCTTCGGTGTCTTCTCCGCTCTCTATGTCGATGATCTTATCCTTTGCTGTGAGGGTGATGATTCGCCTCTCCTTCAGCGCCGGCTTCAACTTGCGATTGATGCCGTGTCGTCTTGGGCCACCGATCATGGAACACCATCACCTCCTCTCCCCTTCTCATTTGGTTTTACTCGAAGTGCCGTCAACCCGACAGATGTCCTGTGAAATTGGAAGTCTATATTTTACTGTTTTTGCTTCGAGACCTCCATTGTTGCTGTCCTTTTGTGACCTTGAAAAGGCTTACGAACCACTTGAGCAATATCATATTCTATCCCAGCTTCATTCTTTTGGGCCTTCGGGGTCGTCTCTCTCTTTCTCTTTTCTCTCCGCAGCTTCTCTCTCGTCGTTCCTTTTCGGGTGCGCCTTGGTACTGCTCTCCTCTGCCTCTTTCAGCAATACGAAGGTTGCCCCAGGTAGTGTTCTGAGCACTACTCTTTTCTTGTTGCCCTCAATGTCTTCTTTTCCTCTCTTCCTTCCGGTGTCTTCTCGCTCTCTATCTCTATGATCTTATCCTTTGCTGTGAGGGTGATGATTCACCTCTCTTCAGCGCCGGCTTCAACTTGCGATTGATGCCGTGTCGTCTTGGGCCACCGATCATGGCTTCAAGTTCTCTACTTTTAAGACTTGTGCCATGTCTTTTACTCGGAAACGGGTCGTTCTTCGTCCCTCTTTGTCACTTTGGTCATCCCCTTGTTACAAAGATTCCGCAAAGCTTTTGGAGTTTATTCCTTGACACTCGTTTGTCTTGGTCTCCCCATATCTCTTACCTCCGTGTTGAGTGCTCTAAGACCCTTCCCTCCTTCGAGTATTGTCCCATACTTCTTGGGAGCGGATAGGCGCACTCTCCTTGCTTTACATTCCTCCTCTAGTCCTGTCTAAGCTCGATTATGGTTGCCCTGCTTACTCGTCTGCTTCTCCTTCTGCTCTTCGCCGTCTTGATTTTTGCACCATACTGGGTTGCGCCTCAGTTCTGGTGCCTTTCGTTCGACTCCCGTCCTTAGCTTGTATGTTGACACTGACTTCTTGTCTCTCCAGGACCGCCGTGATCGCTACTGTCTTACTATCTTGCGCGGTCCTTACAACATCCTTCCTCTCGCCTCTGGCGTGCTTTAACTTTTACCCCTCCTGCGGTTCCTGGTTTCTCTTCACCTCCTCCCTCTTTCTGTCTGGTTATCTCGCTTACAGGATTCTCTTTCCGTTCGTGTTTCTAATGTTTCTCCTCGTATTGTTCCTTCTTTGCCCCCGTTGAGTCCCTCTTCCGCGTTTTGTACTTCCGTGACCCGCATCACTAAAGCTTTACCCCTCCTACGGTTCTAAAACGTCTTTTTCTTTTTTCTGTTTTTCTTGAAAAACATTCCATGGGAAACTGTTTCAGTAATACAAGTCCTACAGAAGGAATAGAAAAACTGACTTCGGAAGTGTATCAAGTCTNCTCTCTTGGGTCTCTCCTGTTCTCTCTTTTGCTCTCTTGCATCTCTCCTCTCCTTGCTCTCTTCTCTCTCCACTTCCTTACCCCTCTCCTTGACAAGGGCAAAATGGCAGGAGGCCGAAACAGGGTTATGGGAGCAGCCAGGGGAAACAAACGCAAGAATTGCTACACCAAGTACTGGAGGAATTTAGGAGGGAGATGATGAAATGAGGATTACAATTAACAACCTGCAAAGTGAGCTGACATCAGCAAGGGAGGAGATCAAATCTCTCACAGAGAAAAATAAAGAGACCGAGCATCAGATTATCATCCAAAGGGAAGGTGGGAATGTTACATTGGAAGGAAATGCCTCTGTACCTGACATTTGCGGACATATTGAAAAAGAGCTCAGAAGCAATGGCCACAGTGAGGGAGGTAGCCATGCAAGGCTACCTCACAGGAAGCAGCAAGGTGCACCACTCAACTGCTGGAGAGAAGAGATCAGTGTAGTTGTAGGCATCAAAGAACAGGAAGGATCCAACAGGCAAGAATGGAATGGCAAGGATAGAGAGGCAGTACATGGGCTACTGAAGGGGTTACAGATGGAAGAGGCTGCACACAACATTGAGAAGGTTTTCAGGTTGGGCTGGTACAACAGGGACAGAAACGACTTATAAGGTGGTGTTTGCAAACGAAACCACAAAGGAGGATATTCTAGAAAGAAGAGTCGTCTCCAACATGTGGAGGGATACAAACAAGTATTCCTGCAGAGGGACAGGACGAAGGAGGAGAGAGCCAGGGCAGCAGAGGCAAGGAGGAAGCGCAGGGAGAGAGGAGCAAACCAGGAAATCACAGCCCCCACACAGCAGTCCCAGAGACAAGAGGGGAACCCAAAACCAGCATCCCAGCAACACAGAGGGGGGGGGCAACACCACCAACCCCCTCTGCATAGAAACCCTTCCTTCCCTCACCCTACCTGCCCCCACCCAACCTCCCTCCCCCCACCCCATTCTGACCCCGACAACCCATCCCCATTCCCATCATGTCCCCCTCCCACCTTTCCCCCCCAGTCCCCTTCCCCCTTCATCCCATACCCTCCCTATTCTCCTCCCCCTCACCCGTATCCTCCATGTCCCCCCTATCTCCTTAACCCACACCCTACCCGTTCCCCTTCCCTTAAACCCCACCCCCCACCCCAAAACCCTCTGCGACCCTGCAAACCACCTCACAGATCCTCTCACCCACGGAACAGCTTCCCACACCAGTAGAATACTCGCCAAGAAAGGGATATGTAAATGAACAGAAGAAAGTGAGCTTCAAGGCGATGTACACTAACATAGATGGGATTACAAATAAAACTAGTGAACTTGGAGAGTGGGCACTAGAAGAAAACCCAGACATAATAGCACTCACAGAAACAAAGCTAACGAAAATCATAACAAATGCAGTGTTTCCACAGGGCTACTATGTAGTGAGGAAAGAGAGAGAAGGGAGAGGAGGAGGTGGTGTGGCTTTGCTACTAAGAGAAGGTTGGAGTTTCGAAGAGATGGTAATTCAGAACTGTGAAGGTTTCAGGGACTACATATCAGGCACCATTGCAACTGGAGGACAGAAAATTATAATAGTAGTCATATATAACCCCCACCGAATGACAGAAGACCCAGACAGGAATATGATAGAAACAACATGGCCACCATCAATATAATAGAGAGAGCAGCTTCTGTGGCTAGCAGGAACGGATCCAGACTTCTAATCATGGGAGACTTCAACCATGGGAAGATAGATTGGGGGAACAGAGACCCACACGGAGGCCCAGACACGTGGAGAGCTAAGCTGCTGGATGTGGCAACAAGAAACTTTCTAAGTCAACACGTCAAGGGACCGACAAGAATGAGAGGAGGGGATGAACCAGCCTTGCTGGATTTGATATTTACCCTAAATGAGTCGGATATAAGGGAAGTTAAGTTGGAAGCCCCCTTGGGAATGAGTGATCATAGTGTATTGAGCTTTGAGTACCTGGTTGAGCTAGGAATTATCACCCCAAAAAAGAACTGGGAACCAAAGGGCTGGCGTACAGAAAGGGAAACTATGAGGAGATGAATAAATTCCTATGGGATATACATTGGGACACAGAACTCGGAACCAAGTCCGTACAAGACATGATGGACTATGTCACCCAAAAATGTCAGGAGGCTGTAAGCAGGTTTGTCCCAGCCCAACAGGAAAAAACAGAGAAGCAAAGGAAGAATCCGTGGTTTAATAGGGAATGTATGAAAGCAAAGAGCTGAACAAAAGGGCATGGAGGAACTTTCGTAATAACAGAACACCAGAAAGTAGAGAGAGATACCAGAGAACCAGGAACGAGTATGTCAGTGTGAGAAGAGCAGCTGAGAAAAGGTATGAAAATGATATAGCTAACAAAGCCAAGACTGAACCAAAGCTACTACACAGTCACATCAGGAGGAAGACAACAGTGAAGGAACAGGTGATTAAACTTAGGGTGGGCGAGGACAGGTACACAGAGAATGACAAAGAGGTGTGTGAAGAACTCAACAAAAGGTTCCAGGAGGTCTTTACAATAGAACAGGGAGATATCACGGCGCTGGGAGAGGTGGCAGCAAACCAGGTGACCTTGGATAGGTTCGAAATTACAAGAGATGAGGTCAAAAAGCACCTATTGGAGCTGGATGTGAGAAAAGCTGTTGGGCCGGATGGAATCTCGCCATGGGTATTGAAAGAGTGTGCAGGAGCACTTTGCTTACCACTCTCCATAGTGTATAGTAAGTCACTGGAAACGGGGGACCTACCAGAAATATGGAAGACTGCTAATGTAGTACCAATATACAAAAAGGGTGACAGACAAGAGGCACTGAACTACAGGCCAGTGTCCTTAACTTGTATACCATGCAAGGTGATGGAGAAGATTGTGAGAAAAAACCTAGTAACACATCTGGAGAGAAGAGACTTCGTGACAACCCATCAACATGGGTTCAGGGAGGGTAAATCTTGCCTTACAGGCTTGATAGAATTCTACGATCAGGTGACAAGAATTAAGCAAGAAAGAGAAGGGTGGGCGGACTGCATTTTTTGGACTGTCGGAAAGCCTTTGACACAGTACCCCATAAAAGGTTGATGCATAAGCTGGAGAAACAGGCAGGAGTAACAGGTAGGGCGCTCCAGTGGATAAGGGAGTACCTAAGCAATAGGAAACAGAGAGTTACAGTGAGGGGTGAGACCTCAGACTGGCGTGAAGTCACCAGTGGAGTCCCACAGGGCTCTGTACTTGGACCTATCCTGTTTCTGATATACGTAAATGATCTCCCAGAGGGTATAGACTCATTCCTCTCAATGTTTGCTGACGACGCCAAAATTATGAGAAGGATTAAGACAGAGGAGGACAGCTTGAGACTTCAAGAAGACCTGGACAAGCTGCAGGAATGGTCGAACAAATGGCTGTTAGAGTTTAACCCAAGCAAATGTAATGTAATGAAGATAGGGGTAGGAAGCAGGAGACCAGATACAAGGTATCATTTGGGAGATGAAATACTTCAAGAGTCAGAGAGAGAGAAAGACCTGGGGGTTGATATCACGCCAGACCTGTCCCCTGAAGCTCATATCAAGAGGATAACATCAGCAGCATATGCCAGGTTGGCTAACATAAGAACGGCCTTTAGAAACTTGTGTAAGGAATCTTTCAGAACATTATATACCACATATGTCAGACCAATCCTGGAGTATGCGGCTCCAGCATGGAGTCCCTATCTAGTCAAGCATAAGACTAAACTGGAAAAGGTTCAAAGGTTTGCCACCAGACTAGTACCCGAGCTGAGAGGTATGAGCTACGAGGAGCGACTGCAGGAATTAAACCTCACTTCGTTGGAAGACAGAAGAGTTAGGGGGGACATGATCACCACATTCAAGATTCTCAGGGGAATCGACAGGGTTGATAAAGACAGGCTGTTTAACACAAGGGGCACACGCACTAGGGGACACAGGTGGAAACTGAGTGCCCAAATGAGCCACAGAGATATTAGAAAGAACTTTTTTAGTGTCAGAGTGGTTGACAAATGGAATGCATTAGGAAGCGATGTGGTGGAGGCTGACTCCATACACAGTTTCAAATGTAGATATGATAGAGCCCATTAGGCTCAGGAAACTGTACACCTGTTGATTGACGGTTGAGAGGCGGGACCAAAGAGCCAGAGCTCAACCCCGCAAGCACAACTAGGTGAGTACAACTAGGTGAGTACACACACACACACACCACACACAAACACATTGTGTATATGACAAAATGTACCTCATTACTAGTAGTATTAACTCAGCTTAACGCACTAATTGTTGGTGGTATTGACACAGAATAAACACTCATGCTGGTAGTATTGATTCAGCGTGGACATCATTGTTCATTGTATTGGACAGCATGCACACTTATTGCTGATGGTATTATCAAGCATGCACACTCATTGACAGTAGATTGACACAGAAAGCACACATGCATGTGGTGTTGTTGAAGCAGCAGGAATACTCATTCTTTGTAGTATTGACAAAGCATGGACGCTCATTGTTGATAATATGACCCAGCATCTCTCTCATTGTTGGAGGTATTCACGCAGCATGCACACTCATGTTAGTGGTACTGACACAACACGCACACTCATTGTTAGTGGTACTGACACACACGCACACTCATTGTTAGTGGTACTGACACCACACGCACACTCATTGTTAGTGGTACTGACACAACACGCACACTCATTGTTAGTGGTACTGACACAACACGCACATCATTGTTAGTGGTACTGACACAACACGCACACTCATTGTTAGTGGTATTGACACAACATGCACACTCATTGTTGATGGTACGACACAACATGCACACTCATTGTTGATGGTACTGACACAACATGCACACTCATTGTTGATGGTACTGACACAACATGCACACTCATTGTTGATGTACTGACACAACATGCACACTCATTGTTGGTAGTATTTTTTATGCTTGTTGCATTCTCACGTTGAAATACATTGTATGATAGATGTGAGAAACAGTGTATGAATGATACAGGCAATTGTATGACGTCCACAATAGTTAAAGGGGATAACAGAAAGGTTTACAATAGACTGGACATGTGGAGTAGATGACTTGTGGAGTGGACGTGTTGATTTGATGACTGACAATGGACTGGACGTGTGGATTTGATGACTGACAATGGACTGTATGGGTGAATTTGATGACTGACAATGGACTGTATGGGTGAATTTGATGACTGACAATGGACTGTATGGGTGATTTGATGACTGACAATGGATGGACGTGTGGATTTGATGACTGACAATGGACTGTATGGGTGAATTTGATGACTGACAATGGACTGGAGTGTGAATTTGATGACTACCAATGGACTGAACATGTGGGGAGTGAGAGCTGGACATGTAGGTTGGGTGTCTGAAAATTGACTGCACATGGGGGATGGCTGGCTAGCAATGGATAGTACATAGTGCGGTTTGATGTTTAATGATGTATTGGCATATGGTGTGGATGATCGATGATTGACTGGGTGTGTAGGGTGGATGACTGGCAGTCATCCACCCTACATACTGGTCGGAGAGGTAACGATGAGTTTTTAAGCAGATGAAGGAACTGAATTAGAAGTAAGGGGAAGAGACTACTCATACACACAACGCCACAGTCTGGGAAAGTTGACCATTGCATGATGGGTATGCAAGAGGTGAGGCGAGCATGTTATAATAGCTGTATCATAAGGTGCTTCTCTCACAACCATTTAATTAGAGCAATATGTATTTACTTGGATAGTTGACGAGATCAAGTTAAGTAATACACCTAATCCGTCAACCGGAGCTGACTGTAGCCTGCACGGTTATAAAACATTACTTCGAAATATATTATACAATACACTATCATTTACTTTTGATTTGTTGACCACGAATGCCCTCAGCTGTAGTTTCAAGTCGATTTGGCAACGTAGATAAATTCATAACAAACAAATATTCAATTTACCTGCTGATGTTATCCTACATTGCAACAGCATGTGTGTGTGTGTGTTTTCTTCTGTTGTTATCTAGCATATGTGATTGACAATATTCTTCCAACATTCAGTATGCATTAATATTACAGTTACTTACTAAAAGACTTAAGTTGAGGGTGATGGAGGCGCCATTATTGAAGCAAATCTTCTTGCCAATTGACCTCAAATGAGGTTCATGCAGTAGAAAGCTCAGTTCCTGCTCATGCTCCTGTGGTTCATTGCCTGAAGCCTGATTAAAAATATATATTAATAATATCCACTCGAGAACATTAACAATAGTTAGAGATTTGTAAATTGTCTGCAATTCTTCAAAGTAATGTTTAAAACTGAGAATTTCTGCGAATCTGTAATATAAGCGAGACTGGAAAAACTAAGATACTCAGAACAATATATCAATATTTATTGACAAGGAGAGAGGTGTATATAGATTGAGGACAAACGTCGCTTTTCGCTCGTATGCACTACGGCTAAATATCGCCTGAATTCAAAATACAAATTATTGTCCACTTCAATTTTGGAATTTTTGTTTCTTTCAAAACCGCAATTTAAGAGTCCTCTGGTAGGTTAGGAGGGCAGGCAGCTCTCTTAACGTCAAAACTTCATGAAAACCGGAAATTGAAAGTTTCCTCTCCTAGCCAAACAGATTAGGCCAGAGGACCCAAAACAGAAAACGGAACAGGACCTCACTTTCGTTAGCCGATTTAAATTCGAATTAACGTCGATTTTTAGCGTGAGTGCGCATACGAGCGACAAGCGACGTAATTTGTAAAAGGACAAGTTGGAGAAACAAGAGGAGAGCTGAGACTAACTCCAACTGAGGAGTTAGTCTCAGCTCCCCCTCAGTTGGAAAGACTGAGGGGGAGCTGAGACTAATGATGGAGTGGTGAGTCAGGAACAACGTGGTGTTGAGGCTGCTGGAGACTCATGCCTATATATAAATATTTTCGTACTTATAAAATTACGTGAAAGTTAGGTAGTGCTTTTGTCAACATGGTGAGTCAACAGTGAGCACAACATGGTGAGTCAACAGTGAGCACAACATGGTGAGTCAACAGTGAGCACAACATGGTGAGTCAACAGTGAGCACAACATGGTGAGTCAACAGTGAGCACAACATGGTGAGTCAACAGTGAACACAACGTGGTGAGTCAACAGTGAACACAACGTGGTGAGTCAACAGTGAACACAACATGGTGAGTCAACAGTGAACACAACGTGGTGAGTCAACAGTGAACACAACGTGGTGAGTCAACAGTGAGCACAACATGGTGAGTCAACAATGAACACAACATGGTGAGTCAACAGTGAACACAACATGGTGAGTCAGCAGTGAACACAACGTGGTGAGTCAACAATGAACACAACGTGGTGAGTCAACAGTGAGCACGACATGGTGAGTCAACAGTGAACACAACATGGTGAGTCAACAGTGAACACAACGTGGTGAGTCAACAGTGAACACAACGTGGTGAGTCAACAGTGAACACGACATGGTGAGTCAACAGTGAACACGACATGGTGAGTCAACAGTGAACACAACGTGGTGAGTCAACAGTGAACACAACGTGGTGAGTCAACAGTGAACACAACGTGGTGAGTCAACAGTGAACACAACATGGTGAGTCAACAGTGAACACAACGTTGTGAGTCAACAGTGAACACAACGTTGTGAGTCAACAGTGAACACAACGTGGTGAGTCAACAGTGAACACAACGTTGTGAGTCAACAGTGAACACAACATGGTGAGTCAACAGTGAACACAACGTTGTGAGTCAACAGTGAACACAACGTTGTGAGTCAACAGTGAACACAACGTGGCGAGTCAACAGTAAACACAACGTGGTGAGTCAACAGTGAACACAACATGGCGAGTCAACAGTGAACACAACGTGGTGAGTCAACAGTAAAACAGACAGTTTCGACAGAATTAACCAATGATAAGGACACCATAATGATACGAATGAATGACTAATACACAGCCCGTCACCTTGCGGTTTCCTTGTGTTGTTTTCGGGGCTTAGCGTCCCTGCGGCCCGGTCCTCGACCAGGCCTTCTCATTGCTGGACTGGTCAACCAGGCTGTTGGACGCGGCTGCTCTCAGCTTGACGTATGAATCACTGCCTGGTTGATCAGTTACCCTTTTGATCAGTTTATCCTTATATCAAGTTATGATAAATCACATGAAGATATGTCAAATCATGTCAAATGTCATTTATATCACGTCACATGATGTTATGACAATCACACGAAATAAAAGAAAGTTAAAAAAAATTGCTGAGCAAAAACTATTTTTCGTTATTGATCCCTAATTTTAGTTATATCAATAGAATCAATAAAACTGAAATAAGGCACAATTTTGTCTTTAAATATTTGATGAAGGGAAAACACCATGTTGGTGTTTTCTATTGGTCAAACTTAGGCCTGACCAATTGTTACGACCCTGGGTTCCTCAGTTGGAAACCAGAGGTCAAATTGAGCTAAATAAACTACTTTATATTTGACACGCTTGCCGACGTGTCTCTGTTCGTATCTTCCTTGCCAAACGTAGGACGAATCTTGTTGTTCACAAAGCATTCAGACTCTTGAGCTTGTTGTGGATTAAGTATAACATTGTAGTAATTATTAACTATCCTTAGAACGAGTAAAGTAAACAATATTGTACATCGGTGAAGATTTTTGATGTGTATAGCTGCACGATCAATTAGGCTCTTCTCGGCACCACAACAACTCAGGAGCCCTGGACGGGACGCTGGATGGGTCTTCTCTGAGCTGGCGTCGTGCTGAAAAGAACCTCCTCCCCTTCCTCTTGCTTCTCACCCTTCCTTTTTCTGTGTCTAGTTTACCAAGATAAGTATACTGTATTGTAACCTCATTTTCTGGCATAAACATGTTTTGTGTGTAAAGTAGTACTGTGTAAAGTATTATTGGGCATTAAGTAGGTGATCACTAGTGTTTATATTACTCTGTTACTCTAAGGGAGTCCCAGTGGAACCACGTGGGTTCCAGTAGTACCAGTAAGCTACTAGAGTCCTTGCTAGTGTCCCTTGCCTAGTAAACTTTACCTTAGCTTGCTCTCATTGTAAAACCTTGTATCCTGCCTATGTGACCCAAGGCTTTTAACGTAAGATAGTGTGGTAAGTAATTATTGTTATTGTTATTTAATGTACATGGGGGGTTGTTAAGGGGTTAATAAATAAGTAAGTTGGTTTTAAAGGAGTATCCATTCTTCCTGTGTAGGAGATCTATGATCTACCTCTAGACGGATATTGTCTTGTAGCCAATTAATATTCACTGTTATATTTTTATTGGGGGCCGGGCCTTACTGATCTCCACTACTAGAGATACATCCTTATTCTAACTTCTGCCCCTACACCAAATTAATACTAGATCCCCCATAGCAGCCAACATTTTATAACACCAATCAGCACCTTGTTGGACTTAGGTCTGACCAATAGAGAAAAAACCGGTAAATACACGAAGAAATCGCAGTAAAGGGATGTATATATGAGAAAATACATTTCTCATTGATACATCACGTTACTGTGATTTATGTGTAATTCAAGAGGAAGCATCAGAGAAAGTTCCTGGACGACGGAGCCAGAGTGTATGCAGGGGGGGGGGGAGGGGAGGGATTATGTGAAAAACTGGTTCGGCTTTAGTGGAAGCCTCAGGAACCCTCGTGGGTTCAGTAGAACCACAGGTTACAATCCTTTTACCTTGTCGTGCCATAGTTGTCTAAGGCATATGCTTGGGAATACCCAGAGCATAGGTTCGAATCCTCATCACGACTCCTATTGAATAAAACCAGTAAATTACATTGAAACATGAAGTAAGTTACCAACAACGGGTATAAATAAAGCAGGTTTAATGCAGAATAAGAAAGTTGTAAGTGTTGTACAGATGATTACTATGAACTGAGGAATTACATGGGGAGGGTAGGCAGGACTGACCTCAGCAGAGATACTAGGAAGATCACCCAACAAATTGCTTACTACTTATTGTGACTGGTTCCCTACATTTTAATTAGTAATAATTATTGCATAAATACCATAAAAAATAAACCATAAACGACCGTTCCAAAATACAAGTATTAAAAAATTATTTAAGCACCGAAAAGTGCTAATGAATACAAGACATATATACAATTTATGACATAATTATTCTTAAAACACACGTGGGCCTCGCAAGGAGACAACAAGGCCATTATAATACACCAGTGCCTGCAAGGTATAACGTAAACAATATAGTTACATTGGAACTCTTCTTATATGAATACTTATACATCTGTTTTGTGTGGTAATCTATCATCAAGACAACTGATGACAGATCACCACACTGCAACACATATATCATAAAACAACTAACAACGATGTGATACAAATGACATATATAACACATTCAGAAAGGATCTCCTGAGAACACGGTCTTGTAAAGCCACAACAAACCTAGATTGCACAAACACCACAAGATGCAAGTGGTATAACAATGTTGGCACAAATTAGGTTCTGCAAAAGTCAAGTACACAAAAGAAGGCCAAATAGATAGGACACCATTATAAACAAAGTTGTCATAACCAGCTATTAACTACGGTCCGTAGCACTCTAGAGCGAGTGACGCAAACAATATTTGTTATATCTGATTCTCCGCTTCATAAACTACTTGACCTGATCCACCGTCTACTTTCTCTACATTTGGGAAGTCTAAGCATAACAATTTAGCATGAAAATAAATTTATTCCAAACCATACCGCACACACACCTTTAGTGGAAAATACAAAAAACTTTAATAAATACACAATGAACGGACAGCACGACCACTTAATTCTTTAACAGCTTCGTGATAAGAGTCAACAAACACAGCAATGCAACAGCAAAAATGAAAGATGCAACCAAGTCAGAGCCTCATGACAATGGCTACATCGAGCAGGGTTCTTATTACGGTCTTCTTGAGTCAGTAGCCCGGTTCTTTTTTATTTAATGTGCAGTATAGCCTCTTCTTCTATGATCTTACCCAAAGTGAATGTTAAGTTTTCAGGAATTGGTGGTAGCATGTAATAGTGCAAGGAATAAAGGGGGAAGGGGGTAAGCAAAACGCAAGTAAACCTACACCAATATATTATCTATCAAAGTATAACTACACTTATGTACACAGTGTCACTTTCACCCAGGACTCAATATTTCTGCAGTTTTCTTCGAATTCTGTCGAATGCACAACCTTCTAGTATATGTCGTCCACGCTCAGTGGTAATATCCGGCGAGTTCACCGTCGACATGGGCCAGTCCACACACCATATCTTCACGATGTTCCAGTACCCCCACATCTGCTCTACAGAAACACTGGCAGAGGGCTTCGGCAACACGCTGACAGGGGTCACAAATAATCACTTCCAGGGGTCTCTAACACCCAGGCAGAAGTCTCTAGCAACACATTAGCAGCACTTCTCATTAGACGACCGTTACTCTCATCTAGTAACTTCTCTTGGCCAAATCCCGGGTACATCGGTCCACACAACACTGCATAAGTACAACAGCTAACATACTGTTTACTACCAACGGCGGCCACTTGTCCTCTCACAGGAAACAAGTCAGGAGTTCGGGACTCCCCAAGGTGAACTCATTTCCACAGCGCAATAGACTTTTCACGTCACCTCTTTTAAAATAAAGGTCATTAGCCAGACCGAGAGTATACAGGAAGAACATAGGATGCCAACCATTCACCAGGGAACTGAAATTGTAATCGAATGCACAATCTAGATGGCGTTGAAACCATAATGTCACTCATCAGAGGTCATCATGATCGACCTCACCTCCACTTAGTTGGGCCACTTAGAAGAAGACCATGTTTCCAACGTGTGACGAACCAGGTGGTGCAAGGTGCAACGGGTTGTACAACATACATCGACAATATTGTGTTATTTGCAGACTCCTGAATAGGTATGTGAACCGATTACTGGATTTGTTCGACTGGTCAGAGAAGGCCAACATGACAATTAACTTGGCGAAAAGTGAGTTCGGGAGAGCCCACCTGGAATACCTAGGTTATGTGGTAGGGCAAGGTGAGGTTGCTTCAGTGAGATCAAAAGTGGAAGCCATCGATAACTTCCCAGAACCCAAAGAAAAGAAGGAAGGAGTTGCTAAGTTGATCATACTTAGGTATGATCGAATATTACAGGAAGTTCTGTAAGAATTATTCCACCTTTGCCACTCCTATGACAAGTTTGTTGTCTAGGAATAAGAACGGGAATGGAACGGAATAACGCAAGGGGCATTTGAGAAAACCAAGAGATTATTGACAGAGGCGGGCTGTGTTAGTGTCTCCGGATTTTGGAGCACCGTTTGCATTGTTCGTGGATGCTAGTGATGTAGGGGCCAGAGCTGTATTGATACAGCAAAAGGATGAAATTTATCGGCCCGTATCTTTCTTCCCGAAGACGTTAGTCAAACATCAGAGATCATACAGTACGGTAGAGAAGAAGACCTTAGCATTGGTTCTGGCATTAAAACATTTTGAGGCATACGAAAGTGGGGGAAGTCACCATAATCCCCTGGTATTCCTGAGAAAGATGAGGCACGCGAACCAGAGGTTAACCAGGTGGTTTCTGTTACTTCAAGAATATAATCTGAAAATATGGCATATAAGAGGACGAGATAATGTGGTGGCTGATGCTTTGTCCCGAGCTTAGCAACTGAGAATAACTCTCAAAAATAAGGGGATGGGAGTGTTATGACCCAATGTAGCCTGGGTGGAACGACCCTACCTTTCTGAGAGTTATTCTGCCTTCCGGATCTGAGACTGAGAGGTCAGAGGAAAGATGTATATATTAAATAATTGAGTAAAGGTGAGTGAGTAATCTCAGGATACTAGCAGAGGATAGGGCATTGATAATAAGTGACATGAAATGAGATGTCGATACTTTGGAGACATGAAGTGACGCTAGCAGGAGGTCGTGACCTCACTTGAGTCACGACTGTCGTCAGAGGTTGTTGTACTTCGTTGATTCTCCCAGAATAAGGAAGAATATAGTTCCCTGTGTTATTGCTGGAGTGAAGATAACTCGTCTGCAAGTGTGAGGAGGCTGTCGGGGACATAGTACACCATTTCTCTGTGATTTTTGGCAAATTTGAGGCGACCTGCAAATGAGTGTTGGTCGTGCCTTGGTGAAACTCTAATTGTTGTGCCTTCAGGAGGAAGGAAATAAGCAGGAGTTTCTGTTGTGGAGCCTATCAAGCGACGTTGTGAATTCAAGTAGTGGAGTGGAGGAAGCCTTGTGAGGCAGTCCTGAAGCATTCTTGTGGGCGGCCTATGTAAGCGCCATGTTTGAGCCCCAGTGAGTGAGCGTCCTCACGTCAGAGATTTCGGCGGTAAGCCTGTTTAATCGTTTGTTAGATTAGATACCAATGCTTGATCGTGTGCCCAACGGTCAAAGTGAACATATGTATATGTAGGGTAGAGAATTTATTGAGGTAGTGAACTAAAATCAGAGAGTAGAGATAAGAGAACATGCTGGAGGGTGGAGCGATATATCCTCCCTCGCCTAAGGTAAATGGATGACTGAGGGGGGGAAGCCCCATCGTCACGGCGGCCATTGGCAGCTCCAGTGACGCTTCGAGACATGTTCCCAGGTGGACCCGCCGAGGATGGAGAAGGACCCACATCCGCAGAGTCGTAGTGCCGGCATAAGGATGTCGGATGAAGGAGTTTATTTTCTGTGAATTACATTTTAAATGTTTTGAAAACAGTTAGGAACACATTTTTATTGGCATGGCAATGGAATTGCAGGTTTGTTTGGGAAGGAGTTCGTGGAGAAACTTCGAGGTTAGAGAAGAAGTTAATGGAGGAACTTTGAGGCTGGAGAAGAAGTGTATGCTGAACTCTGTGGTAGAGCAAAACTTCATAGTGAGGAATTGACTACAAACAGTGTAAAAGAATTACACGTGTCTCTGTGGAATCAGTGGTGAAGCATCACTGATATTGGGTTATGCCTTCTTTGTGCAGCAGACTGAGAGAACTGCAGAAGTGCCTCTTCGGATGAACAAATCCACAAGTGCCGTGACGAGGATTTGAACCTACGTCCGAGAGCATCCCAGCCTTTGTGGATTTGTTCATTTGATGCATCACACTATTGTGATTTCTGTGTGCCTCTCCGGATATTTTGGAGGACCTCTGGATATGTATTGGTTGTGAGACTCAAGGAACAGAAAAGAGGTTCATGGTAGATAGACATAATTGTATAAGAGGAGTGCTTGAATGCTTATTGGTATGTAAGACTCAGTGTAAGGTGAGAGATTGATTTCTTCTTTTGTTGGAGGACACACATGTAGATATATCTAGTGTTTCAGCCCTAAGCTGAGTGCTTATATACGTTTAGGGCTGAAGATACAGTATTGTTGTGACAGGACTTCAGCCCCATTTAGTGATGGAGTAATAATTGGTAAGCCAAGAGTTGAGCAGCCATTTGATATGGACAGTTGGTGAAGCCAGGATATGATATTGGAGTACTACCAGGTTGTAGCAGGTTAGATTGATGTTTGATAATGTACTATTTTATATGTCATGTATTATGTACGCTTTGTGTATTAAATGAGTTCGAAACATACAGAGCGTAAATTCTTGGAAACATACAGATAAATAAATGCTAGGAAATATACAGGGTATTTCCTAGCTTTTGCTCGTGTCCTGGTGAGGATTCCCAGTAAGTGAGGAGAGAGAGAGAGAGAGAGAGAGAGAGAGAGAGAGAGAGAGAGAGAGAGAGAGAGAGAGAGAGAGAGAGAGAGAGAGAGAGAGAGAGAGAGAGAGAGAAGGCTATGGACAGAAGATACTAATTCACGAAAGGGGGATTTAGGAGATCCTTCTGAACAAGGAGAGCGTGAGGAGTCATGGCGGCTCGAGTAGGGTGTGTGCACAAGACAACGAGGCCAGTGTTGGGGCTTCACCCCTAAACATGTGATGTTCCACCCGTCTCCAAGATCAAGAAACATACAGGGTGATCTCCTTGGTAAATTGCAAGCACTCTACTGTCCATTGCTGGTCGACCGACGGTAGCGGGAGTGTGGGTGCCGAGGTCGGTTGTTTGTTCCATTAGAGTAGTTGGGGATGCTGTCCGCCTGCATGCAAATAACAGTCTGGTGCAACAACCAGAACACTCTTTTTCGAAGTTTAAGCAGTGTCAAAATATCAAAAATTTGGTATAAAATATCAAAATATCAAAATCCCCAACCACTTCAGGGCAGAACACTAGACAAACTTTAAGCTTTACTTCTTGATATGTTAGAAGACTTGAATGGGTCAAATAACCTTTTTATACTTATAAATACTTCATTTAAAGGTTTAAGTCGTAAATCTTTAGCTGCCTTTTTGTTGATAAAGGATCTTTGTGAGCCCCTGATCAAACATGCCTCTTGTTTGAATACAAGCTCCTTGATTGATTAGGTGCAGCTGTGCTGTAGGTAGCGTTGCAGTAGTAATTGTTTTTGCTACTAAGGCATTAACATCCCTCTGTTCCTTACAGTTTGTACAGCTGGTGAGGAATTATCCTCCTCTGGCTTTGCCTGAGCTGCAGGTTGATTATGGGTTGTTTGTGATTTAGAGTGAGTGTTGATATCACCACAGAGTGCTGTGTGGTGTACACTTTAATGACAATAATGGCATGTCTGCAGTTGACTGTTACACTCACATGACTTGTGCTCTCGTAAACAATGAATGCACCTGTTCAGAAATTTCAGATGATTGATTTTACTGGCACAATCTGCATAAGCAGTGCAGATATATATAGTATGTGATCCCTGACACAATAAACATTTTGGAGCGCTTGTAGCTTCTATTGTTTTAGCTGCCTTGGGAATTTATTTCCTACGGTGCTATTTACTGTGGGTGATATTGTAATTGTGCAGACATTACTCTGATTCCACTTTGTGCAAGATGAGTTCCGTGGTTTTGATTTCTGCTTGTGTGATTGAACTTTCTTGTTCTTGTCCAAGGATATATGTTTAGTAGATTTATCTTGCGCTCCAAGTTTCCCTCGGCTCCGTAATCTTTGCACGTGAGCTCAAAGCCCATCTAAGATCTGTTTCAGTGATAAAATATTAGTGTTTTAATGGAAGCATAGGCTGTTTATAATCTCATTAGGAAGTTTCCTTTGAATGATTAACTTAATAAGCCTCTCTGTATCTCCTGCAGGTATTTAGTACTGAGGGCTTTGATGATCGATTCTATTGACAATCAAAATGATTGTAGTGATTCATAGGTTGTATTAGGAAAGGGTAAATCCAATAATTTATATGAGAGACGTTCAACTGCAGTCTCCTTATCACTGTAGTTATCATGTAATAACTGTATGGCCAGGTCTTAATCGTTGTCTGTTAATGGCAAGTTTGCTATAACTTGCCTAGCCTCTCCTGTTAATTAGGCTTGCAGATATAGAAATTTAGTAGCCTTCCTAAGAGCCTTCCAAAGAGAAGGTTTGGAATGTATTATAGAATAAAAAACTCTCAAGAAGGCATCCCATTCTTCTTCATCCTTGCCCTCAAAGTGCTGGTGGGATGCTGGAAACCATTTTGACGTTTCTGAGATTAATCTTATTGAGGTAAAGATAAATATAAATGTACTTTTGATAACTGACTTATCCTGTTTACTTAGTTAATGATTCCAAAGATCGTTCTTCAATTCCTCCCTGGAATCTGGAGTAGCAGGCTGTACAATTATCAAAATGTAAAAATCTGGTTTTATTGAACCCATATCAATAATCAATGTAAGTAGTTTATTATGAATATATTTATGATTCATGTTTTTAATTTGCAGTCTATGCCAGAAAGAATGTGTACACTGTGTCTCACATTATACCCATTTCTTGTGATGGAGGGATGTTATGACCACATATACTCCAGTATGATCATACTGTGGCTGGTGTGTGATGAGTTTATACTGTATAGTGATATCCAGGCTGATTAGCTTAGTATCACACATATTATTTGTGATACTAGGCTTATCTAGTATATCTTTTTGACAATAATCTAGAATATATTACATACTGGCATTGTATGTTTGATATACCTAAACATATCACACACTTGTATGAACTCACACAGAGATTTTTTAACAAACAGAACACTTCCCCATATGAGAGAATCGAACCAGGAGCCAGCAAATGCCAGGCCAGAGCCTTAACCACTAGACCAACCTCAGATCGTCAGAAGAAGGGAACTAGGATGGGTTTTCCTCCCCTCGCCGGGGAGGGGGGACTATGTGATGGAAAGCCCATCCTAGTTCCCTTCCTTTGATGATCTGAGGTTGGTCTATATGTTAAGGCTCTGGCCTGGCATTTGCTGGCCCCTGGTTCGATTCTCTCACATGGGGAAATGTTCTGTTTGTTATACCTGAACATATTATGTATCATTAGCAGTAACTGGCCACGTGTTGTTGTGACTCAGCAATGCATGTGCATTGCTGAGCCACAGCAACCTTTCCTGTCCCCCAGTCCTCCCCACCATTCCACCCTCACCCAACTCCTCGGCCTCCCAACCATTCCCCACTCTACCGTCCCTCGTCCGCCCTTCCATTCCCACTCCACCATCCCCTCTTCCTTCCCACCATGCCCCACTCCCCTGTACCTTTGTCCTCCCCACCATTCTCCATTCCCCAACCCCTCATCCCCACAATCCCAAACCCCACCGTCCCCTCCTCCTTCCCCACCATTACCCCCTCCCTTGTCCCCTCGTCCTCCCCACTATATCTCACTTCCGTCCCCCTCGTCATCCCCACCATTCCTCACTCTCTCGTCCGATGCCTTCCAAGTAGTCTGATGTTCCCAACAGAAAATTGGGAACATCAAGTGATCTGATGTTCCCATCACTGAAATATAAGAAAAACAGTTAAAAAATGAAATGAAAATATGACAAAAATATTAAAAAAAACTATACTCACGAAATGAACGGCATTGTAAAAAACACAACTCAATTCCAACGCAATTCACTCAAAATCATTAAATCAAAATGAAAATAATAAAAATCTTTGAAAACTCAATTTATCAATGCAATCAGAAAAATTGAAATGGAATTGTAACGTATTTAGTATAACACGTGTGTTACTCTTACATGCAACTGGCACTGGCACTGTTTTTCAAGAAAAGTATAGTTTTTGCTGTCACAGAAGTGGCATCTATACTTATACTTAGGAAATGAACGGTATGGTAAACAATACAGCTCAATTCCAACACAATGTCACACAATATAATTCAATAAATAATCCAATAAATCGAAATCTATGAAAATTAAATTTATTAATGCAATCAGAAACATTGTAATGGGATTCGTGGCAAATTTATTATAGCGTAAATGTTGCTATTATATGCAACAGATGGCGTTGTTCTTCAAAAACGCATGTTTTTACCTGTCACAGAGGTGGCATCTATATAGTAGGTATATAAAAAGACGCGCCTATTCGAGCAACGTTTTGACAAAATTTCAAAGCAATCAGTTAAGAACTTTCGTAGATTACAGTGTGTGTTGCTCTTACGTCCAATAGGCGGACCTGTTTAAAAAAAAAACATGTTTTTCCTGTCACAGGTGAGGCATATATATAGTAGATATATAAATAGAGGCGCCAATTCGAATGCAACGTTGTGTCAAAATTTCAAAGCAATCGGTAAAGAGGTTTCAAAGATTTCCCTCAAATGAAAAAACACATGTAAAACACAGTTCTTCATAAAAAAAGCATGTTTTTTTACCGTCACAGACGTGACATCTATATAGTATGTATATAAAAACCTGGTTGGATGAGAATGGAACGTTGTGTTAAAATTTCAAAGCAATCGGTGAAGAACTTTCGGAGATTAGCGGTTATGCACAAACGAACATTTCCATTTTATTTAAATAGATTACCATATGTCTGTGCCATGTATTTGTGGAGATATTTGAAGTAGAGTTAATAGCTCAAGCCTAATGTCATGTATCTAGAAAATACCATTATATGTCTATAGTATGGAATACTATGTATTGCTGTATTAGACATACTATGTGTATTATGATGTAGACTGTATACATATATATATCTGATGCATGACTAGAATGTATAGTGTAATATATCAATTTCATTACTGTTCAGTGCATTATCCTCTTGACATATTGTATTTAGTAACTGATTTTCTGGTATTGTGTGATTTATACCACCTTGCCTTGAGGATACCTTGAGGTACTTCCGGGGCTTATCGTCCCCGCGGCCCGGTCATCGACCAGGCCTCCTGGTTGCTGGACTGATCAACCAGGCTGTTAGACGCGGCTGCTCGCAGCCTGACGTATGAGTCACAGCCTGGTTGATCAAGTATCCTTTGGAGGTGCTACCACAGAGGCAAGGTTTTGGTAATTATGTTGATATAAGATGCTTGACATTTATTCATGTATACTTATTTATTAATGGCTGACTGGTAACGTCTTGGAAGTTCTCCCTTAACCACCGCTCCCTCCCTCCTTCCCCTCCCCCCTGGCATACTGTTTCCAGCCAGTATTACCATGTCCAGAAGATATGAATTCACTGTTTGATTTGTTTATATATCATGATATTATATCTTGTACATTGATTCATTGATATGTATTCTCATGTAAGATTGTATATAATAAGACTCAATTAATTATGGTAGGATTTAGAAGTTATTGGCTGGTAAATGTCTGGATTTGAGCTTGTGATAATTGAAGGATATTCATTGGCTGGCTTGCTGAGTTGGGAACAATGTCTCTCGTGTCTTGCCCGGCCCTGAGGCGTGACCACTTCCTTGATTTCTCAGACGAGCAGACGTGTGACGTCCGGGTCTTGAATTGAGTGGCATTTTTGTGAGTTTATTAACTCCTAGTATATATATATAATTATTTAATCTTAGACGTTTATTGAGACTTTGGCCAGGCTATGGTTTCCAGTAATGCTGTGTAGCATGAGGTCATGACACATGAATGCAGGCAAGAGAAGATAGACTGGGATGATCCATTAACAACTACCTTGCAAGAAAATTGGCAGGTGCTAGTTAAGGAACGAAATATCCTAGAGGCTCAAGTTCCCTCGAAACACATTACATCAAAATCAACCAATAAAGTCACATGTGTTTTGAGATGCCTCAAGAAAGACTTATGGTACATTTGTCTACAATATAAAAAATGAGTGAGCAAATTTGCTTACATCAAACTCCAGGGTGTCACCGCTGAAGAAACTTTCATTGCCACAACTAGAGTTAGCTGCCCTACTGCTAGGAGTAAGATTGGCTCATTATCTGACCAAAACCTTAAATAACATCCAATTTGAAAAAACAGTGGTATGGTCAGATAATGAGGCAGTGTTACAGACTCGTCACCCTTGTCAGAGGGTAGAGTGGCAGTTCCAGCGCCATCTACGAGTCCGCACCCGAACTGGCCGGGAATCGTACGTAATAACGACATTACCATCTGGTGGTGGCTATCTAAAACTTGCAAATGGCTAAAGAATCCTGCCTTGGTCAGCCAGAGGAGACGTTGTGAGTGACTTCTGGTGAGGTGACACATCAAGACCAGCGCCACCTAGTGTGTGCTACAGAGCACAATGTCAACTCCCCAGTGGGTTAGTGGTATTTCCTACTTTCGCCAGTACCGGCTAGGTCATTGATGCCGTTTTGTGTCCACAGAGGTGACGTCTGGGGTAGTGGTAATGGAGACAGCAGTTAATCTTGGGCAGTCCACAGCCTCCCTACAGGATCCTGGAAACGACCAAGTAGCCGCCGCCGATGAAGCAGTGTGATAGCTGCTAGTGATTTTGTGTTGAAAAGATCGGCGTACCTTTGGGACTGGTTTAAGGGAGAGACTAACGACAGGGAGGTGCCTGTTGAGTAGTGCAGACAGTCGTCAGGCACAGACAGTCGCAGTGAGAGGGTGTGTTAGCCGGAGCTCCTGAGTGTAGTTATATTATCATAACAATATGGAAGTTGTGGTGAAGGAACTGATGAGTCTGGTTGGGGCTCTGAGGACAGAGTTGGACTCTCTACGGCAGGAGGTACGACAGCTGAAACAACAACAAGGAACGAAGGAGGAGACCAGTAGTAAAAAGACCTCTTCTTGGAAAGTTGTAAGGAACAGGGGCCTTAAGAAGACTTTGATTATACCGCCTACAGACGCCCCAAGAATGTCTAGTTCATTTGCCGTATTGGAGGAAGAGTGCTGTGGTGAGACTGTGGATCATGCAAAAGGGAAAGCAACGAAGAGCAACGAAGCGCAGGCCCCTCAAAGAGTAAAGGAAGTACCTAAGCAAACTTTAGTTGTGGGAGATTCCCAGATAAGGTATTTGGATAGAACGTTTTGTGCTAGAGATAGGGGGAACAGGTTAAGGGTTTGCTATCCCGGAGCTGGTATTGGTGATATTATAAACATGAATGATATTATGGCTGGAAATGGGAACAATCGCGTTATTTACATTAGCGTGGGAGGAAATGATGTTGGTCGAGTGAGGAACTGATTCAGAGGTATAAAACAGCTATTGAATTAGTTAGAAGCAATGGAAGAATCCCGATCATATGTGGCATTCTTCCAAGAAAGGGAGTGGGAAATGAATGGATGTCGAGGACACTTGGTGTCAATTGCCGGCTGGAAAGATATTGCAAATCAAATGCAATATCTCTCATAGACAACTGGGAACACTGATATGGAAGAAATTAAATGTACGCTCGGGATGGGGTGCATCTATAGAGGGCTGGGGTTGTTGTTGTTGCGAACTCGTTGGAACCAGTGGTTAGAGGCATTTGTTTGCGTTTAAACTGTTAGTAGATAGTGGTATGGGAATCGATTTGGAGGAAGGTGGTAATAAAAGAATGTGTTTGTGGGAGAAAAGAATTGGTAAAACGATCAGGAAAAGAGAGCCTCAAAATAACAATTCACTTAGGGTATATTACACTAACACTAGAAATCTTAAGAAATAAAATAAACTATTTAAATGCTCTTGTCTGCACAGAAAAAAATAGATATTATTGCACTTACCGAAACGTGTATGAATGTAGAAAATAGAGAACTATTAGCTGAATATCAAATAAATGGATTTAAACTATTTCACACAGATAGATATATTAGACGAGGAGAGGGAGTAGCCATATATGTTAGGGACAATTTGAAATGTAGTCTCAAAGAGGGAATCAAAACAGAGTCACATACAGAAACTATTTGGATAGAATTAAACGAAAAAGCAAATAACATTATAATAGGAGTTATATATAGGCCACCAAATTTAGACAGAATGGAAGCAAAGCATCAATGGGATGAAATATCTAGAGCATCTAGATCTAACAGTATTTGTCATGGGTGACTTTAATTTTAGTGGAATAAACTGGTTGAACAAAACAGGGAATAATGAAGCAGAAGATTTTCTAGTATTAATTGACGATTGCTTTCTTATGCAACATATTAAGAAACCAACGCGGGGAAATAATATTTTAGATTTAGTGTTAACTAACAAGGAAACACAAATTAAGGACATCAAAATAGGGAGTGAGCTAGGGAACAGTGATCATAGAGAAATCAGAATTAGCATTCAATGGAATAGATCTGTAGGAGAAAATTCTGTTAAAGTGCCTGATTTTCGAAAAGTTGATTTCAATAGCCTAAGAAATTTTTTGGGTCAAATAGATTGGAAAGTGTTTGGTATGGGTTGTGGGCCGGTATTGGAGCTAGACGTGAACCCAGCGATAGGTGACGTAAAAGGGGTTTTCGATGTGGATTCGAAATATAACCTATTTAAAAATATTCTAACCAATGCCAAGGAATGTAGTATACCATATAAATTGAATAGATCGATTACTAATGATCCAAAGTGGATAACAAAGGATCTGAAGAACCTTATAGGTAAAAAGAGAGCATGGTACAAAAGGCTTAAGAATGGGGAAGTCTGTTTAGAACAGGAATTCGTACAACTGGTTAGAAATACTAAAAAAAGAGATAAGGAAAGCAAAAAGAAACTATGAAGTTCGCATAGCAAGCAAAAACAAATCCTCAAGGGTTTTTCCAATTATACCGGACAAAGATTAGGGAAAGGATAGGTCCATTGAAAACTGAGACAGGTCAAATAGCAGATAGTGATGAAGAGATGAGTAGTACTTTTAATAAATATATTATACCTGTATTTACTAAAGAGGAACTTAACAATATGCCTTCAGCCGAACAAGTCTATGTGGGTGGGGACGAGGACAGGTTGACTAGTTTAGCACTTACCAGGGAGGATGTTCTTAAACAAATAGTAAAACTCAAACCAAACAAATCCCCAGGGCCGGATGAAGTGTTTGCCAGGGTGCTTAAAGAATGCAAAGAGGAGCTTTGCGACCCACTGTCTACCATATTTAATGAATCAATAGAGTCAGGCAGAGTGCCAGAGTTATGGAAAGTTGCTAATGTGATACCAGTTTTTAAGAAAGGAGATAGATCACTTGCTTCAAACTATCGAGCAATTAGCCTAACGTCTATTGTGGGAAAGTTACTCGAATCTATAATTGCAAATAAAATTCGTCTTCATCTTGAAAAACATAAATTAATAATTGAGTCGCAACATGGTTTTATAAATGGCTGTTCATGTTTAACAAATTTGTTATCTTTTTATTCTAGCATAGTTGAGGCAGTTGATAGTGGTAAGGATTGTTATGTTGTGTACCTTGAATTTAGCAAAGCTTTTGATACAGTGCCACATGAAAGACTGATTAAAAAGATAGAGGCTCATGGTATTGGGGGTGCTATATTAATCTGGATTAAGGCATGGCTATACTAAAGGAAACAGTTAGTATAAATGGAGTCAAGTCAGAATGGGAAAATGTTGTAAGTGGAGTGCCTCAAGGCTTTGTCCTGGGCCCTCTGTTGTTTATAATATATATAAATGATTTAGATTGAGGTTTGAGTAGCAACATTTGCAAATTTGCAGATACAAAAATCTGTAGGGAAATTAATACGGAAGACGACTCCCTATCTCTTCAAGTTGATCTAAATAGGGTTTTGAAATGGTCAAAGGATTGGCAGATGCAGTTTAATGCTGATAAATGTAAAGTTCTGAGGCTAGGTAATGATGATAGAGTTACAAGATACGAGCTAGATGGTGTTGAGATTGCGAAGTCGGATTGCGAAAGTGATCTGGGAGTTATGATTAGTAAGAATTAAAAAAAAAGATCAATGCTTGAATGTTCGTAATAAGGCAAATAGGACACTGGGATTTATTAATCGAAGCGTTAGTAACAAGACACCTGGTGTGGTTCTTCAGCTATATCTTGCTCTGGTTAGGCCCCATTTAGATTAAGCAGTTCAGTTTTGGTCTCCGTAATATAGAATGAATATAAATTCACTTGAACGTGTCCAGCGTAGGATGACTAAGTTAATCCCCCAAATTAGAAATTTTTCATATGAAGAAAGATTAACGAAGCCTAAATTGCATTCACTGATAAGGCGAAGAGTTAGGGGTGACATGATAGAGGTTTACAAGTGGATGAATGTACATAACAAAGGGGGATATTAATAGAGTATTAAAAGTATCAACACAAGACAGAACACGAAACAATGGGTATAAATTAGATAAGTTTAGATTTAGGAAAGACTTGGGTAAATACTGGTTCGGTAACAGGGTTGTTGATTTGTGGAACCAATTACCGCGTAACGTGGTGGAGGTGGGGTCCCTCGATTGTTTCAAGCGCGGGTTGGACATGTATATGAGTGGGGTTGGGTGGTTATTGATAGGAGCTGCCTCGTATGGGCCAATAGGCCTTCTGCAGTTGCCTTTGTTCTTCTTATGTTCTTATAGTGCTGCTAGCTGGTCGCTAGAGACTGCTGCCAGGGGATTGCTACCTCTGTATTGTATTGTGAACCCGTCCAGCGTGTGGCTGAGGTACTCTGCCAGCGAGTAGCTGGAGAGCGGCCGGTGGGGTACAAGCACCACAAGAGACTGTCAGTGGGCTGGCCCACGTATAGGTGAACTCGCCGGTGTTCTTCCCAGTAAAGTTGGATACGCTACTGGATAGTGAATAAATACTGGAGATTGATGAACTCTGCACGTGAGCACGATTTATATCCTGAGCGAAAGGATTGTACATAGGTGTATTAATAGCCTATCTGTTCTTTATATATTATTTATGGTGACGGTGTACATATATATACTTAACGGTGGCGGAAAGAAATTTAATACATTGACGAAAGGAACAGTGTTTTGTTCATCCCCTCCTTTTTTAATGCACTACATAGCCACTTTCTTGAACGCGTACTACCTACTTGGGGTCGGATACTATCATTTTGGTTCTATCATCAAAGAACCCGGTTGCGACCCATAGTGGCCGTAACAGGCACTAATGCAGTGGGTGTAAAATAATAACAGCAAACACATTACGTGAGCAATCATGTAAAGGAAATAAGAGAGTTGTCAGCAGAGTACAAACACATGAACCCACAACAGAGAATTTCGCCGATTATCTCTCCAGACGACTGACGTTGAAACAATTAGCCAAAACTGAGATGTGGTTCCATGGACCTCAGTAGCTAGTCGCTGACCAGTAGCCTAAACAAAAGCCACAAGTAATTGTGACCAATGTCACTGCTCCCACTGAGATTCCAGGACAACCCCGGACTTCGGTAACTGATACTACTCAGTACTCTGATCTAAATAAATAAAATAATCAGTCACTCAGTGTTTGATTTCTAGAGCAAAATGGGAATCAGAAATACCATCATGCTCTGATATTTTGGGTAAAGCAAGCCCAAATCCAAACTAATGTGAACAGCTATCACACTACACAACAGCTGAGGCTATATAATTTTTAACTAACACAAAGTACAGTAATGGGAAAGACTTTAGGAACCTCCCTGTTAGGACCATCAATGATCTGGGTCTCTGGATTGACTTAAACCATTAAACATTTTGCAATGAAATGAATGCATACAACATGCAAATGTTGATTTAGAAGTTAAACGTCGTTGGTTTTTCCCCCTTAACCACTGGGTAAGTAGGCTGATCGAATTACAACCTTCGAATCTATTACAACCTTACGAATCTACAACCTTCATTGTCCCCTTCTTACCAAGCAAGTAACTGACAAAAGATTAAACAATCCATGGCTCACAAGCGGCATTCTCAACTCAGTCAACAAGAAACATGAATATGAAAAGAAACTTAGGATTGGCCTAGTTTCAAAGGAAGTAGCTAAAAGGTACTCATCAATGCTTACCAGTATCATAAGAAAGGCAAAACTTGCATATTATGTGAATAGATTCAATGAAGCAAAAGGCAACATGAAAAGCACTTGGAAAACCATCTCTAGTATCCTAGGAACTAAACAACACTCGCGTAACCAAATAAAACTCTACAAGGATGGGGATATACCGTCAACTGATTTAGAAATGGCAAATGAATTTAATAGTTTCTTTTCATCGGTTGGTGCTAATCTTGCCAGTAAAATCCCACAGACTCAGACACATATTAACACATATCTCTCAGGCAGCTATCCAAACTCTCTACTCCTTTCACCAATCAGCCCGGCAGATGTTGTGTCCATCATACACTCTCTAAAAACAAAGGCAGGGAACACCAGTGAAATTCCGTCCATTGTATACAAGAGAGCCTCCCATGCCCTTGCCCCACCCATAGCCCTACTGTTCAACAAATCTATAGTGTGTCACACCTTCCCTGATATCCTCAAAAAAGCAAGAGTAACGCCAGTCCATAAAGGAGGCAATCCGGCGAACATAAACAATTATAGACCAATATCAAATCTACCCATTCTATCAAAAATATTAGAAAAAATTATTTACAAACAGCTCTATTCCTACCTCGTAAAATTCGACATACTCAGCCTCTGCCAGTTTGGCTTCCGGTCCCAAAAGAGCACCAACGATGCAATCATTAGTCTCCTTGACGTAATCTACTCAGCCCTTGACAAAAATGAGTTTCCGATTGGACTCTTCATTGACCTAAGAAAAGCCTTTGATACTGTTAATCACAACTACCTCTTACTTAAACTCCAGCATTATGGAATCCGAGGCCTTGCCCTTGACTACATCCGATCCTATCTTAGTGACAGACACCAATATGTAACTATCAATGATACAACTTCTTCCACTCTACCAATTACCGTTGGAGTGCCACAGGGCAGTATCTTAGGACCTCTTCTATTTCTTATATATATAAACGATCTGCCTAATGTCTCTAATATTCTCAAACCTATATTGTTTGCTGACGATACTACTCTTATCTATTCAGACCTCAACCCACATACACTAAATAATGTTGTGAATAATGAATTAAAAAAAGTCCACTTATGGATGTCAACTAACAAACTAACATTAAACATCGAAAAGACTTACTACATCTTATTTGGAAGCAAATCATCAAATGCAATTCAGCTACAGATAGACAACATTAACATCAGTAATAAAAATGATGGCAAGTTTCTTGGCCTATTCCTAGACAAGAGACTCAACTTCAGCACCCACATTCAACACATAACTAAGAAAGTCTCTAAGACAGTTGGTATACTCTCCAAAATCAGATATTATGTTCCTAACTCTGCTCTCCTCTCTCTCTATTATGCTCTAATCTACCCCTATCTTAATTATGGTATCTGTGCATGGGGGTCTACCACTGCAAACCACCTTAAGCCCATCATCACCCAGCAAAAATCTGCTATCAGAATAATAACTAACTCTGCTTTCAGACAACACTCAGCTCCCTTGTTTAAATCCCTAAACTTGCTAAATATTAACTCCCTCCACACATTCTCTTGTGTCAACTACATCTACAAAACCCTGTTCTTAAATGCAAACCATGCTCTGAAACTCTCTCTGGACAGATGTAATAGGACCCATTATCACCACACCAGAAATAAATATCTCTTTGATATCCCCAGGGTCAAACTTAATCTGTGTAAACACTCTATGCAAATTAAGGGACCTAGTCTATGGAACTCACTCCCTAGTGAATTGAAAAACTGTAAAACTTTTGCCTTATTTAAAAACAAAACCAAAAAGTACTTAATTTCATCTTCTTAGTTTCCTACACTGAGCTTTATTTTTTGCTCTGTACCTAGTGTTACCCAATCTCCTAATTCTTATGTATTTAACCCAAACAACCTTATCATTGTGTTCATTGCTGTCTTTCTTTATGTGCTAGCCATTTGCTGTATTGTGCCTACCAATTTTTGTCAACTACCATTCAAGCTTTCATTGCAATCAATCTTAGCTACCTAAGTGCTTTATTATACTGTACCTACAATTTTCTCTCATCTTTTTTTTTTCTTGCCATGTAACTGTTATCATTTCTTTTTTATAATTTTTGCTAGTATTTACCTACTAAAAATTTTCTTAGATTAAGGACCTGCCCGAAACGCTGCGCATACTAGTGGCTTTACAAGATTGTAATTACCATATTATATATTCTCACATTCCCAATGTACCTTCTTGTATATGAATAAATAAATAAATAAATAAATAAATTATATATACACAGAAACTGAACCCTACATGGTGGGGTACTAGATACCCTCACGGCACTGAGAAAACAGTACTGGCTCCTTCATGGTCGCCAGACTGTAAAGTCCATTCTCAAATCCTGTGTAGTGTGCCGGAGGTACGATGTTCGAGTGTGTCCTTATCAGAGATCTCCACCACTCCCTAAGGAACTATTTGTCCACCTTCACTCTTTTGAGACCTCTGGTCTACACTACACAGGAGCCATAAATCTAACAAGCACGAGGAACAAAATCCCAGTAAAGATATTCATTTGCATTTTCACCTGTGCAACTACAAGAGAAGTACACTTAGAAGTAACTCCTGATGTGAGTGCAGAGGCATTCATATAGACCTTTCTGCCCATCGATCCTGACTGAAGTTGATGATCTCAGACAATGGATCCATCTTGGTGGCAGGGAAGGATATCTGAGGAAGGTCTGGAACTACCTAGATGTATGCACTGCCCTGAACCAACGGCAGTGCCACTGAAAATTGATACCCCCCAGAGCCCCGTGGCATGGAGAATTCTACGAGCGAATGGTGGGAACAGTCAAACGTTGTTTTAGAAAACACTTCACCGCCTAAAAGTCAATATCCAGTAGCTCCAAACCATTGTCGCGGAAATTAAGTCTCGGGCCAATAACCGACCACTGACCTACCTCTATAACAATAAGTCACAACATGAACCCCTGAGCCCATCTCATCTGATGGATGGAGGACCACTAATCCCACTAGCGTCCCTCACTGACGACCCAAAGATCATTCATATGTCAGAGAGCAACTTGGTTCAAATATCTGTCAAACATATAAACATATGTCCAGAGTAATTAGTCAGTGGAATGAAGTTTGGACCCAAGAGTACCTAACTGCTCTGAGAGAGTATCACTATGGGGCTAACAAACCCTACAATAAAATTCAATTACAACTTGGCAATGTTGTTCTGGTGGTCAGTGACGATGAATAAAATATATCTTGAGAATAGAGAAAGTAAAGTGCAGTGGCATAACTAGTCTTAAGCCACTAGAGAAACTAATTCCTTTGGAAGTAGCAGGAAATGAAGTCGCCCAAAGACTTCCAACCCCTGCAGCTCCAATTTGGGACATCCGTCCTGTACGAACTGCCGCACAACAGTGCAATATAAAACTTAAACAACATTACCATAATTCTGAAGAGGAGCAACGAAGTGTTTGCAAGTCCGAAACATTGGACTCCGACCCTTGTTTATCCCTCCCTGAATGATATGGGAAATTTCCACGTCAAATGTAAAACTCTACTCAAACGGCCCTAAAAAGCCGTTAATTTGCATTGCTTCAAGTAGCTAATAAATTAATTAGTCATAAAAAGATTATAGAGATCGGCTGCTACTTTCAACTTTTGTCACAAAATTTATCTAACTAATGTTACACTTAACATCTTCCAGTTATCAAACTTGTAACACAATAAACAAATTATTACTATTAATCATATATTCAATAATAATCGGTTGTCAAATATACTAAAGTCCATTTTCTCAAAATAATCATGAGCTGTTTCTGGACTTGTCCAGAGCAGAGGGCGGCCATTGAAAACAAAGGCACAGCCATTAAGTGCTGTTGTGGTGAAACATGAGCCCACAACACAAATTTCCTCCTGCAAGCTCTACAAAGCAGCGTGACATACAACAAAGGAATATAGTCACAATTTGTTGCCAAGACTCGACGCAGGAGGGAAATGCCATAGTTCGGTTTGTTTATTATCTCAGAGTTATTAGCCAATTATTTCCGTGTCTAGGAGTAATCGTTAGGGCACAGTGAAACACCACTCACAAGGGTAAACATTTATACAATGTTAATCACTCAAATTTCATGTGTAACACCTGTACTTTACAAGTTATTGCCAGTTCTTGTGGTGTAAATTGTTAGCATGTTAATTGTGACGCATGAAACATGAGTTGAGCTCGAGCACGCCAGGAACCACGCCCCTCCCCCCACCCCAGACACAATAAATACCCGGAGTTACGTGTCAGGGAAACCTGATGTGTGATGACCAACTATCACACTATGAGTTGACCCTGAGCAGCCGTGGAGTGCGGACGTGTCCCTCCGTGACTGCTGGGGTAGTTAGCCGTTTGGTCGCCAGGTGGCGGAGCGTAACTGCCCTCCCAGTGTTGTTGCCTGGCTGGCTGTTTGCTGACGTGGCGGAACTGCGTTACGATGGGGGTCCCACTCCCACCAGTACTGCGGGCTCAATCTGTGGGCCTGGAATTTTCTAGCCGGGCTGGGTACTCGGAGATTGCACGGGTGTGTGAGCAGCTGCAGGTACCTGTGATGGATATCTACGGTGTCGAGCTGGTGACGGCCCGTCGGGTGATCCTCAAGTTCACTGAAGAAATGGCGTATCGTGCTTTTCTCCGTAGATACGAGGGGCGGACTCTGCCTCTACAGGATGGTGAGGGCACTGTTTCCGTCTCGGATCGGAGTGGTGCTCTCACCTACGTCAGTGTTCATGGGGCTCCGTTGGAATTTCCAGAGGGTCTGCTACGGCGGTATTTCGGCCGGTTTGGCGCCATCGTGAGTGTGCGAGTGAATGTGGTGTCTTCGAGCCCACTTAAGGGCGTCCGGACGAACATTCGTACCCTGGGCATGAGGCTACGGGAGGATATTCCGTCCTCAGTGCGGCTGATGGGGTACACGGTTCGTGTATTCTACGCCCGCCAGCCTCGGACATGTTATCGTTGTGGCCTGTCGGGCCATCAAGCTGCTGACTGTTCTGCGCCCGCCTCTGCGCCTGTGAACCTCTTCAGCGAGGAAGACTTTCCACCACTTCCTGTGGAGGAGGACGCCTCTCCGGACGCGGCTGCACCCCCTGTGTCGCCTGATGAACCCCATGTGGTGGACGTTCCCCCGAATGTCGCCGACCCTATGCTGGATGTTGCGTTGCCCTCGGTGGAAACTCCTGCTCCTGTCACTGATGAGCCCGTGGGCCTTTCTGATGCTCCCTCCTCGCCGTCTTTTCGCCAGTCTTCAGTTTCTGCGCCTGGCCCTGCGTGCTCGCCTGCGAACTCGCCTCAGGTCCCGGCTGCGCTGAGTGCTGGGGTGGCTGTGGGGCCTCCTGTTGTGTGTGGTCCGGTTCCCCCTGCAGTTGAGGCTGCTGCAGTCATGAGACGGGCGTTGATCCGCACGGCTTGTGATGCCCGTGGTTCTGGGTCCGCCTCCGGCTCTGAGGATGTGCGCCCGGTGCCCAAGCGGTCCAGGCATTCTTCTACTGCCTGGGCTGATGTGGAGGGTTTCGACGGCGTTGGGTCTTCGGGAGATGAGGTGGTGGTCGCTGATGTCCATGTACCTGCTGATGCCAAGGGTTGTGTGTATGATTCGCCTCCTGTTTCGTCTGTAGACGGTTCCCCGCAGTGGGGGGTGGTTGCTCCTCCGGACGTTGGGGAGGGGGGTGTGGGTGCAGGCCGCGACCTAGTGTTGTTACTAAAGAAGGATGTTCGGCGAGGGGGGCCCCTGCAGGTGTCCCGTCCGGTGGTTGCTGCGGAGCCCTGTGGGGCTGCAAAGGTTACAAGTGCGTTGCCCGTTGCCCGCGCCTGTAAGGGGCAGCCCGTCCCGTTCATCTTGGCCTCCGGTGTGGCGCATGATTCGGTGACTAACCCTTTGGTTGTTCACTTTCATGCCCGAGTGCTGCCTGTTCCGTGGTGCCCCTCGACCGTCTGGGTTCCACAGGCTCGGGTATTTGTTGAGGGTGTGCCGCTTTCGATGCCCGTTCCTCGGCAGACATTTCGTCTCCCTCTTTCGGACGACATCCTGTTGTTGTGGGAGGCGTATTGTGTTCGTTTCCCGGCAGCGGAGTGGCCGGAAAAGTATGCGCAATCTTGATGGTTTGTTCTGTGGTGTTTATTGGGTGCCCTTCAGGCCAATGTAATTTCGGCTATGCCTTTTCATAAATTATGTTCTTTGATTTATTGTATTATGTGCCCTTCTGGCTATGCTGTTTGCTCTCTTACGTGAGGGGTTATTATGCAGAAATTTTGTTTTTTTGTTTCTGTTTTGAATTGTTATTATGCCATGTTATGATTTTATTATTTTTTGTATTGTTCTCCTCTGCTTTCAATGTGTAATTTGGTCTTGGTTTATGTGTTATTGTATTTAGGGTATTGTTTTGCCTGTTTGCGCTTTTTGGGTTGATAGTTTTGTACTGTGATGTCGGTCCTTCTGGCCGGTGTTTGTTTGTGTTTGCTAAATTCGGTTTTATTATGTACCTTTATTGTATTTATTGCTTANACATTGGGGGGCAACATTCCGTGAGAAATTTCTAGTTCCTGGTGGCGGGGGAGCGTTGCCAATATTTCCCTTTGTTAATTTATTTTAATTACTGCATGTATTATTAATTACATTATTTTTGTTTATGCATGTTATTCTGACCATTTACGAAGTTACTTTAGATTACTCTTGTCACATTATTTGCTCCATGTAAGTTTAATTAAATAATGTTAGTTTTGGCAATTTTCCGCGGGGCGGAAGCAATGTTTTTGACTCCCGCAGTTTAAGTAGTCAGTAACTCCGCACGGGACAGGAGAGATAACAACTTGGGAGATAAGTCTGTTAATATTTGTTTTGCCATACATACATTTATATTATAGAGAGACAATATTTAATTTGCTTTTATAAGTGATCTTGTCCATCTGTGCTATATATTATATATATCTTGAACTTATATTATTGTTAATATATATAATATATTTATATGTATATTTCTTAGCCTAAGGGATAAATACTTTATACTTGCTTGTGCCAAGCATGTGGTTACATTGGTGACCCGCTCTATATTACAGCAATTTTACAATGTCCCTAGACTGAAAGGTCTTGCTGCTGTACTGGTTTACGAGCCGTGACGAACGATCTGGTAACAGAGCCCAACTGTGAATTTGACGTGTGTGAGGACACCTAGAGACACATTCAGTGGTGGAGTAAAGTGAGTTTTATTTGTTTCCATTTTCTCTATGTGCCGTGTATGTAATTTGCTCTAATTTGATCTCCTTTTTTAGGAGTGAAGTGGTAACAGGGAGGTTTCCCTGGTTATAAATAATTTCCATTATTATATTGGCCAGCGCTTATTTTACTGTTGTGTTGTGGTAAAGTGTGAATTATTGATAGATAATTTACAGGGGAAGTCCTTTACAAGTTTTGCCATGAGTGGCAGGGATGTACTGTGATGTACTGTGTTGTACCGTGTGTACACCGTAGACATGTTTGTCCTTGGTGGAATGCATTGTGTACTGTGAAGGATTCCGTGAGAATTAAAGTCATTTAACGTCACCGGGGGTCACGATTTACTTAACGAGGTCACTTGTTTTGTTGAACATTGTTGTGATTAACGTAGAGACGTGTAAAGGCAACAGCCACAGTGAAGTTCACGCAGTGGAGGAATTGTCAAGTGAACACTAATGTAGTGTTAATGATTTAACGAGCTGTCGTTAATTGATTGATTAACGTAAGGAGTTCCAGTCTGTTATGATCGGAGTCAATTAACTCCGGAGTCGGAGTTAGGTAACATAGGGGACATCAACCTAGCAGTGCAATCATTTCTTCAAAAAACTCTTAGCCTTTATAACACCCTCTGCCCTATGCTTACAAAGCAAGTCACAAACAAAGGCTTAACAATCCCTGGCTTACAAAGGGCATACTTAAATCTATTAATAAAAAACATGACCTCGATAAAGAAGTATAGGTTAGGAACCGTCTCCAAAGAATTCTCAAAGAATTATTCGTTATTACTATCTAAGATAATTAGACGAGCCAAAACTAAATAATACGAAGATAAATTTACCCAAATAAAGAGCAACATTATAAAACTTGGAGCACAATTTCACAAATATTGGGATCAAAGAAGATTTTAAACAACAAACCAACACTCCTGTCCAATAACGATGGTCAGCTTTCAGCCTCTGATTCTGCTATTGAGTTCAATAGGTTCTTCTCTTCCATTGGGTCATTCCTTGCAAATGATATTCCATCTTCCAGTACTGATGTTAAGGACTATCTTACAGGTAACTATCCACAGTCTCTGTACCTAAAGCCTACTAATTCCTCTGACGTCAATGAGAAATCCTTTCCCTTAAAACCAAATCTAGTGCCCTTGAGAAGATACCAACATTAATTTACAAAAAATCCTCCAGATCCTTAGCCCCTGCAATTGCATTGCTCTTCAACAAGTCACTTGAACTCCAAACCTTTCCAGATATTCTAAAAAAAAAGCGAGAGTAACCCCTGTCCACAATGTGGTGATCTCACAGATGTTAACAACTACAGACCTATATCAATCCTGCCTAACTTATCAAAAAATTTGGAAAAACTAATCTACAAGCAGCTTTACTCTTATCTAGCCAACACAATATACTTAGCTCTTGCCAATATGGCTTCAGACCCAAAAAAAGCACTAACGATGCACTTATTAGTATGATTAACTTAATTCATGCAGCTCTTGATAAAAATGAGTTCCCTGTTGGGTTATTTGTGGACCTGCGTAAGGCTTTTGACACTGTCAACCACCAAAACCTTCTTCTTAAATTACATCATTATGGAGTCAGAGGACACTCCCTGCAATACCTCAAATCTTACCTTACTGACAGGCTCCAGTATGTTTCTGTGAATAATTCAATTTCTCCCACCCTACCCATCAACATTGGTGTTCCTCAGGGCAGCATACTTGGCCCTCTCCTCTTTCTCATCTTCATTAATGACCTTCCAAATGCCTCCCAACACCTCAAACCAATTCTATTTGCTGACGACACAACCTTCATTTACTCCAGTCCTGACCCCCTTGCTCTAAATGCCACAGTAAATACTGAGCTAAATAAAGTCCATCTTTGGCTAACTGCCAACAAACTCACCCTTAACATTGACAAAACTTTCTATATTCTGTTTGGCAATAAATCCTCTAATCAAATAAATCTCAAAATAAACAATACCCAATTTGTAACAAATTAGATGGAAAATTTCTTGGCGTTCTCATTGACCACAAGCTGAATTTCCAGGGACACATTCTAAATATATAAAAAAAAGTTTCAAAAACTGTTGGCATTCTTTCTAAGATCAGATATTATGTACCCGCCCTGCCCTGGTTACTCTCTATTACTCCCTCATCTATCATATCTCAACTATGGTATTTGTGCTTGGGGTTCTACTACCCAAAATCATTTACGTCCTCTAATTACTCAACACAAAGCTGCTATTAGGACAATATCCAACTCTGGCCCCAGATCACTCGGTACCCCTACTCAAATCTCTGAATATGTTAGATATTAAGTCACTGCACATTCTCTCATGTGTATTATACATATATAAAACGCTGAACTGTAATGCCAATCCTGACCTCAAAGCTTCATTGAAGGTTGTAACAGAACCATGAGCACCACACCAGAAATAAACAGTTTTGATATTCCAAGAGTACGAATTAATCAAACTAGAAATGCTCTACAAATCAAGGGACCCAGAATGTGGAATGACCTTCCCAACCATGTTAAAGACTGTACCTCTCTCAACCAGTTTAAGATAAAAACGAAACACTACCTAATAAATTCCCTGTAACCTACCTTACCCCTCTATTGTCAACCCATGTCTGTTATTTTTTTAATCAACGCTGTTTGTCGACCTATTGTATTTGTGCTGCTTTTTCAGTCATGTTCCCCCCCCCCTTTTTTTTTATCTTTATTTGTATTTGTTCTCAACACATTTTATTCTTTATACTCAATTAGTATTAAGTTTTAGATATTAATGTTTTTTCCTGCCCGAAACGCATTGCGTAATAGTGGCTTTAGGCATTGTACGTACTAGCTCTATCTATAAATCGATCGATTTATGTAAAATCACTTGTATGTATGTACCTTACCTGAATTGCGCTGTAATTAAGCTGCTGTAATTCGTTGGACTGATCAGATCTGTCTGCGGACAGAGGGATTAAGCACTCGTAGCTAATTAAAGAGAATTAGTAACCACCACTTAGTGAATTCACCAGGTGTTGACGTTGTTGTTTACACGGAGTGTCTTGTAACCTTGTGTGTGGTACAGTAGTCTACCCTCGTTAAGGTAATCTTGTCGTAAGACCGGAAGTGAACTGTCAGTTGAGAGACAGTAGGCTTTGTCAATACTCGTCTGAATTAATAGGCTGTTGTATTCAGTAAGTAATTGGGAATTATTCACCGAATGCTTGACTTTCAAGTTGATGTAATTAATTATTTACGAGTTATTGCTGCCATTTAAGTGTCATTGAGACACGTGTAATGTCCTGAGAGACAAGTGTTAACGTAAGATTTTATAAGGGGTTATCATTCTTGGATTAACCGCCTTGTTACTTGGTACCTCGTTGAGAGCAGCGAGCGCCAGTCAAGTTTTGTGATTATAGTATTTGTTCACCGTGAAGCCGTGACAATATTGATTGCAAGCTTGCGTCACCAGTGGGCACCACTTTGTTCAGTTAGTGTCATTAGTCAGTCAGCGATGACGGGATAAGGATACCGTGGGTCCATCAGGCTGTTGAATAGCTGCTCTTGAATGCGCCACTGGAGTGACAGTAAAGTAACGTAAATTCTTTGTTGTAGTAGTTTTAGTTTGTTTTGTGAATAAATTGTATGTTATAGGAAACGGTCGTTTACGTCAAACCTTCCAATATTACTGCCCCACATTTCATGTTCTGCAACGATTTGCCTGCTTATGTTCATATCAAGTCTGTATCTGAAGCTCGAGTCCATTGCACAGCACCGCACTTCTATAAATACGAAGTGAGAATCCGTCGGCTACCCTTAATTAGTTTGTCAACTAGGAGGAGCCAGCGACCTAAGTGACAGGTGTTACCCGTGTGGTTTGCTCCCGCGGTCCTATGATCTTAGGCTTTAGGATTAAATATCTGCCACTGGCAGCTCTTGCTGTTTAAGGTCTGCCTCTCTTGCGAGGTAGTTATGATTAACGTAACATTAAGAGGAATTAATTCTTTTGATAACTGTCAAAGAAAAAAAATCTCACAGTATACTAATAATCTAGTGATATAATAATTTAGTGGTGTAATAACCTAGTGGTGTAATAACCAAGTGGTGTAATAACCAAGTGGTGTAATAACCAAGTGGTGTAATAATCTAGTGGTGTAATAACCTAGGGGTGTAATAACCTAGTGGTGTAATAACCAAGTGGTGTAATAACCTAGTGGTGTAATAACCTAGTGGTGTAATAATCTAGTGGTGTAATAACCTAGTGGTGTAATAACCTAGTGGTGTAATAACCTAGTGGTGTAATAACCTAGTGATGTAATAACCTAGTGGTGTAATAACCTAGTGGTGTAATAACCTAGTGGTGTAATAACCTAGTGGTGTAATAACCTAGTGGTGTAATAACCTAGTGGTGTAATAACCTAGTGGTGTAATAACCAAGTGGTGTAATAACCTAGTGGTGTAATAACCTAGTGGTGTAATAACCTAGTGGTGTAATAACCTAGTGGTGTAATAACCAAGTGGTGTAATAACCTAGTGGTGTAATAACCTAGTGGTGTAATAACCTAGTGGTGTAATAACCAAGTGGTGTAATAACCTAGTGGTGTAATAACCAAGTGGTGTAATAACCAAGTGGTGTAATAACCTAGTGGTGTAATAACCAAGTGGTGTAATAACCTAGTGGTGTAATAACCAAGTGGTGTAATAACCAAGTGGTGTAATAACCTAGTGGTGTAATAACCAAGTGGTGTAATAACCAAGTGGTGTAATAACCAAGTGGTGTAATAACCTAGTGGTGTAATAACCTAGTGGTGTAATAACCAAGTGGTGTAATAACCTAGTGGTGTAATAACCTAGTGGTGTAATAACCAAGTGGTGTAATAACCTAGTGGTGTAATAGTCTAGTGGTGTAATAACCAAGTGGTGTAATAACCTAGTGGTGTAATAACCTAGTGGTGTTATAACCTAGTGGTGTAATAACCTAGTGGTGTAATAACCTAGTGGTGTAATAACCAAGTGGTGTAATAACCTAGTGGTGTAATAACCAAGTGGTGTAATAGTCTAGTGGTGTAATAACCTAGTGGTGTAATAGTCTAGTGGTGTAATAGTCTAGTGGTGTAATAACCTAGTGGTGTAATAGTCTAGTGGTGTAATAGTCTAGTGGTGTAATAACCAAGTGGTGTAATAGTCTAGTGGTGTAATAACCTAGTGGTGTAATAACCAAGTGGTGTAATAACCTAGTGGTGTAATAACCTAGTGGTGTAATAGTCTAGTGGTGTAATAACCTAGTGGTGTAATAGTCTAGTGGTGTAATAGTCTAGTGGTGTAATAGTCTAGTGGTGTAATAACCAAGTGGTGTAATAGTCTAGTGGTGTAATAGTCTAGTGGTGTAATAGTCTAGTGGTGTAATAGTCTAGTGGTGTAATAGTCTAGTGGTGTAATAGTCTAGTGGTGTAATAGTCTAGTGGTGTAATAGTCTAGTGGTGTAATAGTCTAGTGGTGTAATAGTCTAGTGGTGTAATAGTCTAGTGGTGTAATAGTCTAGTGGTGTAATAACCTAGTGGTGTAATAACCTAGTGGTGTAATAACCAAGTGGTGTAATAACCTAGTGGTGTAATAACCTAGTGGTGTAATAACCTAGTGGTGTAATAACCAAGTGGTGTAATAACCTAGTGTTGTAATAACCTAGTGGTGTAATAGTCTAGTGGTGTAATAGTCTAGTGGTGTAATAACCTAGTGATGTAATAACCTAGTGGTGTAATAACCAAGTGGTGTAATAACCAAGTGGTGTAATAACCTAGTGGTGTAATAACCAAGTGGTGTAATAACCTAGTGATGTAATAACCAAGTGGTGTAATAACCTAGTGGTGTAATAGTCTAGTGGTGTAATAACCTAGTGATGTAATAACCAAGTGGTGTAATAACCAAGTGGTGTAATAACCTAGTGGTGTAATAACCTAGTGATGTAATAACCAAGTGGTGTAATAACCTAGTGGTGTAATAACCAAGTGGTGTAATAACCTAGTGGTGTAATAACCTAGTGGTGTAATAACCTAGTGGTGTAATAACCTAGTGGTGTAATAACCTAGTGGTGTAATAACCAAGTGGTGTAATAACCTAGTGGTGTAATAACCTAGTGGTGTAATAACCTAGTGGTGTAATAACCTAGTGGTGTAATAGTCTAGTGGTGTAATAACCTAGTGGTGTAATAACCTAGTGGTGTAATAGTCTAGTGGTGTAATAGTCTAGTGGTGTAATAACCTAGTGGTGTAATAACCAAGTGGTGTAATAACCTAGTGGTGTAATAACCTAGTGGTGTAATAGTCTAGTGGTGTAATAACCTAGTGGTGTAATAACCTAGTGGTGTAATAGTCTAGTGGTGTAATAACCTAGTGGTGTAATAACCTAGTGGTGTAATAGTCTAGTGGTGTAATAGTCTAGTGGTGTAATAACCTAGTGGTGTAATAACCAAGTGGTGTAATAACCTAGTGGTGTAATAACCTAGTGGTGTAATAGTCTAGTGGTGTAATAACCTAGTGGTGTAATAACCTAGTGGTGTAATAGTCTAGTGGTGTAATAGTCTAGTGGTGTAATAACCTAGTGGTGTAATAACCTAGTGGTGTAATAACCAAGTGGTGTAATAGTCTAGTGGTGTAATAACCTAGTGGTGTAATAACCAAGTGGTGTAATAACCTAGTGGTGTAATAACCTAGTGGTGTAATAGTCTAGTGGTGTAATAGTCTAGTGGTGTAATAGTCTAGTGGTGTAATAGTCTAGTGGTGTAATAACCTAGTGGTGTAATAACCTAGTGGTGTAATAGTCTAGTGGTGTAATAACCTAGTGGTGTAATAACCTAGTGGTGTAATAACCTAGTGGTGTAATAACCTAGTGGTGTAATAACCTAGTGGTGTAATAACCAAGTGGTGTAATAACCAAGTGGTGTAATAACCTAGTGGTGTAATAACCAAGTGGTGTAATAACCTAGTGGTGTAATAACCTAGTGGTGTAATAGTCTAGTGGTGTAATAACCTAGTGGTGTAATAACCTAGTGGTGTAATAGTCTAGTGGTGTAATAACCTAGTGGTGTAATAACCTAGTGGTGTAATAGTCTAGTGGTGTAATAGTCTAGTGGTGTAATAACCTAGTGGTGTAATAGTCTAGTGGTGTAATAGCCTAATGGTTTGCAGCGGGGTGGGGGGTCCGGTGATGTTCACAAACACCAGGAGTACCCGGTGGTGTTGGGTAGGGGGGTGACAGGTAAATAATCTCTAGGAAATCTGGACTCTCTTAAACTAACTGCTCAGTAGGCTTTCAGTGCATTCTACTCTTCCTTGCAACCCTGTGAATAAAACCCTGTGACTTATCTGATTGAACGGCCGGAGAAAACCCTTAGGAAACAAGGAATTGTCGTTAACTTTCCTCCTCTCGTAAGGTCAAAATTGCGTCTGCCCCTGTAGCGCCATCTTCCTTTAATACTCCATTCTTTAACATTTCCAATCAAACACTTTATTGATTTCATTTACCATATTCTCCATGCAGGTTTTTTGATTGAGTGCACTTTTCATTCACATAGTTTTGCTATGCCAATCCACGTTATATGAAGCGTACTACTTTAATAGCGGAGAAATAATAGTCACTCACGTCCTCTCATTTACCAGCTGCAGATTTCTTTCAAGAAAATGTTATCTAATCCACTCATGCCAATAAATGCTTTATAATAGAAACTAACCTCCACAGGAGGTAAGGTTTATAAAACCCCTTTTAAGCCGTGGTGAAAAATATGAGAAATTCATAAATGAATTTCACATAGGTTCAACACCTCAAACAGATTTCTTAATAATTTTTAACAAACAGTAAATGATATATAATGACCAACAGATACACAATAATATATACATTTCTGTGCAGTAGTAAAACTCTAAGTCACCCCAGGTCTAGGCAATCTAGAAAGTGCATCTGCTACTATATTTATTATTCCTGGAATATGTTTGATGACCAGATTGTACTCTTGCAAGAATAGAGACCACTTTAATATATTCTGATTGGAATTCTTCATGCTAGCAATAAATGTTAAAAGGTTGTGGTCAGTGAACACTTCAATAGTATTGCCTGATACATAAATGTCAAATTTTTTATCAGCTAGTAACAATGATAATTCCTCTTTCTTTACTGTGGAGTAATTCTGTTGAGATTTGGTAAACTTTTTTTAATATAAATGTATTGGATGGTTAATACCCTCATTATCCTCTTGGATTAGTTCAGCACCCGCATCCCAGTCCGAAGCATCCATATATAGGTTGAATATCTTAGAGTAGTCAGGAGTAGCTAACACTGGACTAGATGACAACATTCCTTTTAATTTAGTAAATGCATCATGACATTCCTGAGACCATTTAAACTACAAATTTTTACATGGCAAGTTTGTCAAAGGTTCTGAAACTGCTGCATTTTTTTTAACAGAACTTACTATAATTTACACACATACCTAGATATTTTTGCACCTCCTTCTTGTTAGTCAACACTGGGCACTCATATATCTATATAAATAAACATGGAAATGTTCGCTTGTTCATAATCGCTAATCTCCGAAAGTTCTTCACCGATTGCTTTGAAATTTTCACATATCGTTCCATTCGCATCAGAGCCGGTTTTAATATACATACTATATAGATGTCGTGTCTATGAAGGGAAAAAAACATGATTGTTTGAAAAACTGTGTTTTCATGTGTTTTTCTTGTGAGGGAAATCTTCGAAACCTCTTTACCGATTACTTTGAAATTTTGACACAACGTTGCATTCGTATAGGCGCATATTTTTAAATATCTACTATATACATGACTCATCTGTGAACGGAAAAAACTAGTTTTTTTTTTAAACAGCGCCATCTGTTGGACATAAGAGCAACACACACTTTAATCTCCGAAAGTTCTTCACCAATTGCTTTGAAATTTTGACACAACGTGCCATTTGAATACACGCATGTTTTTATATACTTACTACATAGATGCCACACCTGTGACAGGTAGAAAGTTTTTTTTAACAACAGCGCCATCTGTTGCACGTAATGGCTTTATTATTATTAACATCTATATTGACAAAATTAATTACAATTTTGCCTAATCTGAGGATTTCGAGTATGTCTTATTAAAGTGAGGATAATGCTGGTATTCACTGTCACGCAGGACAGAGGGTCATACATAAGACATTAGGTCTAAACTGTTGGCGGAAGTACATATATATCATGGTTACAATGTTTTAATATATGGATATGTGAAAACAACTTTCTATTGTGCACTGCCACACAAGGGCAGGGATGGGTTCATAACTGATGCAGCTTAGAATATAAATAAAAATTTCTCTTCATTCTTTAAAATGGACAAGCAAATTTTGGATAAATTTTTAGGATGTTCCCAGAACACCTGACTCAATGAAATAGTTACACAGTTGGTGGTACAATAGGCCAGGAGGTCTAAAGTCCTTTACGGTTTCACATTCAACAATGTAGTGTTCTAGTGAATGCATTAAAGGTTTATGACATAGTTTACAATCTGTGTATTCTGGTAGTGGCTCAGCCTCACTAACCTGCCAGATGTGTCTATAGCCAAGGCGAATTCGCGCAATGACTACATCACATTGCCTGGTCGGGTTACTGTGTTGACCATACAAATACCTATCATTACAAAACTTGTCATACCTTTTAATACTGCAGCTTTCAGGTCTCTGGGCATTTCTTAGTTCTTCTAAACCTGAATTAATTTCTTTAATTTGTATGTTTCTAATAATTGCATTATAGCAACACACACACACACTATACTAAATATGTTACGATTCCATTTAAATGTTTCCGATTGCACTGATAAATTGAATTTTCATAAATTACGATTTATTTTTATTATGATTTAATTATTTTGTCTGACATTGCGTTGGAATTGAGCTGTGTTGTTTACCATACCATTCATTTCGTAAGTATAGATGCCACCTGTGACAGGTAAAATCATTCTTTTTTAAGAAATAACGCCATCTGTTGCACATAAGAGCAACTCACGCTATCAATCTATATAAATAAAAATGGAAATGTTCGTTTGTTCATAATCGCTAATTTCCGAAAGTTCCTCACCGAATCCTTTGAAATTTTCACACAACGTTCCATTCGCATTCGAGCAGGTTTTTATATACATACAATATAGATGTCACGTCTGTGACAGTAAACAGCATGTTAAAAAAAAACTGTGTTTTTCATTCTTTCTTCATGTGAGAGAAATCTTCGAAACCACTTTACCGATTGCTTTGAAATTTTGACACAACGTCACATTCGAATAGGCGCGTCTTTTTATATACCTACTTTATACATGCCCTATCTGTGACAGGAAAAAGCATGCTTTTTTGAAAAAAGGCCGCCATCTTTTGGATGTAAGAGCAACACACGCTGTAATCTCCAAAAGTTCTTCGCTGATTACTTTGGAATTTTGACACAAAGTTCCATTCGAATACGTGTGTATTTTTATATACCTACTATATAGATGCCACCCCTGTTAACAGGTAAAAACATGCATTTTTGGAAAACAGTGCCATCTGTTGCACATACGACCAACAAATGCTATACTAAATATGTTATGATTCCATTTCAATGTTTTCGATTTCATTGATAAATTGAATTTTCATAAATTTTGATTAATTTTCATTTTGGTTTAATTATTTTGTGTGACATTGCTTTGGAATTGAGCTGTTTTGTTTACCATACCGTTCATTTCGTGAGTATAGTTTATTTTTCTTATTTTTTCATTATTTTTATTTCGTTTTTTGAAATGCTTTTCTTATACTTCAGTGATGGGAACAGCTGGAGCCAGATTCATGAAGCAGTTATGCAAGTACGTACGAACGTGTTCATCGCTTCTCAGTCTTTGACAGCTTTGGTTACATATATTAAACGGTTTACAAGCATGAAAACCTGCCAATCAACTGTTGTTATTGTTATAAATAGCCTCGTGGTGCTTCAGAGCTCATTAACAGTTTAATAATTGTCAACAAAGCCTCCAAAGATTGAGAAAAGATATACAGGTTCCTAAGTGTTTGCGTAACTTCATCGTGAATCTTGCCCCAGGAACAGTTTTCCTGTTTCCCAGAATAAGAAAACTGGTCCCAATATTCTGATGGGAACATCAGATCATTTGATCATCATACAAGGAAGTGGAGAATGGTGGGAAAGACGAGGTGACGGGCGTGGGGGATGGTGGGGAGGACAAAGGGAGGGGAGAGGTGGGGAATAGTAGGGAGGACGAGGGCATGATGGAGTGGGGGATGATGGGGGAGGAAAAAGAGACGAGGGAGCGAAGAATAGTTGGGAGGACGAGGGGACGGGGAGTGAGGAATGGTTGGAAGGACAAGGGGACCGGGAGTGAGGAATGGTTGGGAGAACGAGGGGACGGGGGAGGGGGGAAATGGTGGGGAGGACCGGGAGACAGGGGAAGGTTGCTGCTGTGGCTCAGCAACGCACATGCGTTGCTGAACCACAGCAATGCGTGGCTGGGTACAGCTAGTATATATATAATTTATTTTATTCTTTGGTGGTAACAGCTTCCCATTTCCCACTTCATATCCTAAGTAACAATACTAGCGCTGGCAAAGGTACATTTGTGCAAGTTTACAGTTAAATTAGCCTCCTTTAAACATTTTAATAATTTAGCTAAACCTTCCATATGGTCCTCCAAATTATTGTGATAAATTGCAATATCATCCATGTATGCTTTACATTGTGGCATGTCTCGTAAGACACTGGAAAGTTGCTGGGGCATTTTTCAACCCAAAAGGCATTACCACAGGAGGTAAGGTTCCTAACAACACACACACAAATTCACAGACACACATAGCCTGATAGGCATGTTAAAAATGGATGACATGAGATGTCTGATCACATTACGTGTGTAGTTCACTGTCGTGTGATGAGTTACTTGAATCTACCTGAATTTACCTGAGGGCCACCAACATAAATGGCCTCGATGAAGAAAGAAAGACGACGGCTTGTCAAAGGTCCCCTCCATTTGCACTGATGTTCTTTTCCAGCACTAATATAAAACCCAACAGAGTTTTGGCGTTTAGGGCTTCGGCGAGTATGTGGTTCCACGGGTTTACAACCCTACGGGTGAAAAAGCATCTCCTGTTTTCTGACTTATATTGTGGTTTGTTGAGCTTGAACCCGTTGCTCCTCGTTCGTGTGACATCTGACCTTTTATGAAGAAATTGTCCGGATCGACATCCACCAAATTTTCTGTATTTTAAAGCTTTCGATGAGATATGGCTTGCCATGCCAGGCTTGCAGTGTTGTTAGCCCAGTGGCCTTCAACCGTTCCTGACATGAGAGATGACTTAGTTCTGGTATGATATTTGTTGTCTGGTGTTGCACCTTCTCCAGATCAGCTATGTCTTTTTGAGGATGAGGTCTGCATGCCTGGATTCAATAATCCAGGTGGGGGTGCACCAGAGACTAGTACAATTGATCAACTACTTTCTTTTCCTTGACGGTAAAGGTATGCTTGATTATTCCCAGCACTTTGTTAGCTATTTTTACTGCCGCTCCTACTTGTTGTGCAACTTATAATGAATGATGGATTCTGACTCCAAGATACTTTTTTTCGTCTATCTGTTGTAAGGTAGTGCTGTCAGTTTGGTAGTCTTGACTTAGATTGTTGTGCCCCACATGCAAGGTCTCGTTTTTATCGATATGAAAAATGCATTTCCCAGTCATCTGACTATTTGTGGAGTTCATGTAGTCCTCTTTGTATTGTCTCAATATCACTCTCACTTCCCACTTTACCATAGATCTTAGTGTCATCTGCTAATTTGATGATGTGGTTTTTAATATTCTCATCTATGTCATTGATTTATAAGACAAAAAGGATTGGCCCCAAAATGGATCCTGTGGCACCCCCACTTAGCACATTTCCCCAGTCTGATTCATTCCCATTTAGAACGACCCTTTCTTCTCCATGTTTTAACAATTGTTTAATCTATTCCAATATTCCCCCATTTATTCCATGTGCCTGTAATTTCCTTGCCAGTCTCTCATGTGGTACCTTGTCAAAAGCTTTAGCAAAGCTAATGTAAGCTACATCTACCAGAAGTTCTTTGTCTGAATAGCCGGTTACCATTTTCAGAAATGTGAGCAGGTTATTAAGGATCTATTTTTAACAAACCCATGTTGCGTTGATTTTACGAGATTGTTATCTGTGGGATGTTGTATGATTCTTTCCCCTAGGATTCTCTCCATGAGCTTGCAGATGTGTGATGTCAAGCTGACGGGATGGTAGTTTTCTGCCGATTTTTCTGTCTGTTTTTGTAAATAGGGGTAACATTTGCATATTTCTAATCCAGATGAACTATCCTTTGGTCCAAGGGTTTTCTGAAAAAGAGTTTCAGTGGCATGCATTTGCCAGTTCCTTTACGACTTTGGATTGAAATCTATCCACACCTTGAGTTTTTGAGTCTTTTAGTTTGGCAGTGCTCTTCCTGATTGCGTCGCATGTAATTGGTATGTCCTTTAATTCATTCTCTTCACCTCCTTCAAACATTTGTGTAGGTGATGGGAGGTCATTCAATCTTTCTAGTGTGAACACTGATGCAAAATAGTCTTTCAGAGTATTTGCTGCCCATCTATCATCCATTATATCTTGGTTAGTCTCATATTTTAGAGGTCCTACTGAGTCCTTGGTTTTGGCATTACTTTGTGTATAGGCTGATGATTTTGGATCTTCCTTTATATTTTAGGCAAGTTTTCTTTCGTAGTTTCCTTTGGTTAATCTGTTTCCTGGGAAGCTGAATTTAACGTCTTTTCTCATTTCCTGATAGTTTCCTCAATGGTTTCCAATATTTTATGCTCAACATAGACTACGTGATTATATTTTTTGTTCGACAAACTAGTGCTTCGTTAAAAAAGCCAATTTCTTACAATGGTTGTGTAACTGTTAAACTTTAGAATAAAGAGTCGTCGTTTGGGTTAAAGAATGTGGGCCCTTCACTCTCCCAAGACAAATCCATGAGTCAACTCAAATATGCAGACTCTGTATCAAGGAAGAACTCCAGCGTCGAACGGCTATGTCAAGGACGGCAATAGCTTCTATGCGAGAGGCATTTCAATCGCCAGCACGGCTAGAGAACTTGGAATAACAAAGCCAACTGTTAGACTGTGGTGCAGCGGTGGGAAGAATCCGGGAACTTGAATGACAAACATCGGTTGGCGAACTAAGAAAAACCTCTCCTGAAGAAGGCCAGGGAATTCTCGAATGCAACCGTCAGTCTCCCTTGATATATGCAGTTGCTATCAGGGATGAACTGCAATTTGAGGTATCTGAATGAACAGTGCGAAACCTAGGAATGTTAGGGGCAAATAGCAATGATTACTGTCCTATAAATGTGTATGTAAATACAATAATTTCAGTCATAGTCCATTAAACAAAGTCCAGTAATATACTTCATCGTCATACATTATTATAAAACTGTATCTGATGTGCCTTGGTGTTTGTAAGATGATTGACCAACATAACATGGTTATACATTTATTATCAAACAATCAGAAAGAATCCATATACATAAACAGACAAACTTGAACCCCGTTTGAAATCATCCCAAAGAATCAATATCGTGTCCATCTTCCGTTGCTGTTTATAACCTGCAGCCTCTGGGACATCAGGGCGACGGGGTTTAGGTTAGCTGCAGGTTTTATGTTGGTGGCAGGACAACCCCTAAGTCTGCCCGCGTATGTTGAAGCAGACGTTGGTGGGATCACTCTTGCCCTAGCTCCCAGTTGCTAACTATGTTCTCATGTACATTATCTCTGGGGCTCATTTCGCAGTCTTTATCAGGTCACTCGGGAAGCTCAGTATTACGTTGCTCGATAAACCATTGCTTAACATCCGTACATTATGGATGGACTAATTATCTTGTTAAATGATCTGTAAAACGAATTAACAATTGCTATTAACACTTCAGGAAGAATACTTTTTAATATATTTTGAGATTAAGCTTAAAAAAATGAACCTAGTAAAATATATGTCCAATGGCAAAGGCTGAGTAATATTATTGATTGAGAGGTAGGATAGAGTAAACCTATTGGATGGTAAATCTTTATTAAATAAGGAATTCAGTACCTGCATGAATATTATTTTCTCAGGGTAGGGAAAAGCATATGTGCTCACCAGTGTTAACCTTCCCAGCACAGGTAGGCTAACAAGTGTAAACCTGTTCATCATTGGAAGGTTGACCAATGTTACAACTTGACCATCACCGTCAAGTTGTCTAGTATAAACATGTCCATCATTTGCCAGAGTGCCAGTTTGGCTAATGTAAGCTTGTCTATAACCGGGAGGATGACCAATAATAACTGAACAATATAGTCTCTGATGAGAGGGAAGGCATCACAATCACTCTCTCATACGCCGCCAATGGACACAGGAGCATTCCTGCTGCCAGCCATTAAATGACCACAAAGGCCTTAAAACTGGTCGTTGTCTGCCTCACACTTCAGCAATAGATAAGTGAAACCCTAACTAGTCTTTGTACATTCTTATTTTGGTCAAGTTTGGTTGGGCTTAAGTAGTTTAAGATAGTTGTCGAGTGAAGTTACGATGAATGAAATATAATCTATCAGTAAGGTTATTTAATGATCATCCCTTAGCGTAAATAATTATAATAAAATCATATGTTCTTTACGTTTATCTTAGCCAAAATTTTGACGACAAGAAGAATTCTGACGACATATGTTCACCTACCAAGGAAAGACTTCGGAGAGGCCATATTGGGATCTTCCAGATTTAATGTCACGTCCATGCTTCTTTGCCAGCTATAGCTTTAAAAACATAAATAATACTAACCTGAATATATACTATCCAGTAATTACACATTGAGTAGAATAATAGCAAACTTGAAATAAGTTCTATTCCAGATTCCATGGCAGTGTTACCGAGGTCAGTTATATGTGTATCTTATATATTTAGGTATGTGTATGTTGGTGCAGAGCACATGCGCATCCAAGTGACTGTCCCGTGGAACACAGACCAAAATAGTCAAATTAAATCATCGAAATTAAATCTGAATCTAAACGCTCAACATCACTGGACACCCTAAATTAAAATTAAAAAATATTAAATACAATTTAAATCTCACCAAAGTTTTATGTGACTTTAAACAATTTCCTTACTTATACAGTCAACTTATCTCAACAATTATCAGCAAATTCACCACGAAAGCATGCATGCTAAGTGTTGGAAGTATTGCTACAGCATTCATGCTAATAGTTGGTAGTATTCACAAAGCATGCATGTGCAATGTTAGTAGTATTGACACAGCATGCATGTGTATTTATTAGTAGTATTGACACCCATGTATGTTCATTGGTAATAGTATTGACACAACATGCATGTTTATTTCTTAGTAGCATTGACACAGCATGTAAACTCAGTATTGGTAATAATAACACACACACACACACACACACACACACACACACACACACACACACACACACACACACACACACACACACACACACACACACACACACACACACACACACACACACACACACACACACACACACACACACACACACACACACACACACACACACACACACACACACACACACACACACACATTATTGGTAGTATTGACAAAATGTACACTCATTACTAGTAGTATTAACTCAGCTTACGCACTAATTGTTGGTGGTATTGACACAGAATGAACACTCATTGCTGGTAGTATTGATTCAGCGCTGACACTCATTGTTGGTTGTATTGACAGCATGCACACTTATTGCTGATGGTATTGTCCAAGCATGCACACCCATTGAAAGTAGTATTGACACAGCAAGCACACTCATTGTTGGTGTTGTTGAAGCAGCAGGAATACTCATTCTTTGTAGTATTGACAAAGCATGGACGCTCATTGTTGATAATATTGACCCAGCATCTTCACTCATTGTTGGAGGTATTCACGCAGCATGCACACTCATTGTTGGTGGTAATGACACAATATGCACACTCATTGTTGGTGGTACTGACACAACATGCACACTTATTGTTGGTGGTACTGACACAACATGCACACTCATTGTTGGTGGTATTCACGCAGCATGCACACTCATTGTTGGTGGTACTGACACAACATGCACACTCATTGTTGGTGGTACTGACACAACATGCACACTCATTGTTGGTGGTACTGACACAACATGCACACTCATTGTTGTGGTAATGACACAATATGCACACTTATTGTTGGTGGTAATGACACAACATGCACACTCATTGTTGGTGGTACTGACACAACATGCACACTCATTGTTGGTGGTAATGACACAACATGCACACTCATTGTTGGTGGTACTGACACAACATGCACACTCATTGTTGGTGGTACTGACACAACATGCACATTCATTGTTGTGGTAATGACACAACATGCACACTTATTGTTGGTGGTAATGACACAACATGCACACTCATTGTTGGTGGTACTGACACAACATGCACACTCATTGTTGGTGGTACTGACACAACATGCACACTCATTGTTGTGGTAATGACACAACATGCACACTTATTGTTGGTGGTACTGACACAACATGCACACTTATTGTTGGTGGTACTGACACAACATGCACACTTATTGTTGGTGGTAATGACACAACATGCACACTTATTGTTGGTGGTACTGACACAACATGCACACTCATTGTTGGTGGTATTCACGCAGCATGCACACTCATTGTTGGTGGTAATGACACAACATGCACACTCATTGTTGGTGGTACTGACACAACATGCACACTCATTGTTGTGGTAATGACACAACATGCACACTTATTGTTGGTGGTAATGACACAACATGCACACTCATTGTTGGTGGTACTGACACAACATGCACACTCATTGTTGGTGGTATTCACGCAGCATGCACACTCATTGTTGGTGGTAATGACACAACATGCACACTCATTGTTGGAGGTATTCACGCAGCATGCACACTCATTGTTGGTGGTACTGACACAACATGCACACTCATTGTTGGTGGTACTGACACAACATGCACACTCATTGTTGGTGGTACTGACACAACATGCACACTCATTGTTGGTGGTAATGACACAACATGCACACTCATTGTTGGTGGTACTGACACAACATGCACACTCATTGTTGGTGGTATTCACGCAGCATGCACACTCATTGTTGGTGGTAATGACACAACATGCACACTCATTGTTGGAGGTATTCACGCAGCATGCACACTCATTGTTGGTGGTACTGACACAACATGCACACTCATTGTTGGTAGTATTGACACAACATGCACACTCATTGTTGGTGGTATTGACACAACATGCACACTCATTGTTGGTAGTATTTTTTATGCTTGTTGCATTCTCACGTTGAAATACATTGTATGATAGATGTGAGAAACAGTGTATGAATGATACAGGCAAATGTATGACGTCCACAATAGTTAAAAGGGGATAACAGAAAGGTTTACAATAGACTGGACAAGTGGAGTAGATGACTTGTGGAGTGGACGTGTTGATTTGATGACTGACAATGGACTGGACGTGTGGATTTGATGACTGACAATGGACTGTATGGGTGAATTTGATGACTGACAATGGACTGTATGGGTGAATTTGATGACTGACAATGGACTGGACGTGTGAATTTGATGACTACCAATGGACTGAACATGTGGGGGTGAGAGCTGGACATGTAGGTTGGGTGTCTGAAAATTGACTGCACATGGGGGATGGCTGGCTAGCAATGGATAGTACATAGTGCGGTTTGATGTTTAATGATGTATTGGCATATGGTGTGGATGATCGATGATTGACTGGGTGTGTAGGGTGGATGACTGGCAGTCATCCACCCTACATACTGGTCGAAGAGGTAACGATGAGTTTTTAAGGCAGATGAAGGAAACTGAATTAGAAGTAAGGGGAAGAGACTACTCATACACACAACGCCACAGTCTGGGAAAGTTGACCATTGCATGATGGGTATGCAAGAGGTGAGGCGAGCATGTTATAATAGCTGTATCATAAGGTGCTTCTCTCACAACCATTTAATTAGAGCAATATGTATTTACTTGGATAGTTGACGAGATCAAGTTAAGTAATACACCTAATCCGTCAACCGGAGCTGACTGTTGCCTGCACGGTTATAAAACATTACTTCGAAATATATTATACAATACACTAATCATTTACTTTTGATTTGTTGACCACGAATGCCCTCAGCTGTAGTTTCAAGTCGATTTGGCAACGTAGATTAATTCATAACAAACAAATATTTAATTTACCTGCTGATGTTATCCTACATTGCAACAGCATGTGTGTGTGTGTTTTCTTCTGTTGTTATCTAGCATATGTGATTGACAATATTCTTCCAACATTCAGTATGCATTAATATTACAGTTACTTACTAAAAGACTTAAGTTGAGGGTGATGGAGGCGCCATTATTGAAGCAAATCTTCTTGCCAATTGACCTCAAATGAGGTTCATGCAGTAGAAAGCTCAGTTCCTGCTCATGCTCCTGTGGTTCATTGCCTGAAGCCTGATTAAAAATATATATTAATAATATCCACTCGAGAACATTAACAATAATTAGAGATTTGTAAATTGTCTGCAATTCTTCAAAGTAAAGTTTAAAACTGAGAATTTCTGCGAATCTGTAATATAAGCGAGACTGGAAAAACTAAGATACTCAGAACAATATATCAATATTTATTGACAAGGAGAGAGGTGTATATAGATTGAGGACAAACGTCGCTTTTCGCTCGTATGCACTACGGCTAAATATCGCCTGAATTCAAAATACAAATTTATTGTCCACTTCAATTTTGGAATTTTTGTTTCTTTCAAAACCGCAATTTAAGAGTCCTCTGGTAGGTTAGGAGGGCAGGCAGCTCTCTTAACGTCAAAACTTCATGAAAACCGGAAATTGAAAGTTTCCTCTCCTAGCCAAACAGATTAGGCCAGAGGACCCAAAACAGAAAACGGAACAGGACCTCACTTTCGTTAGCCGATTTAAATTCGAATTAACGTCGATTTTTAGCGTGAGTGCGCATACGAGCGACAAGCGACGTAATTTGTAAAAGGACAAGTTGGAGAAACAAGAGGAGAGCTGAGACTAACTCCAACTGAGGAGTTAGTCTCAGCTCCCCTCAGTTGGAAAGACTGAGGGGGAGCTGAGACTAATGATGGAGTGGTGAGTCAGGAACAACGTGGTGTTGAGGCTGCTGGAGACTCATGCCTATATATAAAATATTTTCGTACTTATAAAATTACGTGAAAGTTAGGTAGTGCTTTTTGTCAACATGGTGAGTCAACAGTGAGCACAACATGGTGAGTCAACAGTGAGCACAACATGGTGAGTCAACAGTGAGCACAACATGGTGGGTCAACAGTGAGCACAACATGGTGAGTCAACAGTGAGCACAACATGGTGAGTCAACAGTGAACACAACGTGGTGAGTCAACAGTGAGCACAACATGGTGAGTCAACAGTGAGCACAACATGGTGAGTCAACAGTGAACACAACGTGGTGAGTCAACAGTGAGCACAACATGGTGAGTCAACAGTGAGCACAACATGGTGAGTCAACAGTGAACACAACGTGGTGAGTCAACAGTGAACACAACATGGTGAGTCAACAGTGAACACAACGTGGTGAGTCAACAGTGAACACAACGTGGTGAGTCAACAGTGAACACAACGTGGTGAGTCAACAATGAACACAACATGGTGAGTCAACAGTGAGCACGACATGGTGAGTCAACAGTGAACACAACGTGGTGAGTCAACAGTGAGCACAACGTGATGAGTCAACAGTGAACACAACGTGGCGAGTCAACAGTGAACACGACATGGTGAGTCAACAGTGAACACGACATGGTGAGTCAACAGTGAACACAACGTGGTGAGTCAACAGTGAACACAACGTGGTGAGTAACAGTGAACACGACATGGTGAGTCAACAGTGAACACAACATGGTGAGTCAACAGTGAACACAACGTGGTGAGACAACAGTGAACACGACATGGTGAGTCAACAGTGAACACAACGTGGTGAGTCAACAGTGAACACAACGTGGTGAGTCAACAGTGAACACGACATGGTGAGTCAACAGTGAACACAACATGGTGAGTCAACAGTGAACACAACATGGTGAGTCAACAGTGAGCACAACGTGGCGAGTCAACAGTGAACACGACATGGTGAGTCAACAGTGAGCACGACATGGTGAGTCAACAGTGAACACAACGTGGTGAGTCAACAGTGAGCACAACGTGATGAGTCAACAGTGAACACAACGTGGCGAGTCAACAGTGAACACAACGTTGTGAGTCAACAGTGAACACAACGTTGTGAGTCAACAGTGAACACAACGTGGCGAGTCAACAATGAACACAACGTGGTGAGTCAACAGTGAACACAACGTTGTGAGTCAACAGTGAACACAACATGGTGAGTCAACAGTGAACACAACGTTGTGAGTCAACAGTGAACACAACGTGGTGAGTCAACAGTGAGCACAACGTGATGAGTCAACAGTGAACACAACGTGGCGAGTCAACAGTGAACACGACATGGTGAGTCAACAGTGAACACGACATGGTGAGTCAACAGTGAACACAACGTGGTGAGTCAACAGTGAACACAACGTGGTGAGTCAACAGTGAACACAACGTGGTGAGTAACAGTGAACACGACATGGTGAGTCAACAGTGAACACAACATGGTGAGTCAACAGTGAACACAACGTGGTGAGTCAACAGTGAACACGACATGGTGAGTCAACAGTGAACACAACGTGGTGAGTCAACAGTGAACACAACGTGGTGAGTCAACAGTGAACACGACATGGTGAGTCAACAGTGAACACAACATGGTGAGTCAACAGTGAACACAACATGGTGAGTCAACAGTGAGCACAACGTGGCGAGTCAACAGTGAACACGACATGGTGAGTCAACAGTGAGCACGACATGGTGAGTCAACAGTGAACACAACGTGGTGAGTCAACAGTGAGCACAACGTGATGAGTCAACAGTGAACACAACGTGGCGAGTCAACAGTGAACACAACGTGGTGAGTCAACAGTGAACACAACGTTGTGAGTCAACAGTGAACACAACATGGTGAGTCAACAGTGAACACAACGTTGTGAGTCAACAGTGAACACAACGTGGCGAGTCAACAGTGAACACAACGTTGTGAGTCAACAGTGAACACAACATGGTGAGTCAACAGTGAACACAACGTTGTGAGTCAACAGTGAACACAACGTGGCGAGTCAACAGTGAACACAACGTGGTGAGTCAACAGTAAAACAGACAGTTTCGACAGAATTAACCAATGATAAGGACACCATAATGATACGAATGAACGACTAATACACAGCCCGTCACCTTGCGGTTTCCTTGTGTTGTTTTCGGGGCTTAGCGTCCCTGCGGCCCGGTCCTCGACCAGGCCTTCTCATTGCTGGACTGGTCATCCAGGCTGTTGGACGCGGCTGCTCTCAGCCTGACGTATGAATCACTGCCTGGTTGATCAGTTACCCTTTTGATCAGTTTATCCTTATATCAAGTTATGGTAAATCACATGAAGAAATGTCAAATCATGTCAAATGTCATTTATATCACGTCACATGATGTTATGACAATCACACGAAATAAAAGAAAGTTAAAAAAAATTGCTGAGCAAAAACTATTTTTCGTTATTGATCCCTAATTTTAGTTATATCAATAGAATCAATAAAACTGAAATAAGGCACAATTTTTGTCTTTAAATATTTGATGAAGGGAAAACACCATGTTGGTGTTTTCTATTGGTCAAACTTAGGCCTGACCAATTGTTACGACCCTGGGTTCCTCAGTTGGAAACCAGAGGTCAAATTGAGCTAAATAAACTACTTTATATTTGACACGCTTGCCGACGTGTCTCTGTTCGTATCTTCCTTGCCAAACGTAGGACGAATCTTGTTGCTCACAAAGCATTCAGACTCTTGAGCTTGTTGTGGATTAAGTATAACATTGTAGTAATTATTAACTATCCTTAGAACGAGTAAAGTAAACAATATTGTACATCGGTGAAGATTTTTGATGTGTATAGCTGCACGATCAATTAGGCTCTTCTCGGCACCACAACAACTCAGGAGCCCTGGACGGGACGCTGGATGGGTCTTCTCTGAGCTGGCGTCGTGCTGAAAAGAACCTCCTCCCCTTCCTCTTGCTTCTCACCCTTCCTTTTTCTGTGTCTAGTTTACCAAGATAAGTATACTGTATTGTAACCTCATTTTCTGGCATAAACATGTTTTGTGTGTAAAGTAGTACTGTGTAAAGTATTATTGGGCATTGAGTAGGTGATCACTAGTGTTTATATTACTCTGTTACTCTAAGGGAGTCCCAGTGGAACCACGTGGGTTCCAGTAGTACCAGTAAGCTACTAGAGTCCTTGCTAGTGTCCCTTGCCTAGTAAACTTTACCTTAGCTTGCTCTCATTGTAAAACCTTGTATCCTGCCTATGTGACCCAAGGCTTTTAACGTAAGATAGTGTGGTAAAGTAATTATTGTTATTGTTATTTAATGTATATGGGGGGTTGTTAAGGGGTTAATAAATAAGTAAGTTGGTTTTAAAGGAGTATCCATTCTTCCTGTGTAGGAGATCTATGATCTACCTCTAGACGGATATTGTCTTGTAGCCAATTAATATTCACTGTTATATTTTTATTGGGGGCCGGGCCTTACTGATCTCCACTACTAGAGATACATCCTTATTCTAACTTCTGCCCCTACACCAAATTAATACTAGATCCCCCATAGCAGCCAACATTTTATAACACCAATCAGCACCTTGTTGGACTTAGGTCTGACCAATAGAGAAAAAACCGGTAAATACACGAAGAAATCGCAGTAAAGGGATGTATATATGAGAAAATACATTTTCTCATTGATACATCACGTTACTGTGATTTATGTGTAATTCAAGAGGAAGCATCAGAGAAAGTTCCTGGACGACGGAGCCAGAGTGTATGCAGGGGGGGGGGGAGGGGAGGGATTATGTGAAAAACTGGTTCGGCTTTAGTGGAAGCCTCAGGAACCCTCGTGGGTTCAGTAGAACCACAGGTTACAATCCTTTTACCTTGTCGTGCCATAGTTGTCTAAGGCATATGCTTGGGAATACCCAGAGCATAGGTTCGAATCCTCATCACGACTCCTATTGAATAAAACCAGTAAATTACATTGAAACATGAAGTAAGTTACCAACAACGGGTATAAATAAAGCAGGTTTAATGCAGAATAAGAAAGTTGTAAGTGTTGTACAGATGATTACTATGAACTGAGGAATTACATGGGGAGGGTAGGCAGGACTGACCTCAGCAGAGATACTAGGAAGATCACCCAACAAATTGCTTACTACTTATTGTGACTGGCTCCCTACATTTTAATTAGTAATAATTATTGCATAAATACCATAAAAAATAAACCATAAACGACCGTTCCAAAATACAAGTATTAAAAAATTATTTAAGCCCCGAAAAGTGCTAATGAATACAAGACATATATACAATTTATGACATAATTATTCTTAAAACACACGTGGGCCTCGCAAGGAGACAACAAGGCCATTATAATACACCAGTGCCTGCAAGGTATAACGTAAACAATATAGTTACATTGGAACTCTTCTTATATGAATACTTATACATCTGTTTTGTGTGGTAATCTATCATCAAGACAACTGATGACAGATCACCACACTGCAACACATATATCATAAAACAACTAACAACGATGTGATACAAATGACATATATAACACATTCAGAAAGGATCTCCTGAGAACACGGTCTTGTAAAGCCACAACAAACCTAGATTGCACAAACACCACAAGATGCAAGTGGTATAACAATGTTGGCACAAATTAGGTTCTGCAAAAGTCAAGTACACAAAAGAAGGCCAAATAGATAGGACACCATTATAAACAAAGTTGTCATAACCAGCTATTAACTACGGTCCGTAGCACTCTAGAGCGAGTGACGCAAACAATATTTGTTATATCTGATTCTCCGCTTCATAAACTACTTGACCTGATCCACCGTCTACTTTCTCTACATTTGGGAAGTCTAAGCATAACAATTTAGCATGAAAATAAATTTATTCCAAACCATACCGCACACACACCTTTAGTGGAAAATACAAAAAACTTTAATAAATACACAATGAACGGACAGCACGACCACTTAATTCTTTAACAGCTTCGTGATAAGAGTCAACAAACACAGCAATGCAACAGCAAAAATGAAAGATGCAACCAAGTCAGAGCCTCATGACAATGGCTACATCGAGCAGGGTTCTTATTACGGTCTTCTTGAGTCAGTAGCCCGGTTCTTTTTTATTTAATGTGCAGTATAGCCTCTTCTTCTATGATCTTACCCAAAGTGAATGTTAAGTTTTCAGGAATTGGTGGTAGCATGTAATAGTGCAAGGAATAAAGGGGGAAGGGGGTAAGCAAAACGCAAGTAAACCTACACCAATATATTATCTATCAAAGTATAACTACACTTATGTACACAGTGTCACTTTCACCCAGGACTCAATATTTCTGCAGTTTTCTTCGAATTCTGTCGAATGCACAACCTTCTAGTATATGTCGTCCACGCTCAGTGGTAATATCCGGCGAGTTCACCGTCGACATGGGCCAGTCCACACACCATATCTTCACGATGTTCCAGTACCCCCACATCTGCTCTACAGAAACACTGGCAGAGGGCTTCGGCAACACGCTGACAGGGGTCACAAATAATCACTTCCAGGGGTCTCTAACACCCAGGCAGAAGTCTCTAGCAACACATTAGCAGCACTTCTCATTAGACGACCGTTACTCTCATCTAGTAACTTCTCTTGGCCAAATCCCGGGTACATCGGTCCACACAACACTGCATAAGTACAACAGCTAACATACTGTTTACTACCAACGGCGGCCACTTGTCCTCTCACAGGAAACAAGTCAGGAGTTCGGGACTCCCCAAGGTGAACTCATTTCCACAGCGCAATAGACTTTTCACGTCACCTCTTTTAAAATAAAGGTCATTAGCCAGACCGAGAGTATACAGGAAGAACATAGGATGCCAACCATTCACCAGGGAACTGAAATTGTAATCGAATGCACAATCTAGATGGCGTTGAAACCATAATGTCACTCATCAGAGGTCATCATGATCGACCTCACCTCCACTTAGTTGGGCCACTTAGAAGAAGACCATGTTTCCAACGTGTGACGAACCAGGTGGTGCAAGGTGCAACGGGTTGTACAACATACATCGACAATATTGTGTTATTTGCAGACTCCTGAATAGGTATGTGAACCGATTACTGGATTTGTTCGACTGGTCAGAGAAGGCCAACATGACAATTAACTTGGCGAAAAGTGAGTTCGGGAGAGCCCACCTGGAATACCTAGGTTATGTGGTAGGGCAAGGTGAGGTTGCTTCAGTGAGATCAAAAGTGGAAGCCATCGATAACTTCCCAGAACCCAAAGAAAAGAAGGAAGGAGTTGCTAAGTTGATCATACTTAGGTATGATCGAATATTACAGGAAGTTCTGTAAGAATTATTCTACCTTAGCCACTCCTATGACAAGTTTGTTGTCTAGGAATAAGAACGGGAATGGAACGGAATAACGCAAGGGGCATTTGAGAAAACCAAGAGATTATTGACAGAGGCGGGCTGTGTTAGTGTCTCCGGATTTTGGAGCACCGTTTGCATTGTTCGTGGATGCTAGTGATGTAGGGGCCAGAGCTGTATTGATACAGCAAAAGGATGAAATTTATCGGCCCGTATCTTTCTTCCCGAAGACGTTAGTCAAACATCAGAGATCATACAGTACGGTAGAGAAGAAGACCTTAGCATTGGTTCTGGCATTAAAACATTTTGAGGCATACGAAAGTGGGGGAAGTCACCATAATCCCCTGGTATTCCTGAGAAAGATGAGGCACGCGAACCAGAGGTTAACCAGGTGGTTTCTGTTACTTCAAGAATATAATCTGAAAATATGGCATATAAGAGGACGAGATAATGTGGTGGCTGATGCTTTGTCCCGAGCTTAGCAACTGAGAATAACTCTCAAAAATAAGGGGATGGGAGTGTTATGACCCAATGTAGCCTGGGTGGAACGACCCTACCTTTCTGAGAGTTATTCTGCCTTCCGGATCTGAGACTGAGAGGTCAGAGGAAAGATGTATATATTAAATAATTGAGTAAAGGTGAGTGAGTAATCTCAGGATACTAGCAGAGGATAGGGCATTGATAATAAGTGACATGAAATGAGATGTCGATACTTTGGAGACATGAAGTGACGCTAGCAGGAGGTCGTGACCTCACTTGAGTCACGACTGTCGTCAGAGGTTGTTGTACTTCGTTGATTCTCCCAGAATAAGGAAGAATATAGTTCCCTGTGTTATTGCTGGAGTGAAGATAACTCGTCTGCAAGTGTGAGGAGGCTGTCGGGGACATAGTACACCATTTCTCTGTGATTTTTGGCAAATTTGAGGCGACCTGCAAATGAGTGTTGGTCGTGCCTTGGTGAAACTCTAATTGTTGTGCCTTCAGGAGGAAGGAAATAAGCAGGAGTTTCTGTTGTGGAGCCTATCAAGCGACGTTGTGAATTCAAGTAGTGGAGTGGAGGAAGCCTTGTGAGGCAGTCCTGAAGCATTCTTGTGGGCGGCCTATGTAAGCGCCATGTTTGAGCCCCAGTGAGTGAGCGTCCTCACGTCAGAGATTTCGGCGGTAAGCCTGTTTAATCGTTTGTTAGATTAGATACCAATGCTTGATCGTGTGCCCAACGGTCAAAGTGAACATATGTATATGTAGGGTAGAGAATTTATTGAGGTAGTGAACTAAAATCAGAGAGTAGAGATAAGAGAACATGCTGGAGGGTGGAGCGATATATCCTCCCTCGCCTAAGGTAAATGGATGACTGAGGGGGGGAAGCCCCATCGTCACGGCGGCCATTGGCAGCTCCAGTGACGCTTCGAGACATGTTCCCAGGTGGACCCGCCGAGGATGGAGAAGGACCCACATCCGCAGAGTCGTAGTGCCGGCATAAGGATGTCGGATGAAGGAGTTTATTTTCTGTGAATTACATTTTAAATGTTTTGAAAACAGTTAGGAACACATTTTTATTGGCATGGCAATGGAATTGCAGGTTTGTTTGGGAAGGAGTTCGTGGAGAAACTTCGAGGTTAGAGAAGAAGTTAATGGAGGAACTTTGAGGCTGGAGAAGAAGTGTATGCTGAACTCTGTGGTAGAGCAAAACTTCATAGTGAGGAATTGACTACAAACAGTGTAAAAGAATTACACGTGTCTCTGTGGAATCAGTGGTGAAGCATCACTGATATTGGGTTATGCTTCTTTGTGCAGCAGACTGAGAGAACTGCAGAAGTGCCTCTTCGGATGAACAAATCCACAAGTGCCGTGACGAGGATTTGAACCTACGTCCGAGAGCATCCCAGCCTTTGTGGATTTGTTCATTTGATGCATCACACTATTGTGATTTCTGTGTGCCTCTCCGGATATTTTGGAGGACCTCTGGATATGTATTGGTTGTGAGACTCAAGGAACAGAAAAGAGGTTCATGGTAGATAGACATAATTGTATAAGAGGAGTGCTTGAATGCTTATTGGTATGTAAGACTCAGTGTAAGGTGAGAGATTGATTTCTTCTTTTGTTGGAGGACACACATGTAGATATATCTAGTGTTTCAGCCCTAAGCTGAGTGCTTATATACGTTTAGGGCTGAAGATACAGTATTGTTGTGACAGGACTTCAGCCCCATTTAGTGATGGAGTAATAATTGGTAAGCCAAGAGTTGAGCAGCCATTTGATATGGACAGTTGGTGAAGCCAGGATATGATATTGGAGTACTACCAGGTTGTAGCAGGTTAGATTGATGTTTGATAATGTACTATTTTATATGTCATGTATTATGTACGCTTTGTGTATTAAATGAGTTCGAAACATACAGAGCGTAAATTCTTGGAAACATACAGATAAATAAATGCTAGGAAATATACAGGGTATTTCCTAGCTTTTGCTCGTGTCCTGGTGAGGATTCCCAGTAAGTGAGGAGAGAGAGAGAGAGAGAGAGAGAGAGAGAGAGAGAGAGAGAGAGAGAGAGAGAGAGAGAGAGAGAGAGAGAGAGAGAGAGAGAGAGAGAGAGAGAAGGCTATGGACAGAAGATACTAATTCACGAAAGGGGGATTTAGGAGATCCTTCTGAACAAGGAGAGCGTGAGGAGTCATGGCGGCTCGAGTAGGGTGTGTGCACAAGACAACGAGGCCAGTGTTGGGGCTTCACCCCTAAACATGTGATGTTCCACCCGTCTCCAAGATCAAGAAACATACAGGGTGATCTCCTTGGTAAATTGCAAGCACTCTACTGTCCATTGCTGGTCGACCGACGGTAGCGGGAGTGTGGGTGCCGAGGTCGGTTGTTTGTTCCATTAGAGTAGTTGGGGATGCTGTCCGCCTGCATGCAAATAACAGTCTGGTGCAACAACCAGAACACTCTTTTCGAAGTTTAAGCAGTGTCAAAATATCAAAAATTTGGTATAAAATATCAAAATATCAAAATCCCCAACCACTTCAGGGCAGAAACACTAGACAAACTTTAAGCTTTACTTCTTGATAT
>WNGS01087441.1:90553-126218 GCA_020271785.1 Procambarus virginalis
GGTCAACTTGTTGGGAAAACCAAACCAGACTCCACCTAAAGCTCCTCTTAAGCCTATTGTCGTGCCGGAGGAACCATTTTCTCATGTGGTAATGGACTGTGTTGGTCCATTACCTAGAACTAAGTCTGGTAATATTTACCTAATTACGATGATGTGTATCACGACTCGTTACCCAGAGGCTTTTGCTGTAAGGAACATCCGAGCAAAGACTGTTGTTGCTCGTATGTTGCAATTTTTTTCCACTTTTGGACTGCCTCGGGTTGTACAGACTGACAATGGTACTAACTTTAAGTCTGATATTTTTGAACAATTTTGTAAGGACCATGGAATAACTCATAAGGTTTCCAGCCCATACCATCCACAGAGTCAGGGGGTCATTGAAAGGTTCCATCTAACTCTGAAGCAGATGTTGAAGACATCGTGCGAGAGTTCCCATACCTTCTGGGACGAGAACTTGCCGTATGTTTTGTTTGCTGCTAGGGAGGGGTTGCAAAGTTCACTGGGTTGTTCTCCTTTTGAGTTAGTCTTTGGCCATAAAGTTCGTGGACCCTTGCAAATGTTACAGGAGAATCTGTTAGGGAACGTAACGTTAACCGAAGGTTCGGCTTTCTTTGCGCAACACCACCAGAGACTCAAGGACTGCAAGGCTGCGGCACTAAAGTATCTTGGGAAGGCCCAAGAGAATATGAAAGAACGGAACGATGCCAAGGCTAAGTTGCGGGTATTTCAGCCCGGTGACCCTGTCCTGGTACTAAAGCCTCGACTGGGGAGCACTATGTCCCACAAGTACGAGGGCCCCTACATTGTGACAGAGAAGACTGGGGACCTCACGTACAAAGTGAGACACTCTGATAAGCGTAAACAGGTAATGCTCGTACACGTGAATCGGCTGAAGAAGTTCCAGGGCCCCAGGCCCATTGCACTAACCAATGTTTCCATTTCCAGTGAGGGAGGGGATGATTGTTCTGGGGACCCAACTAATCTCATTCTCAATAATTCTAGTTCTGTGAATGCTGTGGAGGAGGGACTGTCCCATTTGCAGATGTCCCAACGTGACGAGGTGCAGTCGTTGCTTGACGAATTCTCCAGTCTGTTCGGGGAGGTCCCGACCCAGACTGATGCCATTTACCATGATGTCGAGTTGACGGACTACACCCCCATTCGCCTTCAACCCTATCGGATGAGTCCGGAAAAGAAGGCCATCGTCCGTAAGGAGGTCGACTTCTTGCTCCAGCACGGCCTCATCAGGCCGAGCCAGGGCTCTTGGTGCTCGCCCTGCCTTTTGGTCCCCAAACCAGATGGCTCCTGGCGATTATGCACCGATTATCGGCAGCTCAACAAGGTGACCATAGTGGACGCCTATCCGTTGCCACGTCTCGAGGACTGTATCGACGAAATCGGGAACGCCACGTATGTGTCTAAATTCGATCTCTCGAGAGGGTACTATCAAATCCCTCTCACTGAACGTGCTAAACAACTAACGGCGTTTGTGACACCCGAGGGTGTGTTTGAGTATCAAGTGTTACCATTCGGCTTGCGTAATGCCCCTGCCACGTTCCAGAGGCTAATGAACTCTTTGCTCGCTAATGTGCCAAATTGTCGGGCGTATTTAGATGATATTGTGCTCTTTGATATTAATTGGGCTGACCACATAGCTAGGTTACGCCAGTTGTTCACAGTGTTGAAACATGCAAATCTAACCTTAAATGCTAAAAAGTGTCATTTTGGCCAAGGCACAGTGACGTACCTCGGTTATGAAGTGGGCCAAGGAAAAGTGTTACCTCGACAAGACAAAATCAGTGCTATTCTGGACTATCCAGTGCTCAGGTCTAAAAAGGACATTCAACGATTTATCGGTATGTGTGCGTACTACCGACGCTTTTGTCAGAACTTTTCCAGTGTGGCCACTCCTCTCACAGATTTGTTGCGGAAGGCCGTTAAATTTAAGTGGTCATCGGACTGTGCAGAGGCATTTAAAAACTTGAAATTGATCTTAGCTTCCGCCCCAGTGCTTGCTAGTCCAAGGTTCGACCGTCCGTTTAAAATTCAAGTTGACGCGTCTGACTCGGGTGCTGGTGCAGTGTTGTTGCAAACTGGGGATGATAAAGTGGAACACCCAGTATATTATTACTCTGTGAAATTTGACAAGGCGCAGCGCAATTATTCGGTGATAGAAAAAGAGGCGTTGGCGCTAGTGCTAACTTGCAAAAAGTTCGAAGTGTACCTCACAGGTAATATAGTGGAAGTGTACACGGACCATAACCCATTAGTTTTCATGAATCAGATGAAGCAGAAAAATAAACGCATCCTCAGGTGGGCATTGTACCTACAGGACTTTAATCTATCTATTATCCACCTACCGGGCCGGCTCAACGTGATAGCCGACGCTCTGTCCCGCTTGCCTGAGTAACATTCATCTGAGCCGCAGGAAGCCATACCAAATGTCATGCTTTAGTTATTTTTTTTTAGGTTCTCCTGTGACATTAAATATCCCGTGTCCAATTTATTTACTTCCTTTTTTTTTTTTTGTTTTTTGTTTTTGTGTATGTTTTTTCTTTCAGAGAATTCCTTTGTATTTTTTTTTGCAGAGAAATTGTTGTTTTGATTGATTATATTGTATGTCATGGATTTCCTTTTTATTCTCTGTGTACTCTTACAAAAAATATGACTACTCCTCTAGTAGTCACATTTTTTTTTCTCTGAAGGGGGGAGGAGTGTTACGACTCTGGGTTCTTTAGATGGAAACCAGAGGTCAAAATTGAGCTTATTAAACTACAATATGGCAGGGGACGCATAGAGAGCTGAAGTTGTTTGTAATCATCCCTGCCAGAAGTACGACTATTCTTGTTGCTCACAAAGCATTTAGACTCTTAAACTTGTTGTGGATTAAGTAACATTGTTATAAGTTTAACTACCCGTAGAATGAGGAAAGTAGCAAAATGAGGCATAAGGGGAAGATGTTTTAATGTGTATAGCTGTATGATCAATTGGGCTCTTCCCGGCACCACACGCATGCTGCAGGCTGCTCGAGACTGAGGCGGCCTTCTCTGCTGGCTGACTGTGGTGCTTGGACGTGCTCTCCTCCTTCCTCTTAATTCTTTATTTCTGTGACTTAGTTGGTTAAGTACTCCATTACTCATTTTTGTATATGTCTGGCATACCTATCGTTCTATGTGTAGAGTAGTATACCTGGGGTGTAGTAAGTGTATTTAAGTGTTTATCTTACCTGTTATGCTAACGGGGGTCCCAGTGTAAACACGTGGTCCCCTACCCTAAGCTGACTACCTCCAGTGTGTTATAGTAGAGCTTTACCCTAGCTTGTTTTCAGTGTAAACCTTGTATCCTGCCTAAGTGGACCAAGGCTTTAACGTAAGATTGTGTGGTAAAGTTAGTATTAAATTGTTATTGGTGTGATTGTGTATGGGGGGTGTTAAGGGGTTAATAAATAAGTAAGTTTGAACAGAGTATCCCTTTTTCCTGTGTGGGAGTACAATAATCTATTCCTAGACTAACCGGGTTTAGTAGCAAGCATTTATTATTGTGGATATTTTACTTTGGGGGCCGGGCCTTTTAGTTCTCCCATTTTTGATACCTCTGTATTCTACTTACCCTTACCCCTTAATAGTACCAGTCCCCCATAGCAAGCCCACCTTTTTTATAACACTTGTGTTGTCCCGTCTTGAGTACTGCTCAGTACTCACTTCCCCCTTCAGAGCAGGAGAGATTGCTGAAATAGAGGGAATACAGAGAACATATACGGCGCGCATAGATGCGATAAAGCACCTAAATTATTGGGATCGTCTCAAAGCCCTCCAAATGTACTCACTAGAAAGAAGACGAGAGAGATATCAAATAATATTCACCTGGAAGATACTGGAGGGCCAATTACCAAATCTACACAGTAAAATAGCAACTTACTGGAGTGAACGATATGGAAGAAAATGCAGAATAGAACCAGTGAAGAGCAGGGTATAAACATCAGAGGTCCACGGTTCTTCAACACCCTCCCAGCAAGCATAAGAAATATTGCCGGAACGAACGTGGACATTTTCTAGAGGAAACTAGATTTATTCCTCCAAGGAGTGCCGGACCAACCGGGCTGTGGCGGGTATGTGGACCTGCGAGCCGCTCCAAGCAACAGCCTAGTGGACCAAACTCTCACAAGTCAAGCCTGGCCTCGGGCCGGGCTTGGAAAGTAGAAGAACTCCCAGAACCCCATCAACCAGGTATCAACCAGGTCATACAGCGGCCTACCCCTCTTATCCAATCAGCAACTGGGTAGCATGGCCCCTAGCGCGACTCAAAGATGGCCGACCAACATGGCGGCTCAAGATGTTTATTAAGATGGCGGCTGTTTCCATGACGACGACTCAAGTGGCTAGCGCGGGAGGCCCACAGCTCACCCACGCCGTCCCAGGCCTAGCGGTTCCCGCGCAAACTCGAGTCTCGCTCCAAGCCATACAATAGATGATGCTATCGGCTTTAGCCCTGTCCACAGACGTACTACCCCGGCCAGGGTAACATTTCTGGATTCCTGATGACTGGGGCTCTCACATGAGCCCAAACACTAGATGGTTCGGTTGCTGGTTACCAAACTTAAGTCCGTACACTTAACAAGTGCACTTAACAAGTATACTGGCTCCCACAGGCATAAGAGCACTATTGTAAGTGAGTTGGTGAATCATCTCCTCACAACCAACTCATAACAAACATTGTGAAAGCCACACAAAATTTACAGATATATAACAAAGCACAAAGAAACCATAAGCATTATCAGTTACAAACCTTCGAAAAATTCAATCAAAATGAATATGCACAACATAACTGCTTACACATCACAACCACATTGAAGTAAAACCACAATAATGCAGTACAGGACAATTCAAACATATCAGAAACAACTTACAGATACACTGAAATTAATGGACCAATAAAACACATATTTGATAACACAACCAAACATATAAAACCGTGACACTCAACTCAAGAATAAGAAGGCAAACGGAACATGTTGGAATTACGAAATATTCCATAGTATTAGTAGTAATTCCTGAAAGTAAAAATAATGTTTTCTAGACTGTGTACCTGGGAACACCCAGTGCATAGGTTTGAATCCTCATCACGACTCTTACGGATTTTCTCAATTATAATGTTATTATTTAAATATAAAATAAAAACTATATAAATAACAAAACGTAGCAAATATTCAGTACATACCAAGTATTCGGAAAGTATAGTAGGTATGTACAAGAATGAAATAAACACACAACTGTACACTATTTTTTAGGGTGGTGATTTGTAAAAATACAGGAGGCACATACAAAATGAAAAAAGGAAACCACCAAATATTAACCACTTCCACAGATCTCACACAACATTGAACCATCCTGAATACTAGCACCAAAAATATTTCACAATATAATTACAAATTACACGTGTTTTGTGTTATACAGTAAGTGCAACTTACATTGTAAGTGTGACTTACGTTGTAATTGCAACTTATGTCATAAGTACAAACTGTATAAAAACAAACAGAATGGAAACCACAAGACCCTCCAATTAAAAAATAGCACAAATTACAGGCTAAGAATAAAACAGACAGAAAGGTTAAAACAAGACATAAAAATAAAAGTCCCGCAAAGCACAGAGACTCACCCTAAAGATCACAGACTGACCAAAACATCCAATCACAACACTGACGAAAAAAATGATAACTTCAGCAACTGAAAATTATTACTAAATGCAACAGACCTAAAACCGGAGGAAAAAACACCTACGGAAAGAAACTCAAACTTCAAACCTCAGGCACATCACACAAGAAAAGAAACACACAACTGCTAAAAGTTAAAATAACCACCCGTAAAATGATTGCTAAACTCTCCCTGAACACCAACCGTAAGCACCAGGAATTGTACTATATTCTTCCCCTGAAAACTGCAGAATCAGCAATATACCATTCCTACTTCTCAACCAACACACGCACACAATACGTAATCCGAGATCAACATAATCAAGTTATTTCGGTCTTTTTGAACACGAAGGAACAACATCAAACATCAACAGCCTCAACAGATCTGCAAGTAATTCAAATCAACACCGAACTACAGTAGTGCCCATCAACTAGTTCACCAATGTTGCCTTTTGTCCTCAAAAATAGACCACATGTAAGGCACTCTCACATGAAAGGCCATTTCAGAAGTATGCAAACATGATCAGTATTCTTAATTCCCAACATTCGTGGTCTATCATTAGTCAGCAGCATCACGTGTAAAATTCAAAATTTCTTTGCCTTGCGGCGTGTTTCATGTGTAGCCTACCAGCTATTACCCTCGTGCTGTGTCTTTCGGCGTGTATGGGAAATTTGAGTATACCTCGGATATATGCAACATTTCTCCATTCTCCAGGATGCCACCCACAACAGTCGACTAACACCCAGGTTCCTAATCATTGCTAGGTGAACAAAAGCTATGGATGAAAGATGATTTGTCCATACGTCTCGCCTTACTCTATCTCAGGTGGATATTCCTACAAATGTCATCAAGGAGGGGTTCACAGGTAGCCAGAGTCTCCGCAGGACCCATCTTAAATTTGTGTTTAAGATTCCAACCTGCTGCTCTAACTAGTTCATGTTTCACAATACTTCACCATACATCATCCTTTTCAATAGTAGGAACTTTCCCACTCATAGCGCAGTCTCGACCACACAAATTAAGGGACATCTCGACACACTGTTTGCTGTGAATTTCCACCTCAAACACAAGCTGACCCTTTTCACAGGCCCCATATCTTTGCGGCCTTATCCTTCATACAGATCACATAAATTTTCTGTACCAAACTCTCAGAAAATTTACGACATTTGTTTGTTTTCAAGGCTGCTAGCAAGCTTCAGCGAACTCTTAACCACGAGAGTTCGGTGACAACCACCATTAGAATAGAAATTTTTTGGGGTCTTTCCATTGGTACATTTGCTAGCCTGAGTTTATACTGAAAGATTGCTGGCTGCCCTACCTGGTGGTTGTTTTTCACTGAAGAGGCTACGGTTGGCCTCAGTACGAGGACTTACGAGCCACTGCTGAGAAGGAAGGAATCAACTGGGCTGACTTTTAACTGTAGAGTGACCACAATGTGATCAGCAAAACTCTGTTTGATGTTGCGTATGTAAAATTGGACGGTCTGGCTGGTCTTCAGGTCAATCGTGATGATCAGCCAGAGAATTATCACCACCAGAATTAACTCCCAAAATGTATGTAAGATGTAAATAAATATAGAGAAATATATTTTAGTGTATATTTTTGCTTTAAAATAAAGATTTCTGGTTTTAGCCAAAAATGCTTAGTAGAGGTATAAACTCATTATTTAGAGACAAATCTTAAGAGACTAATTTAATGCTTTAGAAATGTTATAGATCTGATACTTTCAATAATTTAGTGCTTAATAACATAATCATACTGAAAATTCACTGTATAATCTTACCAGGATTTTTAGCTTTTGTTCATGAAGAGATGTAATTAGGAAATCATGTCCTCGTTCAAATATAGTTAGCTTCCTCTCCTGGTCCTTCGGGTACTCCGTCGAGTTAGCCATGATACTGAACTTTTCACCGACATTTAGACCCAAACGCACTTCTCTCTCAGACTGTAAAATTGACAATCATAGTCATTTAGTTATATGATGAATATTGAAAATCAACTTAATCAAGTAGAAAACATCTGCTCTGAAAAATTATAATGAATATACATCAATGCATGTTATACATACATATACTGTAACTTATTGAAAATTCAAATACAAACACCAAACTCTTCAATGCAAAAATTATGCATATATATATATATATATATCTTAAGACAGAAGCATCCGACTTGAGATAATAGCAACTTTCGCCGGGTCCTATTAGTCATACTATTTTGTTCTTTTTGGCTGTAATATCATTAGAATTTAGATACATATTATAATTATAAGGTATTTTATAATTAATTTTTGTTATTGATATGTGTCATATATTGCTTAAATTTGGCAGAGCTGTGGAATAATAAGCTAATTTAGGATTGGTTAAATTTTCTAAGACTTTACTAATGCTAGTTGTTCTAGAAAAACAGATCGGTTTTTGCTCTTCAATTTATGTTCGTTTCGGTGAACATCGATATATGTAATATATTTACATACACGCAAGGGCAGCTATATATTATCTGAGATTCCTTTAATGTAGTGTGCAGCTGGGGTAGGAAAGGCGTGCTAGCTGCTCACTGTGGTTATCAACAACGTTAAAGTGCTAAAGTAACGACACAAGATTTTGAGATCTTGCCAGATGCAGGTCGTGTCTGATCTCGTCCTGGTGGTGCAGGGAAGTTCATGGAAATTTTTATTTTGAAGGGCTAATGTTTGCAGAAGACCATAGTATGGGACCGATACAGGAAGTTTGCAAATAAGGGGGAGAAAGGATTTCCTGACACCATGTGCATAATATATAATTTATTAAAATTAAAAGTAAAAAAAAGCATGTGCACATAGAAATGGGGATAATTGTCTTTATGTAATGTGTTGTTAGAAAAACGAAACATCTGCTGCGCCCGTATGTTAACACTCACACACCTTCCAGCAATAACGGCACCTAACTCACTGACGTATGCAAGGAACAATAAGGAGCACAAAATGATGCTTGGGAAAAATTGTTTCACAAGTAACTGTCGTTAGTAAATACATTTACTTCGAGAGGAACAAATCCACAAGGGCCGTGATGAGGATTCGAAAAGGGTTCGAAAGGGTTCTTGCTAGGAATGGCCACACCAGTGTTGTTGTTGTTGTTGTTGAGTTAGGGGCGACGACGATCATGGGATCGGATGCGCCCCGGCGTACCCATGAAGGGTGAATCGCGAAGCCAGGAAAGGCGAAACGCCAAGCCAAAACGCGAAACGAGTGACGCCAAGCACTAGAAACTAATACGCCACACGACAAAGAAACGCACAAAGGGAGAGGCAGAAGCACATAATATAACAGGACAAACAAACAGCCAGAGGGACACACAGCAAGTCATAGAGCAAATACACAGGAAATCAGAGCACATACTTGCCCGGGAACCTGGCCCGCGGGAACCGTACATTGAACGCCTCCCAGAACACCCATTGCAAAGGGTCCCGTCCATCCACCGGGGACGCCATAACATCCGGAATCGGGGCAACAAACACCTGCAAACAGGGGACCCAGATGGCAGTACTCATTAGGCGAGAAGTCGCTACTCGCCCCCACAGGAAGGGAACTTGCCCACCAAGAAAGTACTCCGGTTCGTCAGACAGCAGTAACTCGGCAATCCTCGACCAATGACCCGTGGCATCACAGACGCCGGCAACATGTCCCCAAGGGCCCCCAACGCGCACCCGCACCACAGGGGTACCCGCGGCCCCGGGCACACCACCAGACGACAGCAGGGAACCCAGACGGCGCGCATCCTTCCGTAACGTCACCACCAGGCCACGCCCAGCACCAGAGTCCACATCATCCCTGGCAGCGGAAGCCACCCCTCCTCCCCTCCTGCGGAGAGTCCCCCGGCGGAGAAAGAACCGAAGGCACGTCCGAGACACAGGCACCAGCAGGCACATGGACCTCCGCCACCACGAACCGTGGAGACATCGACGTATCCGTATCCACACCGTCAATACCCAAAGACCCGCAGTCACTGAAGTCACCACCGTCGGCCCAGGCAGAAGACGAACGCCAGGAAAGTTTGGGCAACGGCCGGATATCGTCAGAGCCAGTAAGTGACCCAGAAACACGGGTACCACGAGCCGGATGAACCGACGCCCGACACAGAACGGCAGCAGTCTCTACCACAGGGGGAACCGGGCCACACACACAGCAGGAGGCTCCGCAGCCACCCCAGCACCCAGCACATCCGGACACAGTCACGGACACAGTCACGGACACAGGGCCAGGCGCAGCATCAGAAGACGAGGGAGAAGACAGCGACGTCACACAGGGAGCTCCAGGAAGGCCCACGGGAGCAGCTGGGACAGCAACAGGATCAGGCAGACCAACCGACGGTACGGCAATACCCGGAGGAGGGTCGGCAACAACCGGAGGAACGTCAGGCGTCGCCGGGGGAGCTGCAGCAGCAAACGGGACGCGCACCTCCTCATCATCATCAGAGACTGCCTCCAGAGGGAGCGGCGGGAAATCCTCTTCGTGGAACAAGTTGACAGGAGCAGCTGGGGCCTCAGAGCACCCAGCAGCCTGATGCCCCAACAGGCCACACCGGAAACAGGTACAAGGCTGCCGGGCATAATACACCCGGACGTAGTATCCCATAAGCCGGACAGAAGAAGGTATATCCGACCACAGGCGCATCTCCAACGTGCGAATGTTCGTTCGCCTCCCTGCATACCACCCCGAGGAGAGCGTGTTCACCCGCACGCTAACAACAGTGCCAAACCCCCCGAAGTAACGCCGGAGGAGGTCATCATGGAACTCCAGGGGCACACCATGGACACTGACATAAGTCAGGGCACCACTGCGGTTCGAAATCTCCACAGAGCCGGCATCATCTGGCAATGGCCAGATGATGCCGATCATCAATGATCTGCCTAATGTCTCTAACATTCTGAAACCTATTTTGTTTGCTGATGATACTACCCTCATCTACTCTAAACCCAACCCACATACACTGAATGATGTTGTTAATAATGAAGTAAAAAAAAGTCCACTTAAGGATGTCAACCAATAAACTAACACTTAACATAGAAAAGACCTACTACATTTTATTTGGATGCAAATCTACAAAAGCAATTCAGCTTCAGATAGATTATGCAAACATTAGCAAAAAACAAATGATGGAAAGTTTCTTGGCCTATTCCTAGACAAGAGACTCAACTTCAGCACCCACATACAACACATAACCAAGAAAGTCTCTAAAGCAGTTGGGATACTCTCCAAAATCAGATATTATGTACCTAACTCTGCTCTCATCTCTCTATATTATGCACTATCTATCCCTGTCTTAATTATGGTATCTGTGCATGGGGTTCAACCACTGCAAACCACCTCAAGTCCATCATCACCCAGCAAAAAATCTGCTATCAGAATAATAACAAATTCTGCTTTCTGTCAACACTCACCCCCCTTGTTTAACTCCCTTAACATGCTAAACATAATCTCACTCCATAAATTTTCTTGTGTCAATTACATTTACAAAACCCTGTTCTTAAACGCAAATCCTGCTCTGAAACTATCCCTGGACAGATGTAATAGGACCCATTATCACCACACCAGAAATAAATATCTCTTTGATATCCCCAGAGTCAAACATAATCTGTGTAAACACTCTATGCAAATAAAGGGACCCAGTCTATGGAAATCACTCCCTAATGAATTTAAAAGCTGTCCAACTTTTGCGTCATTCAAAAACAAAACTAAAAAGTTCCTAATCTCATCTGCATAGTTTTTTTTTACCTTGTTGCTTTAAAATTGCACTGTATCTATTGCAACCCAATCTCCCTATCTTTATGTACCCAATCCGAAAATCTTTACCATTGTGATCATTGCTGTCTTCTTATATGTGCTATCAATCTGCTGTACGGTGTCTGTTAATCTTTTTTAAATTACAAATCAAGTTGTCAATATAATCAACCAGAGGTTTATTATACCAATGTGCTTTAATATACTTACTATTCTCTCTCATCTCATTTTTTTCTTGCAATGTATCTGTTATCATTTTATTAATTCTGCTAGAATTTACCTACTTAAAATTATCTGTTAGATTAAGGACCTGCCCGAAACGCTGCGCATACTAGTGGCTTTACAAGATTGTAAATACTCTGCCATGTATTCTCTCTAACCCAATGTACCTTCTTGTATATAAATAAATAAATAAATAAATAAATAAAAATAAATAAATATATATGAAACAAATATATTTATATAGAATAATAAAGAGGAAAGAACTGGCAACTACACAAGTACAAGATTTCCTGTATATCTATCAGGAAGTTGACTAGACTCTCACACGTCCTGTACCTGTGACTACATTGCGCACTATACTCCGCTACATTGCCAAAATATAGGACAATTATAAAATTATATATACGTGCCTTCATGCAAGAGATAAACATAATAAATGTTATACTTTGTTCATTAATGTGAGTATTCCTTAAATAGGAATACGTAAGAATCCACACATCAGCCGACTATCTATATGAGGGCCTGGTCATACTCCCTTCTCCAGATTGGCAATTTCCCTCATACATCATATCATGTAAAATGACAGAAAATTATGCAGAAAGTCAAGATATTTGTCAGGGAGATAGCACGAACATTGCCAGGAGAGGAATATGTCAGATGTTGTCGGGAGCTCCGAATTCTTTAAGATGCATCTGGTATACTCAGGCACAGTATCTATCCAGGCAAACGGAATCCCCCATTGGATGGGGGGCAACAATTAAGGCACTTAGGCAATACGACATTTTTTCAAGAATTTAATTTCCGCAGACAACCTGTTGGAGGAGAATAAAGCTACCTGCACCAGAACACTTTTCCCCATCTCCAGGACAGCTTATCCTTTTGTGTCTGGTGATGGTCTGGTTGTGTTTGGTAGGGCTGAAATTTTTTATAGTCTCGTTGTTTGTGAATTCACACGTGCTTTGCCAAATATGTTTATGTACTCTCGATATGTTGAGATCATTAAGGCTGAAAGTCCCCTAAGTGGACATGGAAATTTATAGACAACAGTCGTTTATGTCAAGGCATTCCGTTTGGTGTCGGCAGAGTTCTTCATGAGTAAGTGAGCGGTCTTCTTACTATTCACGCATTAGCTGAGCTCAGTCTTCTGTTACTAGGTATCACGTTAATTTCAAGTATGTTTTTCTGCACTCTTTCCTTTGTTTTATAGGCCGTTGAAAAGCTGCTGTAGTAAATTTTTGAGTGGTGACCTACAGTTTTTCCTACACATCGGTGCCAACATGGTGATTCGCGTTCCTCTTGATGGCAATTTTCCTATAACCATAATAGTACTAGTTATTGACACAAACCTGCCTAACTTTTCTGAGTTCCCAATCAATTTGCTTTCAAATGGAAAGGTGTGTGCAAGGGAACGGTTGATATAGGCGTCAACGATACTACGATTGAACCACTCAGAACACTAACTACAAGCATTATTTAATATTCATTTACGATTTTACAAGCTGTTACGTCTTGAGAGTCAAGTCCATTATGGGCTCACCATAGCCCGTGCTACTTAGAACTTCTTGTTCCAGGTAGCGAATTTTAAACAACAACAACAATTTGAAAGTAAATTATGTTTATGAATTTTTGTCCTTAGAGAATATGAAATTTTCATTAATAGTGAGTTATAAAATGTGTAGATCATAAATATCTGATATGAAGATGGAAAATATATCAATGTACATTGCTATGTTAACACACTATACTTCGTTCTATATCTTTGAATATTGTTGTCTTTGGGAATTATTCTGCGATGACGGGTTAACAAAATTTAAAATCTTTTCCAGTCGTTTCAAACCCGACACAGTGTTGAAGAGGTTTGATTAAAAATCTGAATCAATTAGCAAATAGTTCATTGCAAGTTGCTATAAAAATATTAAGTTGCAGTCTTACTTTTGAAGCTTTTTAAATCAATCAGTAAATCGTTCAATCAATAATTAAATCAATCAATCAATCAATCACCACTTATCCCATAATACATCCGCTCAGCCCAATATATCAAGAATACAAATAATATTAAGAATTTTATATCTGCAGACGTTCAGTGAGAGATGTTTCAGGAGAACGTTTGGACTTTACGACTGAAAAGGTGAACTTATCGACTGGCTTATTTGGAAGAACTTCTTCAGCGAGCCATTTAATTTTGTTAATAATCATGTCTTTAAGCAGATCTGTGTCTTCTGTTTCGTGACATTCTACGAGATTCTGGATTTTTACAGAGATTGTGTTTTGTTCTTAATGTCACGTCTTTTACATATTTTAAAGCAAATTCTAGCTCAGTTCGGTTTGTAAGTTGTTTGTTTTAAACGCTTACTTTCCAGTTAGACCAAAACTATTTACGTACTAGATACTTTCCATCATTCTTTAATGAAAATAATTTTAAATACATTTTTAGTTTAAGTTCACTAACCTGTTTGCCTACATATGTATGGGTTTTCTTTTCAAAAACAAATTTCCTTCATCCTCTCAACTTCTTTATATAAAACATTATAATAACAGTTCTCCAACTATCTCATCTTTCCAATACTAGCATATTCTTCCTTCATTTAGTAAAGTCCTTTCTCTGATTGAAGTACCTTATCAAATAGAGTATTAAACAGGCATAGTTACAAATCATAATACTAGTAAACATTCTAAAGAGGAACTTACAGGAAAACCGAAGGCATAGTCAACCCATACTCTGAGCACTCCACAGCTAAGTGGGCTGCTGGCTGAGCCTGTATTGCCATCCCGCTGCCAATGTGAACAAAGACATTATAAATATTAATATATTTTTCATAACAGTGAACTAAAATGGCATTACAAAATAATAGTAATATTTAAAATGGTATTACGCATCCTTAAATGTCAAAGCAGAACAAGCGAGGACGTTTCAGTCTCTCCTAAAGTATTATTCAGTCGACATGATAATGATCCAGGACGGACTAAACATAATCACCTCCTACTACTTTCTGATTGGTGGGTTGGGAGTCTGATTTTCAGGTACGTTATATAAGAAAATGTTGTGTGCGTTATGAAAATATTAAGTCTTCCCTTAGTCATCACATGTTTATCTTTACCAAAAAAAAAAATATAATTAATTTCTCTAATCAACAGTAGTGTTTAATGTAAATCAAAATTCCTTAATGTTTTTTCTGTATAATATATGGTTCGAATCCTTCAGAGGGGGTCAAGAGTTTTATGATTATATATATATATATATATATATATATATAATATATAATATATATTATATATATATATATATATATATATATATATATATATTATATATATATGCGGAAAATCCACAGAGAAAAATGGAAGGAGGTAACGTTTCGACTTTGTTAAAGCCTTTGTCAAACCAGACTGACAAGAGGAGAAGGGAATTGGGAGGATATATAGGCCGACACCTGACCAACCCAACCCTAGGGAAAGAATTAACCAGAGACAGGTAAAGCTTAGCTTAGAATGGTCAAAGAGGATTAAGCGGTCAGAGAAAAAGGATGAAAGATTAAAGAAAAGCCTCATGAACATGCAATAAATGAATATATAAATATAAAATTATAATGAGACATTGTAAGCCTCTTTAACAATTACAGTTTTTTCTTAAACTGTTGTGCAATATTATAACTTAAAAATGGATCAAGTTTGTACATTCCAGTACTAACATTAAGAAGATTTGGACACTGACTGATTAGAGCAGACTCAATCAAATTCCGTTCCACGAAATCCCCACAATTGGTAATGCTTTTTGCACCATTCCAGTTAATATTGTGATCGCATAAATTCGTATGTAGATACAATGCATTAGACGTTTGGGCAGTTCTAATACTATAAGCATGTTGTGACAACCGCAATTGTAAGGACTTTCCTGTTTGTCCAAGGTACACAGAATCACAATCATTGCAGGGAATTGAATACACGCAACCTGCTGTATCAGGGGAGTTTTTTATTAAATTGGATTTGATCGTACTATTAGTGAACACCAAATTTATATTAAGTTTCTTAAAAATCAAAGACAATTTTTCAAGTCCACTCGCATAAGGTACAACCAATGAGTTAATAATTTCTGGTTTCGCCTTAGGGATGTGATTATAAAACGTACGCTTGGCTTGTTCAAACGAGAAATCCAAAAACCTCTTAGGATATTGTAAACTCTTCCCGATTTCATATATTATAGCAATCTCTTCATCAAAAAACTCAGGGCTGCACACCCTCAAAGCTCGTAGAAACATTCCTGAAAATACTGCCCGTTTAACTTTACTATGATGATTCGAATAAAAATGAACATACGACCCCACGTTGGTAGGTTTCCTATACACATTAAATTTGAACTTTCTAGTGACTCTATGAATCATAATGTCCAAAAACGGAAGCATACCATTCACCTCAGTCTCACAAGTGAATTTTATTGAAGGTACCAAAGAATTGAGTTCATTAAGAAAAACTATATGGTCTTTGTCACACGGCCATAAACACAAAATATCATCAACATACCTAAACCAAACTACATTAGCCGGGATAATACTGGATAAGATTTTTGTTTCGAAGAATTCCATATACAAATTACTTAAAACGGGGGAAAGAGGATTGCCCATCGCCATTCCAAATGTTTGTTTGAAAAATTTTCCATTAAAACTAAAATAATTGTCTTTATACACAATTTGATAAGTTCTAATACTTTATTGGTCTGCAAGTTCAAATTATATTTAGGTAGTTCCTCACGTAGAAATTCTAACAGGTCATCAACGGGTACTTTAGTGAATAAAGAGGTCACATCGAAACTTATTAGTTTAAAATCAAAATTTAAATTCAGTGTGGATAGCTTATTAACTAAGTCCACATTGTTGGTCAAGTGTGAGTTGGAAATAGTACCAACTATTGGGGACAAAACCTTGACTAACCACTTAGAAAGTTTATAAGCCGCCGAACCAATTGAACTAATAATCGGCATTGCCGATTATTTGCCTTATGAGTTTTTATAAGACCATACATGTAAGGAAGAGAGGGGGATCGACTTATTAGCCTAGATATCAACTCTTTATCACCTTTACACACAGTTTTAAGAGATTTGTTAAAATGTGCAATCACTTTTTCAGTAGGATCTCTATTAATCAATAGATAAGTATCCCTGTCTTCCAGGAGTAACTCCATTTTTCGGACATAGTCATCTTTATTCATAATAACTACTGCATAAATACTAAATAACTAATTGTGTATAAAGACAATTATTTTAGTTTTTAATGGAAAATTTTTCAAACAAACATTTGGAATGGCGATGGGCAATCCTCTTTCCCCCGTTTTAAGTAATTTGTATATGGAATTCTTCGAAACNTGTTTTAATGACCAAGTGATGTAATTTCCAAGTGGCGTAATAGTCTAGTGGTGAAAACCCTAATGGTGTAATAAGCTCGTGGTGAAATAATCTAGTTGTGTAATAATCAAGTGGTGTAATTCACTAATGGTCCATTAATCTAGTGGGGTAATAATATCCTAGTGTAAAATGTAGTGGTGTAATAATTTAAAGTTGTGATTCATTAATTGTGTAATTTTCTACATGTGTATTAATGGTTTATAAATTACATCTGGTGTAATAACCTTGTGGCGTAATTCCCTTGTGGTGTAATAACCTATTGGTTTAAAAAACTAGTTGAGTTATGATGTAGTGATGTAATAATCTAGTTGTGTAATTATCCAGTAGGGTAATAACCTAGTGGAGTAATAACCTAGTAGTGTAATAATCTAGTGGTTTAATAATGTAGTGGTATATGTCAGGAGACATATTTTTCCTGCTCTCTCGTGCACTGAATGAAGTAAGAAATTGCATAGTGCACCAGTGATGTGCACCGTGATTCAACTTTCTGAATATAACTTTTCCACAGTCGTGTAGGGTGTCGTTGGACCGCCCGTGACATTTGCTAGCCATTGATGTCATTCTGATCGCTGTATCAGGTCTGTGAAGGAAATTACAGGAGGGAGTTGATTTCAGGGAATTTTTTGTACAAGTGTAGAGAGGGAAGTATGGGGTGTTAACGGCTGAGACCCCCCCCCCCAATCACGTGTTCACCTCGGGAGAGAGGGGGTAGCGTTCTGAGGCAAGGTGCGCCATTGGCCAAAGCGCTTGGGCCTCAGGAATGCTGAGCCGTGATTGGTCAAGACGCTGAGGGGTGCCGCATGGTATCCCCGGGGCTGTTTTGGCGGGAAAAAAAATCATTCTTACATAGAACGTTGCCATAGGAAGATGTACTTCTCGTGCTAATGGCCAAGCACCGTGAAATACCGCCTGCAACGTTACTAAAGGCACGCTTATCATCTTGTAATCTTTACGGGTGCCGTACGTATGAATCCGGCATCGCCAAAGGGTGTATTCGACGAATTACCAGTGTGAACTTTTGTCATCTAAGCCGCGTGATTGTGAAATGCCATCTCAGAGCAACTGGACTGAGTGAGGCTGTTAATATCGGCCTGGGTTAGTGACATCCGCCGTCTATCATATCTGTGCTTGAAGATACTGCAGTGAGATGTGCTAGAGAAGGTTTCAGTGTTATGAGAGAAACCTTAAATTCGTAATTCCGAGGAATTAGAAATGAACAGTGAAGGAGTCTTTCTCGTGTACCGTGTAACACCGTGTACCGTCGTATCCTGGGGTACTGTGTCAAGTGGATGGGCGTCGTACCGCATCCCAGCTGTGTAATCTGTTGTGCGCGCACCCCTGGGCTGCCCTAAGCCGGCGTGTTCGCGCCACCTGGTCTCTGTGTGTGGAGCTAACCCAGTGGTCTAGGACCCTGTGCTCCAATTGACCACGTGTAGGAAGTGAGGACGCCTACGTCATCATCCAGCAGCAGCAGTGGGAGTGAGGTTGACGTGTATGTATGTGAATGTGTGTGTGGCGGGCTCGCGAGATTGATGTAAGTACACTATTTCCGTTTTGGGTAATAAAACTCTGAAGCTGGTTTCGCCTCCAGTGTTCCGTCTGTCTTCTGTCCTAAGTCGACCACCTAGTGAGGTGAATGGGAATTGGAGACGTGTGAGTTTACCCTGTTTGCCATCTCCAAGTTGAGGTTGAGCCTGTTACGTACCTCTATAAGCTACGTAATTAAATACATTTAATTTGCACTTCTACATTAATTTGTACTTATATATATGCCTTGTTTTATCTGATTATATGTACATCTAAATATTCTTAACTTGTATGTAAGATATGTGTTGCCTGATTTATATGTTGAATTAAGCCTAACTTTTCCACCCGTGGGAACGATTAGAATCTTCTTTGTTGGTTCACGGTTGATTTCGTGGGAAAGTGGTTTTATCTATGATCATCAGTAGGAATCACTGATGGGAATTCTGTAATTGTTTGAACATTGGGGGGCAACATTCCGTGAGAAATTTCTAGTTCCTGGTGGCGGGGGAGCGTTGCCAATATTTCCCTTTGTTAATTTATTTTAATTACTGCATGTATTATTAATTACATTATTTTTGTTATGCATGTTATTCTGACCATTTACGAAGTTACTTTAAGATTACTCTTGTCACATTATTTTGCTCCATGTAAGTTTAATTAAATAATGTTAGTTTGGCAATTTTCCGCGGGGGGAAGCAATGTTTTTGACTCCCGCAGTTTAAGTAGTCAGTAACTCGCACGGGACAGGAGAGATAACAACTTGGGAGATAAGTCTGTTAATATTTGTTTTGCCATACATACATTTATATTATAAGAGAGACAATATTTAATTTGCTTTTATAAGTGATCTTGTCCATCTGTGCTATATATATAATATCTTGTACTTATATTATTGTTAATATATATAATATAATTTATATGTATATTTCTTAGTCCTAAGGGATAAATACTTTATACTTGCTTGTGCCAATCATGTGGTTACACTGGTGACCCGCTCTATATTACAGCAATTTTACAATGTCCCTAGACTGAAAGGTCTTGCTGCTGTACTGGGTTACGAGCCGTGACGAACGATCTGGTAACATAGTTATGGGGGCCTGTGCCGGGAAATATTTTTCCCACTTAAACTTAACTGTGCTAATCTAACCTTGCCTTCCTAGGTACCAGTGTCTTGTGTGTTTTCTGCTATTAACTATTCCATGTGCCATGCAAGCCGTCATGTGTGTCAAGTAACAACGTTTCACGATTTTGAGGTAAGTCATCCTATAACTTTTGTTTGTGCAGTGAGGCCAAGCGAATTTTCAGTGTGGTGAAAATTTTACACTGAAGTGAAGTGCAGTGCCAGTGTGTTTTATTATTTTTATTGTGAATCAAGTGCCAAGTGTTAATCACGATGGAGGATCAAGTGTTGTTGTTGTTGGCTCAACCAAACTTTGAGGGACTTAAAAACCTAAAAAAGTCTGAGTTAGTAGACATGGCAAATCGATTGGATTTGACCGCCAACAACAGAATGGTTAAAGCACAAATTCTGAAAGTCATTGTGACGCATTTTGTTGAAAACGGAGATTTAGAGGAAGAAATTCTGGAAGTGTTACGAGAGGAGTCGAGTGATCAGATGACGTTAAAGCGTCTTGAGTTAGAAGCTCGTCAATTAGAGCTTGAAGCTCAAAAAGAACAGAAAGTATTAGAGCTTGAAGCTCAAAAGCAACAGAAATTATTTGAGGCTGAAGCTCAGCAGAGGGAGCTTGAGACTAGGCGTTTAGAACTTGCGGCACAAAATCAGAGTTTTAATTGAGTTGCAACTAGAAGCAACAAAGAAGGAACAATTAGAGATTCAACAACAAATGGCTGACACTAATTTCAGTCTTGAAACACAGCGTATGGCAGCTGGGCATGGAAATTCTAGTAATGTTTCAATTAATCATGATAATAATCCCATAAGGATGAGTAAATATATAGAATTACCCAAGTTTAATGAGGAGGATCCTGAGGTTTTCTTTGCACATTTTAATAAGATTGCCATCAGTATGAACTGGCCAAGGGATCAATGGGTAGCAATTATGCAGTCTCAATTTAAGGGGCGTAGTCAGGAGGTTTTTACATCCCTGCCTGACGCTCATAGGTTTGATTATGAATTTGTAAAGAAAAGCATCTTAAATGCTTATCAATTAAATCCAGAGGCACACAGGCAAAAATTTAGAAACCTAAGGAGGGTAAGTGATCAGACAATAGCTGATTTTACTCGTCAATAGACGAAATATTGCACCAGATGGTTAAATTCACTTTCAGTCACTGAGTTTGATGCTTTAAAGAATCTTCTTATCATGGAAGAAGTATTGTCTTGTCTCCCAGACAAATTGTCTACTTTTATGGCAGAACAAAAGAATATAACAGACATTTATGAGCTGTCAAAGCTCGCTGATGAGCATGAGTTGTTGACTAAGGCCCAGTTTACGGCCACTTCACCTAAGTCTAGTCATGGAATAAATTACAATGCTCACAGAACTCCTTATCATTATAAGCCCACTCCTAGTCCGCCAGTTACTCCCGTGAACTCTTCTCTTACTAACACTAAGATTGTTACTCCACTGCCAGGATCATCTAAGCCTAGTAATGCTCATTATAAACCTGCAGTTGGTTCTACCAGTGTGCCCACTTTCAAGCATTGTACACATTGTAAGAGAAGGGGTCATGTGGTTACTTCATGTTTTAGTTTGCATCCTGAACTACGGCCAACTGGTCTTATTATGAGTAAAGGATTGCAACATATTAATTCTTCATGTACTACAGTCAATCCCAATTGGATGGCTGACTTTAAACCATATATTTCCACAGGTACATTATTATGTAATATTGGTAACCATAAGACTGTTCAATTACTCCGTGATACTGGAGCTTCACAGTCTCTTATTGCCCAAAATGTACTTGCTGATGTTGACACCCGAGATCTGGGTGAAGTTGTACTTCTCCAAGGTATTGCCGGTAGAGTACAACCTGTATCTTTAATGCAAATTAATCTTGATTCTAAATATACTTCAGGATGGTGTAATGTTGGTGTAAGTAAGCAACTGCCCATTCCTGGGGTAGACATTATATTAGGTAATGATTTTGGCAACCGACAGGTTGCAGGGCCCAAGTGTCCCATAATGTTAACCAATCCCCAGAATGTATTAGCTAAACCAGAGGCAGATGATATTATTTACCCTGCTTGTGTGGTTACTAGATCAATGGGAAAAACAGGTGAGAGTAATTCTGATTTCACTGAGGTTGCTGTTCCCAAGACCAGGACCCCTTCAGGAAAGGAGTGGGAGGTGGATCTTGAGGATTCTTTTATGACTCGACTGGATGATGAGAGTGAGGCAGTAGTAGAAGCCCCGCCGAACCTAAGCCACAAGGAAAGTGAAGGTGAGGAGGCTGAACTATCTGTACCTTGCCCGCTTGTCTCCAGTGAACCAGTTGTCGAGAGTGAGGCCGAAGTAGCTATGGCTCCATTTTATTCTGATCAATCAGGAAAAGAGATCAAGCTACTAGGTTCTTGCCCGCTCGCTGCTGAGTTTGAGTCATTGCCCTTAAGTGTTGAACAGACTACTGATCCTAGTTCAATTAAGTGTATTTCTGAGGCACCTGATAATGTTGATGCATTGGAGGAAGGGACGGGTTTTTTTCCAGGATCGACTTCTGATGAGAAGGTGGAGACCCAAGGGAACTCCCTCTTCAGATGATTGTGAGATTAGAACCCAACTCGTTGTCCCCAATGATTATCGTAGGCAGATCTTGCAAGCTGCACATGATGACCCCATGGGAGGTCACCAAGGTATCTCAAATATGTACCATAAGATATGTAAATATTTTTTCTGGCCTAAGTTAAAGAAAGACGTGGTTAGATATTGTCATAACTGTGTACCTTGTCAACTTGTTGGAAAACCTAATCAATCTGTGCCTAGAGCACCATTGCAACCTATTGTAGTTCCTGATGAACCATTTACTCATGTTGTAATTGATTGTGTAGGTCCTTTACCTAAGACTAAGTCGGGTAGCATGTTTTTATTCACTCTCATGTGTATGACTACTAGATTTCCAGAAGCTTATGCTCTGAGGAATACCCAAGCTCATAATCTCATCAAGTGTCTTGAACGCTTTTTCTCTTTGTTTGGGATGCCTAGTGTTATTCAGATGATAATGGGGGAAACTTTTGTTCTAAAGTTTTCAGAACTTTTTGCGAGTCCCGAGGGATTCAGCACAAATTGTCTAGTCCATATCATCCACAAAGCCAAGGTGGGCTTGAACGTTTCCACCAGACTTTAAAACAATGTTGAGGACAACCGGAGAGACTTATCCACGTAATTGGGATGAGAATCTCCCCTTCGTGTTGTTTGCTGCGAGAGAAGGGTTACAAGAGTCTTTGGGATGTTCACCTTTTGAACTCGTGTTTGGTCACCAAGTGAGAGGTCCTCTTAAAATGCTCCACGAAAAGTTGTTGGGAGATGTCTCTGTTCATCAGAGTGATTTGTACTTGAGTAAGGTCAAGGACAAATTGTGTCGGGCTCGTGAGTTGGCGAAAGAACATCTGGGAAGAACTCAACAAGCCATGAAATTACGATATGACAAGAAGTTCAAGGCTAAACTCAGGTCGTTTGCTGTCGGAGATTTGGTGTTGGTGTTGAAACCTCGTTTGGGGACTTCCATGTCCCATAAGTTTGCAGGACCCTACCAAGTGGTAGAGAAGGTGGGAGACCTAACTTATAAAATAATTAACCCTAATCTTTCAGAACCCAAATGACTGTGTACATTAACAGATTAAAAGCTTATGTTGGACCAGGTGTAGTAACTTGTTTTAGTCGGGAAGAGTATACACCTGAGGATCATTGCAGTGAGGGAAATGATGTTAATATTCAACTTCTCAGTTCCAGTTCCAATGGCAGGGAGATGCTATGTCATTTACAGGAGGAGCAACGTGATGAGTTCCAGGTTCTGCTGGACAACCATACATCTCTGTTTGGGGAGGTTCCCACTCAGACCCACCTCATCACCCACGACATTCAGCTCCTGGGACACACCATTCGACAACATCCGTACCGAGTGAATCCGAAAAGAGGAAGATTCTACAAGCAGAAGTGGACTATCTGCTCCAGCATAATTTCATTCGGCCAAGTCAAAGTACTTGGAGCTCTCCGTGTTTATTAGTGCCAAAACCAGGAGAAACCTGGAGATTGTGTGTTGATATCGTAAACTGAACAAAAACACTACTGTGGATACCAGTGTTAACTAGTAGAAAAGGAGTCCAACGGTTTATTGGTATGTGTGCATACTATTAGGCGTTATTGTAGAAATTTTTCAACAGTGGCTGCTCTTTGACAAATTGTTACGCAAGCATGTAAAATTTCAGTGGACACAAGATTGTCAGAATGCTTTTCAGAACCTAAGGGCATATTGTCTACATCACCTGTTCTTGCTAGTCCCCAATTTGATAAAACTTTCATATTACACATGATGCGTCAGATTGGTACGGGGCTGTGTGATTCAAGTTGGTTTATAATATTGAACATCCTGTGTATTATTTTTTTTTGTGTCTTAACTTTTACTTCAGAAAAAATGCCATTGATCTTCAATCCATTGGATTTTTTTTTCTTGGGAGGTGGAAGTGTACGTACCTCTATAAGCTATGTAATAAATACATTTATTTTGTACTTCTACTTATTTTGTACTTATATATATGCCTGTTTTATCTGATTATATGTACATCTAAATATTCTTTACTTGTATGTAAGATATGTGTTGCCTGATTTATATGTTGAATTAAGCCTAACTTTTCACCGTGGGAACGATTAGAATTTCTTTGTTGGTTCACAGTTGATTTCGTGGGAAAGTGGTTTTATCTATGATCATCAGTAGGAATCACTGATGGGAATTCTGTAATTGTTTGAACATTGGGGGGCAACATTCCGTGAGAAATTTCTAGTCCTGGTGGCGGGGGAGCGTTGCCAATATTCCCTTTGTTATTTTATTTAATTACTGCATGTATAATAATTACATTATTTTGTTATGCATGTTATTCTGACCATTTACGAAGTTACTTAAGATTACTCTTGTCACATTATTTTGCTCCATGTAAGTTTAATTAAATAATGTTAGTTTGGCAATTTTCCGCGGGGCGGAAGCAATGTTTTTGACTCCCGCAGTTTAAGTATCCAGTAACTCGCACGGGACAGGAGAGATAACAACTTGGGAGATAAGTCTGTTAATATTGTTTTGCCATACATACATTTATATTAGAGAGACAATATTTTAATTTGCTTTTATAAGTGATCTTGTCCATCTGTGCTATATATATAATATNTCTTTTGGATGAAGGGAAGATAGATTCTGATACTCACGAACAATATACCATTTCAGATAAGCATGATTTGACAGCAATAAAGCTCAAGCTAGAACTTGCTAAGATCGAGCGAGGCAACAACAGGAAGCAGCTGCAATCAGATAGCGTGAAGCTGCCATCAGAAAGTACGAACAATAGCGTGAGCTGCATCAGGAGAAGAACAAGAAAGAATCCGCCTCAAGGAGCGTGAGGCAGCCTGGCAAGGAAGCAGCTGCCTCGGAAGAAGAAAGTGAAAGAGAGGCCCTACCCTCAAAGGACAGCAAGAGAGAGGGCCGCACTGAAGAAAGAAGAAAGTGAACGTGAGTTGGCCTTACTCAAGAGCGTGAAAATTACAACTAAGTACAACGACAACAACTAGAGATGCAACGCGACCACGACAACGACAAGCAGACTCGGTTCTAGACTATCATAGCAGAGAACTCGCGATGGACGCTACACACCAAGCTCGACTCCAACAAGCAGCAGCTAGTCTTCCTCCAAGTTTCAATGTCTCCCATGCAAGTAAGTTAATGCCCCCGTTCATAGAAACGGAGGTTGATGTGTTCTTCACAACTTTTGAGACCCTTGCTAATCAACTTAGTTGGCCTGACGACCAATGGGCTACCCTTCTCCGAGTACATTTAACAGGTAGAGCAGCCGTCACACTCAGCACTTTGGCATCGGAAAACGACTACACCACCCTGAAGCAAGCTGTGTTGGACGCCTACCTTCTCTCCACCGAAAGCTATCGACGAAAGTTCCGTGACTACGTCAAGGCAAGTACCACCACCTTCTTAGAATTTGCTAACACCAAACGGAGATATTTCATGAAATGGCTGGAGGCAGCACATGTCTCTACTTTTCCAGAGCTTGTCAACCTCATACTGGTTGAAGAATTTTTGAGACGTGTACCTCCTCCTGTCCGCCTATACTTAGCAGACAAAGAAGAGACTGATTTGGTGAAGTGCGCGAAGTCAGCTGACACTTACAGCCTCATCCACCGGCTGACACCAGAACCTACCAGTAAGAAGTCTTGGTACAGTTACGAAAAGCGAGCCCAGATCATGGTACCTCTCAACTGTACTGCAGGTATTGTCGACTCTATGGACATACCATAGAAAAATGTGGTAAGTCCCAATCTAAAGGTAACATAGAACCTCCTAAGCCCAAACCTACTCACCCTAAGTCCGGTAAGCCTGTAATGAATGTTGGTGTTCATGCTAATGATCTCTCTCTCTTTAGCAAGCATCTATATCCAGGAACTATCACCTCCCACGGTTCAGATTCAGAGGGACGTTTTGGACTTAAGATCCTGCGGGACACAGCGGCTCTACAATCGATCGTCTTGAAATCAGCTGTGCCCAACGTCGCCTACACAGGAGAGACTGTATTCATCACTGACCTTACTGCTACTACTCCTTATCCTCTTGCCAGAGTTTACCTAGATTGTCCCTTCGTGACTGGTGAAGTCCAAGTCGCCGTCAGGGAAAGCCTTTTCCCATGCCTGGAGTGCAACTTCTCCTGGGCAACGACTTGGCAGAAGACCAACAACCGAACAACCTGATCGTCAAGGACATATCCCAGGTGGGTAACTCTGTGTTGGATAACCCGATTTTTGAGCATGTTCCAACAAAGGTTCAAGAGAGTGATGAAGGTTCTCCTCCTGTTATGGTGACCACCCGTGCTCAAGCTGCACGACCACAGCCAGCTGACTCTACTGCTACCGCTGTCCCTCAGGACCCTTCGAAACTACCCCCTAATCTGACCGCTTTGGAGTTCCGTAAGTTACAGAGAGATGATCTTACCTTGACACCATTATTCTTTCAGGCTGAAACCCAATCCGACAGTGTTCCTGGGTTCTTTATGGAGAACGAATTACTCTATCACAAGTATAGACCCAGTAAACTGAAGGACGAGGACGAGTGGGCAGACGTTGAACAACTAGTGATTCCTACCAGCCTGCGGCCCACGATTCTACACCTGGCCCATGGAGCATTGTCACACTACGGGTTCAACAAGACTTACCATGGAATTCGGCAAAACTACTACTGGCCAGGTATGGTTAACGATGTAAAGAAGCATGTCAAACTGTGCCACATGTGTCAGTTAGCCGGGAAACCGAACGTTTCCATTCCCAGAGCACCACTGATACCCATCCAGGTGCCTGAGGAACCGTTCCACAGACTTATTATTGACTGTGTTGGTCCTTTGCCTCGGACCAGTGCAGGCAACGCCTATATCTTGACTATCCTGTGTCCTACCACCAGATTCCCCATAGCAGTTCCAGTGAAAAACATTACGGCTGCTACAGTGGTGAAGAATTTATTGAAAATATTTACCCAGTATGGATTTCCGAGGGAGATACAGAGCGACTGTGGCACCAACTTCACCAGTGATCTCTTCAAACGGACTCTGGAGGAGTTCAACATCAAACAGGTACTGTCCAGCCCCTATCATCCTGCTTCACAGGGTTCTCTCGAGCGTAGTCATCAGACTATCAAGGCACTCTTAAAAAAGTTTTGCAATGAGACCTCAAAGGATTGGGATAGGCAACTTGATCTCATCATGTGTATTTTCAGAAGTCTTCCCAACGAGTCACTAGGAGTATCTCCTTATGAGATGCTCTACGGACGTAAGTGCCGTACACCTCTCAAGGCTTTCAAGGATTCTCTACGTGATGCCACCTTCAGTGAGCATCAGAATGTGCCCCAGTATCTTCAAAACCTCCGACACATTCTAGAGAGGGTCCATTCCTTTGCTAGCAACAACCTACAGAAAGCCCAAGAGAGGATGAAGACTCGTTACGACCAGCACTGCCAAGTAAGGAAGTTTAAACCGGGAGACTTAGTTCTTGCCTATTTCCCTATCCCAGGTTCTCCTTTACAGAACAGGTTCTCAGGACCCTACCGTGTTAAAGAGTGCCGGAACAACTTCAACTACGTTCTCGAGACCCCCGATAGGAGGCGGAAGACCCAGCTGTGCCACATCAATCTGCTCAAGCTCTATCATGGGGTTACTCCCACTGTGTTAACCAACTTCACCTTATTTACAGATCCATACAGCCACAGTGAGACCTTCCCTGCTTCTCCTTCCGAAAACACTGACACTGAGACAGCGCTTTTTAATTCGGAAATCCTTACTGACATTTATAATCACCTTCAGGACAGTAATTGTGCTCCTTTATCATATTCTAATACTTCTCTCGACTCGCCAGATATCAAGTCTCCCATCCTCCATAGCGACGCCAGTGGTACCGGCAACGTGGGTGACCTGGTACAACGAGGCGAAGAGACTCTACATACCAACTACCATAAACGACACCACGAGCAACAAGGAGCTACTCGTCGTCCTGAACAGGCAACACTTTGCTCCATACCAGCAAAGTACTCAGTCCACCACCATCTACATGGACCACAACCATCTTCATTTCCTACAGACAGCCCAACTCAACCATCGACTACTTCTATAATGGGCTTGCCAGCTACATCATTTCAGCCTGGAGATTGCTACACCCAGAAGTCTGACTACATCATATCAGACGTCCTCTCCAGCATCACTGAGGTAGAGCCTGCTCCACCTCCCACTCTACCTCCTGTGAACGTGACTCCACCAGAACAGCAGGCTTCGGGGGAGAGTTGTGACAATAATCTCTTCCCAGAGATTGAGCCTGCTCTTTCTTCTTATCGTCACGTTCCCAGTAATATGCAAGATACGTTTTACAGCAGCTCAAACGTATATATCAAGACCAGCCACGCACCTGCAACTCCCCCTCCCCCCACTCCTGCACACCTGGTCGACCCGCCAACTGCTACTCCCAGCCAAACTACCGACTTGCGGCCGTCCTGCATTCTCATTGGCCGTTCAACCACACACCACTCCAGCTCCACGCCAATCACAATCCTCGCAAGCCAACATCGGGATCACTGGCAACCCTACCAGTCACAATATATCTAGTGCTCTTGCTGTGATCACCTACTTGACTCACCTTGAGTGATCAAATAGAGGTTGATAGCTTGCGCATATATTCCCAGCACCATTTATCTTTGTATTCCTGTTAACATAACCAGTTCCCCCCTTTTCAATTTGTTATATATATTTTTACGTGTTTTACTTTTACATTATTTTAAATGCCAAGGAATTGTCTTTATTTTATTTTGTTTTCTAGATTAATTAAAGTGCATTTTTTTATATTTTGTGTTTTCGTGTATCTTACCTTACCTTACCACAGATTATCAGACAAGCAGTCACTCTTTTTTTTTCCTTTTTTTTATAACTTGCATGTATGTGGCCCAGCATTGACACCTGCTATTTGGAAGACTGCCGACCACCATTTCCAACACGTTACCGTCACACATTAATTGTGTAATTCTCTAGATGTGTAATAATTGTGTATAAATTACATCTGGTGTAATTACCTTGTGGCGTAATTCCCTTGTGGTGTAATAACCTATTGGTTTAAAAAACTAGTTGACTTATGATGTAGTGATGAAATAATCTAGTTGTGTAATTATCCAAAAGTGTAATAACCTAGTGGAGTAATAACCTAGTAGTGTAATAATCTTGTAATTTAATAATGTAGTGATATATGTCAGGAGACATATTTTTCCTGCTCTCTCGTGCACTGAATGAAGTACGAAATTGCATAGTGCACCAGTGATGTGCACTGTGATTCAACTTTCTGAATATAACTTTTCCACAGTCGTGTAGGGTGTCGTTGGACAGCCCGTGACATTTGTAACCATTGATGTCATTCTGATCGCTGTATCAGGTTTGTGAAGGAAATTACAGGAGGGAATTTATTTCAGGGAAATTTTTGTACAAGTCAAGTGTAGAGAGGGAGGTGTGGGGTGTTAACGGCTTTAGACCCCCCCTCCATCACGTGTTCACCTCGGGAGAGAGGGGGTAGCATTCTGAGGTAAGGTGCGCCATTGGCCAGAGCGCTTGGGCCTCAGGAATGCTGAGCCGTGATTGGTCAAGACGCTGAGGGGTGCCGCATGGTATCCCCGGGGCTGTTTTGGCGGGAAAAAATCATTCTTACGTAGAACGTTGCCATAGGAAGATGTACTTCTCGTGCTAATGGCCAAGCACCGTGAAATACCGCCTGCAACGTTACTAAAGGCACGCTTATCGTTTTGTAATCTTTACGGGTGCCATATGTAAGAATCTGGCATTGCCAAAAGGTGTATTCGACGAATTACCAGTGTGAACTTTTGTCATCTAAGCCGCGTGATTGTCAGATGCCATCTCAGAGCAACTGGACTGAGTGAGGCTGTTAATATCGGCCTGGGTTAGTGACATCTGCCGTCTATTGTATCTGTGCTTGAAGGTACTGCAGTGAGACGTGCTAGAGAAGGTTTCAGTGTTATGAGAGAAACCTTAAATTCGTTATTCTGAGGAATTAGAAGTGAACAGTGAAGGAGTCTTTCTCGTGTACCGTGTAACACCGTGTACCGTCGTATCCTGGGGTACCGTGTCAAGTGGATGGGCGTCGTACCGCATCCCAGCTGTGTAATCTGTTGTGCGCGCACCCCTGGGCTGCCCTAAGCCGGCGTGTTCGCGCCACCTGGTCTCTGTGTGTGGAGCTAACCCAGTGGTCTAGGACCCTGTGCTCCAATTGACCACGTGTAGGAAGTGAGGACGCCTACGTCATCATCCAGCAGCAGCAGTGGGAGTGAGGTTGACGTGTATGTATGTGAATGTGTGTGTGGCGGGCTCGCGAGATTGATGTAAGTACACTATTTCCGTTTTGGGTAATAAAACTCTGAAGCTGGTTTCGCCTCCAGTGTTCCGTCTGTCTTCTGTCCTAAGTCGACCACCTAGTGAGGTGAATGGGAATTGGAGACGTGTGAGTTTACCCTGTTTGCCGTCTCCAAGTTGAGGTTGAGCCCAACTGTGAGTTTGACGTGTGTGAGGACACCTAGAGACCCATTCAGTGGTGGAGTAAAGTGAGTTTTATTTGTTTCCATTTTCTCTATGTGCCGTGTATGTTATTTGCTCTAATTTGATCTCCTTTTTCAGGAGTGAAAGTGGTAACAGGGAGGTTTCCCTTGGTTATAAATAATTTCCATTATTATATTGGCCAGCGCTTATTTTACTGTTGTGTTGTGGTAAAGTGTGAATTATTGGTAGATAATTTACAGGGGAAGTCCTTTACAAGTTTTGCCATGAGAGGCAGGGATGTACTGTGTTGTACCGTGTGTAAACCGTAGACAAGTTTGTCCTTGGTGGAATGCGTTGTGTACTGTGAAGGATTCCGTGAGAATTAAAGTCATTTAACGTCACCGGGGGGGTCACGATTTACTTAACGAGGTCACTTGTTTCGTTGAACTTTTATTTTTTTATTTTTTATTTTTTTTTCATGTAACACATGCAATTTAAATACAAAAAAATCAAGAAGAGTACATTAGAAAACATAACAAAACAAAACAAAACAATAAACTACCGGCCAGAAGGGCCGACAGCACAGGACAACAAATTACAATCACGAGAAATGAAAGCATACATCAAAAGAGAAAAAAATGGCAAACAAGTAAGCACAGTTACATTACAAAACAAAACAGTATAAAACAAAACAAACATCAAGATGTATATCATGAAACATAACAAGAAAATCACAATAAACAACAAACAAAAGAAAAATAACAAACAAGCACAACATGTAATGCAATAATAAAACACCAGTGCAAGGTACATCACAGAAACAAGACATGAATAAAAACACTCACACCAAACCAACTGCCTCGCAACAAACAAAGGGAGAGGCCAAAATATACAATAATAATAAACATGCAATCAAGAAAACAAAACATAGTAACATACACAACAACAAACAAGCACCGGCCTGAAGGACCGATAATAAAACACATCATAAAGGACATCATGATATAGAACAAGAAAATCGCACAGCACACAACAGGCCAAAAACAAAAATAACAAAATAATAATAAATAATAATAATAACAAAAACAAAAATAAAAATAAGAACAAAAACAAAAAACAACACAGTCTAGCAATGCATAAGTAAAACACACATGGCAAAATAACAACACAAAAGCAAATACTGGAATAAAAACTCCCTCACCAAAACACAGGCCTCGAAACAAAGAAGGGAGAGGCACAGGCACAGAATACAATAGGGCAAACAAAAGGATATAGGGATACACAACACTTCAGGAACATGAAATCAGCTAACATATTTGCTTGGGAATAAGACCCGGGAATCGCACATTGAACGCCTCCCAATGCAGCCACCTCCCCCAAGAGGCTTGACGCTCCACAGGGGCTGCCATGTTATCCGGCACCCTGGCAACAAACACCTGCAAACAGGGAACCCAGAAGGTGTCACTCCAGAAGCGAGTAACCGCCACCCTACTATATACATCGGGAACCTGCCCATTATGAAAGTCCTCCGGCCTTTCAGACAGCAGGATCCTGGCAACTGCGGCCTCCAGAGCCTTAAGTCGCAACCTCGCAGGGGAGAGCTGGACAGAGGGCACCACCATCGGGGCACCAGCGGCCACGGGCACACTACCAGACGACTGCAGGGAACCAGGGCGGCGCGCATCCTTTTGTAAAGTCACAACCAGGCCACGCCCAGCACCAGCATCCACACCATCCCTGGCAGCGGAAGTCACCACACCTGACTGCGGAGAACTCCCTGGCAGGGAAGGAACAGAAGGCACACCTGAGACACGGGCATCAGCACCAGCAGGTACATGAACCTCCGCCACCACCATCCGCGGAGACAACAACGCATCCAGATCCACGCCGGCAACACCCGAAGACCCACAGTCACTGAAGTCCCCAACATCGGCCCAGGCAGTAGACGAACTCCTGGAATGTTTGGGCTCCGGTCGGATATCGTCAGAGCACGAAGCTGATCCAGAAACACGGGCATCACTTGCCGGACGAACCGACGCCCGACGCAGAACGGCAGCAGCCTCTACCACAGGGGGAACCGGACCACACACAGCAGGAGGCTCCGCAGTCACCCCCAGTACCCAGCACAGTAGGGGCTCATGGCGAGGATGCAGGGTCAGGTTCAGCAGCAGAAGACGAGGGAGCAGACGGCGACGCCTCACAGGGAGTACCAGGAAGGCCCACGGGAGCAGCAGGGCCAGAGACAGGATCAAGAGTAACATCCTACGGCACCGCAACATCCGGAGGAGGGACTACGACAACCAGGGGAACGTCGGGCGACTCTGGGGGAACCTTAGCAGCGAACGGGACGCTCACCTCCTCACCCCCGGAGTCCTCCTTCAGAGGGAGCGGCGGGAAATCCTCTTCACGGAACAGATTCACGGGAGCAACCGCATCAGCAGTGCACCCGGCAGCCTGATGCCTTAACAAGCCACACCGGAAACAAGTACGGGGTTGCCGGACATAAAACACCCGCACGTAGTACCCTAACAGCCGAACGGAGGATGGAATGTCTGACCTCAGTCGCATCCCGAGGGTACAAATGTTGGTCTTCACACCCGAATACTTCCCAGAAGTCAGCGAGTTCATCCGCACACTCACAACAGGGCCATACCTCTGGAAGAATCGCCGGAGGAGGGTCTCAGGAAACTCCATGGGGGCGCCATGGACACTTACATGTCACAGCACCACTGCGGTCCGAAATGGTCACAGACCTGTTGCCGTCCTGCAGCAGCAAAGTACGCCCCTCGTACCTCCGGAGAAAATCACGGTACACTGCCTCACCCACAAATTTGATAATCACACGGCGAGCAGTGACCAGCTCGACACCGTAGACCTCCTGGACTGGAACCCTGAGCATGTCACTCAAGACCTCAAGAGGGTAACTCAAGTCCACAAGAGGGTAACCTGCACGGCTGGTAAACTCCAAATCTATGGAGTTCACCCTCACGACAGCTGGAAGATGGCCGCCCATCGTAAAAACGCCACGTCCACTCCACCAGGAACAGTAGGGAGGGTAGAGACACCCACACCCCTGCCGGCGAAAACGGCAACTACCCCAAACTGCAGTAGCAGTCAGGCGACACGTCTACATTGCACGGCAGCTCAGGTCAATCATGGGTTTTTAATCTCCATTTATTTTTTTTATTTTTGTACTGGGACGAACTTGTCTGCTGCCTTCTTACACTTCTGTGTGATTTAGTCCATCATGTCTTGAACCATCTTTCCTCTGAGCTCTGTTTCCCAAGCTATTTCTGTTAGGAATTTTGTCATCTCCTCATAGTTTCCCTTCCGGAATGCCGGCTTCTTGCTTTCTGATCCCTTCCTTGAGTACGTTAACCCTTCTTTGACCATATATTCAAACAACACTACACATTGATTACTCATTCCCACGGGGGCTTCAAGACCGATTTCCCTTATGTCTGAATCGTTCAGAGTGAATACTAGGTCGACTCTTGCTGGTTCATCATTGCTTCTCATTCTCGTTGGACCCTTGACATGATGACTTAAAAAGTTTCTAGTCATCACCTCCAGCAGTTTCGCTCTTCATGTTTCCTCACTCCTCGTGGTTCCCTGTTTTCCCAGTCTATTCTTCCATGATTAAAGAAAATTCTGCTCATCTATTTCCCCATGATGAGCAGATGTGATCGATTTCTACAGGCAGCAGCGGCTGCTCTTTCAATGATAATGTTAATTGCCGTGTTGTTTCTGTCATACTCTTAGAGAGAAAGATAGGGAGAGAGAGAGAGAGAGAGAGAGAGAGAGAGAGAGAGAGAGAGAGGAGAGAGAGAGAGAGAGAGAGAGAGGAGAGAGAAGAGAGGAGAGAGAGAGAGAGAGAGAAGAGGCTGAGAGAGAGAGAGAGAGAGACTCTTGTCTGGGTCTTCTTTCATTTGGTGGAGGGTTATATATCACTGCTACTACTACTTTTGGTCCTCCCCTCGTCATGGTGCCTGTTATGGAATCTCTGAACCCTTTGCAGCCTGGAATATCCATCTCGAAACTCCATTCCTTTCTCATCAGTAGAGCCACTCTGCCTCCTCCCCTTCCTTCCCTCTCTTTCCTTATTACAGTGTAGTCTTGGGGAAACACCGCATTCGTTATGATTCCTGAGAGTTTTGTTTCTGTAGTCCAATTACGTCTGGTGTAATACCCTAGTGGTGTAATACCCAAGTGGTGTTAAATTCTAGTTGTGTACCTAGTGGAGTAATAACCTAATGGTGTAAAAATTAGTGTTTTAATGACCAAGTGATGTAATTTCCAAGTGGCGTAATAGTCTAGTGGTGAAAACACCTAATGGTGTAATAAGCTCGTGGTGAAATAATCTAGTTGTGTAATAATCAAGTGGTGTAATTCACTAATGGTCCATTAATCTAGTGGGGTAATAATATCCTAGTGTAAAATGTAGTGGTGTAATATTTAAAGTTGTGATTCATTAATTGTGTAATTTCTAGATGTGTATTAATGGTTTATAATTACATCTGGTGTAATAACCTTGTGGCGTAATTCCCTTGTGGTGTAATAACCTATTGGTTTAAAAAACTAGTTGAGTTATGATGTAGTGATGTAATAATCTAGTTGTGTAATTATCCAGTAGGTAATAACCTAGTGGAGTAATAACCTAGTAGTGTAATAATCTAGTGGTTTAATAATGTAGTAGTATATGTCAGGTGACATATTTTTCCTGCTCTCTCGTGCACTGAATGAAGTAAGAAATTGCATAGTGCACCAGTGATGTGCACCGTGATTCAACTTTCTGAATATAACTTTTCCACAGTCGTGTAGGGTGTCGTTGGACCGCC